>JAWZYV010012029.1:0-390843 GCA_038373885.1 Cheiracanthium punctorium
TCACGTTCCTGCCATCGATTTTCGATCCAATAAAACGGCTGATTCAAAAAACGGCGGCTTTGATAAAGAGGGAGTCCGTTCCGTTCTCAGTGACTTGATTCGATAAACCGGCTGATCCAATTAACCAGTGATCCAATTAAGCGGTGGCCACTGTAGTTCCCTTTTTCAGTCTTTCTATTCGGGAAGGGCTCCCCCTCCGGTCGGGGGAGTGTAGCTTTTGCCCGTTCTGCCGCCCTATTGTTACGCTACTGATTGTTATTGTCATCGAAGTTTCTCATGCGCCATAGGCGTAACTTACTAAGGACAAGGGGGCGATTGCCCCCTCAAAAACTTCAAGAAAATTCAGATTATCACCTATTTGAAAATATTTTCTGCATTAGGAAATATTTCCCCCCCCCCAATGTCCCAATGTTACATGCCAATTTACCTCAATGTCATGCGCATTTGAATTCCAAACGACATACGTTCTCATATAGGGAAGTAAGCAGACGATCGGGCCCCCTCTCTCAAGCCGTCGGTATAGTGAACATTTTTATAGGATATTGTACTTTTTTTTTTCATTATTTCAGTATTAATATGTTTGAAAGTGCGATATGAAGCTGCTCCCTTAAAAATGTAAGAAACTCTCCCCCCCACACACACTAGAGATGAGTTCGGGCTCATTTTTTGAAGCCCGAGCCCGAGGACTTTTAATCCGAGCCCGCCCGAGCCCGAGCAATATTATTGAAGCCGGAGCCCGAGCCCGCCCGAGCCCGAGATTTCAGTTAAGGAAAAAAAAATTCAATTACTTCATTGCTGGAATACAATAAATTTTGCCGTTTATGCAAATTAAAGACAAATATAGTTGCAAACTCTCAATGCACTTTCTAATTCTCTATATCCATGTTCATCAAATAATGTCGGATCTCATGACTAACTAAGTAATATAAGCCGCCGTTCTGAAATACCCAAAGAGCTTCACGCAACTTCTAGGCGCCCGTGCCCAGTGGCGGATCCAGAAATTCTCTATCGGGAGGGGCTAAAGTTTGAAAAAAGCTTATTTCACCCAAACAAAATATGCAATAAAGCAAAATTTTAGTCTTAATCAATGTAAAAACTTTTGGGAGGGGCTAAGTGATTAAATAAGATAACTTAACATATTCAAAGTGCATAATGAAGCAGAATGTTATTCTTTAGCAATCTCTCTTGAGGGGGGGGGGGGCTGAAGCCCCGTAGCCCCTACCCTGAATCCGCTCGTGCGTCGTGGTGCCCCATTTTTTTTTTTAACTCTTTTATTTTCCTTATGAATCTCATTTTAAAATCTGTTTCAAGGAGTATGTTCAATAAATAAGAAATTTTTCACGAGCCCGAGCCCGCCCGAGCCCGAACGCAGTTGTGAATTACAGAGCCCGAGCCCGGTTCGGGCCCGGGCTCGGGCTCGGGCTTTCGGGCTCGGGCTGAGCCCGTCTCATCTCTACCCCACACCTGCCACGCCTTAAAGTATTCATATGGGCATCCATGCCGGAGCACCCACACATAGATTCGGTCTCGATAAAGATTTTCTTTTAAACTTAAAATATCACACAAGTAAGAAAAAAATCTGGAGTGACTCCACTCGACTTTCCGAACACTTACGATTAAGATCATTACCAAGCACTTAAATAAATTTTAATCGATGAATCATTCAAACATATATACCCAATTGAAACTCCATCGAATGCACCGTTTAAACGCTTGCGCACTTTCAAGAATTTCTCCCCATATGCCATCATGCCATAACATAAAAGAAATCTTTGTCGTACCCCTTTAGTAGAACTATAAGTCCTATACACACCAAAATCAATACCGGTCTTGCAACGGTGGTTTATAACATATGTATACCCAATTTGAGTTCAATGGAATCGACCGTTTAAACGCTAGCGCACTTTCAAGAAATTCCCCCCATAGGCCATAATGTAAAAGAAATCTTTGGTAGCCCTGTAGAAAAACTATAAGTCCTATACACACCAAAATCAATACCGGTCTTGCGACGGTGGTTTATGACATATATATCCAATTTGAGCTCAATCGAATGCTCCGTTCAGGAGCTATCGTGTTCACTCACATACACACAAACACATACACACATACATACATACATCTCGTAAAAATAGCATAAATGGATTCAGAAGCCCTCAAAACGTGTAAAAACACCCAAATCTCGAAGTCGAATTTTTTCATGATTACAATACTTTCCTTACATGGTACATGTTCGGAAAGTAAAAATCAAACATTTTAATACTGAAATAATGCAAAAAAAGTTGAGTATGCTTTTAAAATGTTCACATTACGTACTGGCGTAACTGAATGGGGGGGTTTGACCCCTCCTTGTGTGCATGTCACTGTGTTGAGGTTATCCTTACACCAGTGCTGGTGCTCACCATCCAACGTAATTTTTTGTAAGCTATCGTGTGTCGAAGCACCCACATAAACGTCTTTTCTTAGCCCTATCTTCGAACTTCAAAGTATGACTTGTCACTAAAATTTCTGTGGGTGCCGAGCACCCACAGAATTTTTTCAGTGGGTGCTTGAGCCCCGGAGCACCCACGTAGTCGGCGCCACTGGGCACGTGCCTGGTAAGAACAAACAACAACGTTTTGAAAAGTGTTCCATAATCCATATATGCTTCATCAGATGAGCGATACTGCCCCAGTTAATTGTTTCCCTCCGAGCTGACAAAGCATGAGGAAACGGCATTAGTCATAACTTTCCACCTAGAGCGCCGCTTATTTCCTTGTTTATGTTCCGCTAAGCGCGAAAAATACGCTGTTCCCAGATGTGTTACGTTGCCTTGGAAAAAAGGGACAGGTGTGTCGTAGTCAATTAAATAAACAACTGCATCCACCAAATACAACAGCGATTCCCAACCTTTTAACCCTTTAACGCGCAGTGTCCCCGCTCTGGGAACAGCAAACTCGGACGTTTTGACTGTTGCCAGTCACGAAGAATAGATTGGATTTCTATAAAAATAGTTGCGGGTGACATAGCTCCACGAGAATCCTTTACTTTTTAGCACGTCATTTCCCGTGAAAAAATGGTCACGATTATCTTTAACAGCACTCACATCTGCTGAAAAATGGAAGAATGCGAGAAGAGCTGGATAGATTGCCCAATGCTGAAAAAAGGGCGGCCGTTGCCATCGCTCGACTTAACTGCCAGCAAGCTGGCTGTGCCCGACACAGCCAGCTGTCGTCATAAAAAGGGTCTCTACATCTGTGGCACGCGATGAACGTTTCGAGCGTCCGCCATCTTGCTGGTAGTTAAGTCGAGCGATGACAACGGCCGCCCTTTTTTCAGCATTGGGAAAGGGTTGCGCCTCAAAGGGTTAACAGGTATGATTTTAGTAAAATATTCGCTTCTTCCCGTATGAAAAGCGGGTGTGCAGCTATTTTAAAATAAACGGCTGTCCATTTCATGCAGTGTCTGAGGTATTTAATGCTACAACTTGAACCTAAAAAAACAGTGTGATGTAGAAATAACACATTTTGAAAGTCAGGAGTTCCTTGCGAACCGCTAAGCTTTTCACTTTTCTGATCGCGAATGACACTGACGTAGTTTTTTGAGTCATTATATTGCAGTGATGCCAGGTCAGTACTCATGACGCAAACTTTACATCAAGAGTCAAATAATTTTGCTTTTATTTTAGGTTTCACATCACTGGAATTAATTGGAATTGCACATGTAAGGAAAATTTTCGTTTCCTACCGTGCGAAGAACGGGCACGCAGCTAGTACTTCATAAATGAACATTGAGTCGCCTATTTCTACAAAATAATGCTATCCGTAAAGTTTGAATAATTATTTTAAGCGAAAACAGATATGTTTTGGAGAAAAAATAAGAATAAAGAGCAAGTGATAAAGATGATTTTTTAAAATTTGCATCACCCCCTTCCTGCAAATACTCTGCGCTTTTCAAGGGGGCAAGGCCCCACCGGTTGGGAACCGCTGCAACACAAAACCGATGTACACAATCATTTATTTTTAACTCAGGATTATGCTCCCCCCAAGATGGACATCGGTAAGCATTTTTTCCCCCCAATGTCGTTGTAAGTTTAATTATGACTCCGTTTGAAAACTAACTGGGTGAAATAACCAGGCGAACTGGCTCAATTATTTTTTTTTTTTTCAAATTATTTTTTTTAATTGAAAATTGCGTGAGATTCATAAACTCTGCTATAAACTTTACGTTGTACCCGCAATTCTAAATAGAGATGATACAGTTTGATTTTTTCTAAAAGATTAAACCGTTTCAGGATTTAGACATTTAAACTGACCATTTAAGGGGGATAACTAACTGAAATAGAGAGTATTCTTACTTATAATTAATGGATAGTATTAGTAGATTTGTTACGATATTACAAATTAAAACACAATATACCGTGTTAAAAAAATGTTTCAGGAAATTGAAAGCGTTTTATTCATCCATTTTCAAGGGGCGCTTTGCAACTGACTAAACGATAAGTAAGCCTATGTTAAACCTTTGAATTTTTACATCAATATAGAAGACCAAATGGATAGAGTGTCCATCGCTGAAAAAGTGCAGCCGTTGCCATCAATCCATTTAACTACCAACAATATGGCGGTCGATCGAATCGCCCATCTAGCTCCACAAAGCTAAAGAAGTTTGTTGGTAGTTAAATGGACCGATGGCAACGGCTGCACTTTTTCAGCGCTGGGACCATTTAACCGTATTTTTTGCGACTAGCAGTGAAATAAGGTGGCCTTCAAGGCGCAACCATCACGCGACAAAGGTTAATATATCCCGCGATAGTTTGAACAGGAAAGACAGCCTGAATGAAGTAGTTAAAACTTAGGAAAAAATAGCACACACGTGATGTATACTTATCAGTCTGCACGCGCGTCTCGGCCAAACAACTTTCGACCTTCATCAGCAGAGACACAGAGTCGCAGAAAAGTGTTTGTTTGGGTGAGTGTTTGTGAAAAGAATTCTGGAAAAAGTTTTTTGGCCGAAACGCACCTAGAGACTGACAAGTAAGTTTTATGTGTGTTATTTTACAAAGTTTTGGTTATTTCATCTTTTAAATAAAAGTTGTTTTTTGTTTTTTTAGTGTTTTTTGTTAAACTACCCAAATATTTATTTTACTTGTTTGTAGAAAGGGCAAGGATTACTGTGATCTCGAAAAATTCGTATTTTCACGAGAAAAAAATGACATTGACCGTCCCTGAACTTTTTTTACACATTTCTAAGAGAAGTCTCAAGGACATATTTTTACCGGCTGTGAATCCATTTCGACTAGTTTTGTGGTGACGTCTGTATGTGTGCATGAACCTAATTTACATTAATCGAAAAAGATTATACGTAGAATGCTCAAATTTTGTATTAAGGACTTGTGGTAACATCTACTTGTGTACCTCACTTTTTGATTGCAATCGATTGGGTAATTTATTGATATTATCACCCAAAACGCGTTCATTACACTAAGGTTTATGGACATCTTCAATACATTAAAAATCTATGGCCAATCATTGTTTAGGCCATGCACAAAATCTCGATAACTGCCGATAAGCTTAGTGATCCACTTTATATTTGGCGAGAAATCGCCTAACTATTAATTGGAGTATCTAATGGGTACTACTAGTTGATACTACTAGAGATACTCCATGATCTACAAGATACTCCAATTAGAATAATACTACTAATTGGAGTATCTTGTCTCAATTGAAGTAAGTTCAATCGAAGTGCATCAAAAATTTGTATTATTTATTTATAGTACAAGAAAGCTGTGGAGTGCCCACATCAAATTTTTTTCAATACGTTTTTAACCCATTCGTGCCTGGATATTTTTGCGACTTTTCTTCGATTTTTGCTAACACCAGCAGTAATTGATAAATTTCTGATGTCAACTTTTTGAACAAGGGATGATTTCATTTAAAATTATTATGTATAAAAATTGAAATGTCAACATCCCACTTGGCCATATTAAAATGCTTTGTGGAATTGAGGTTCAATACTCGCGAATAAAGGCTCGGAAAAATAAATAACGTTTTCGAATGATAGCGAAAATGCCGTCCCAAAAAAGGGACGCTAGGCATAAATGGGTTAAATGTGTGATGAGTCACATGCTTAGAATCCTGAAACATCAAACAATTTATAAAACGAATACAGACGACTGAAATTCATTTTTTTTTAATTCTTCCTCCGAAAAAACTTCTTTTGCAAGGTAAGAAAATACCAAATCGTGTCCCAATAAGGTGGCAACACGGTGTAATTCATTTTCCACTAGAGGTAAGTGGACGATGTATACTGAAAAAATGTTTTTAAAAAAAAGAAGAAGTAAAAAACACTACGTCAAGAAAAAATTCCTCTCGTTACTTTTCAATAGCTGGCACTTTTTAAATCTTGTATACTACCTCTGTACGGCGAAATCCCCAATTAGTGAAATGTGCCCCATACGTACACTAATAGGGTGATTCACAAAATTTGAGAGCTATATCCCAAAACGTGTCAGAGACGTGAAGATAAATATAAGTTGACTTAAACCACTTTGCAATAGCTTTCGAGCCGAGGGGGGGGGGGGGGGGGGGGGATCACGTGCGAAGATCGCGTTTCAAGGAGTCGTACAGAAATTACGGAAGAAAATAATTTTTTCCTCGATAGCGATAAACGTTTGCATTCGAATTTATGAATATCCTCAGACCAACTTTGTTTGAAGATATATCTGAGACGTTTTATAGGGAAAATTTGAAATTTTGTACTTCTCCTAGCTAGCGCATGGAGCACATTTTACTAATTACAAATGTTTTTTTTTTTCTACGGGGCTTGTACACAAATCTTAAAAACGAAACTTTTTTGAAAATGAACAAGAGGAATTTTTTTTCTTTAGCATTCTTTTTTCCAAACGTATTTTGAACGTTACTTCAACTGACGTTGCCCGCTTATTTCTAATAGATAAAGAATTAAAACATGTTACCACCTTTTCGAAACACCCTATATATGTATGTATATGTATATATATGTACACATATAATTTGGATAAATGCCTTTCGCATTTCTTTAAATATTCTTTCAAAATGCACACTAGAACATATGCTCTATTCTCTCCACAAGCAATCATCGTTTATCGACAAAACTTTCCAAAAAATGAATGTGATAATGCCCTGTAAAGGAGGCTGGTGATTTTCTTTTTCAAATTAAGAATATAGAACTAAATATTATAATGAATTCGCACAGTGAATACTAAAAAATGTAATTTTTTTAATTTTAAATTATGTAATCGTCTCTCTTGTTTTCCTCTTCCCTAAAATCTTTTTCCTACAAATTTTGGCTTTCTGATTTTTACTTTCCTGAATATTGTAATCATGAAAAAATTCGAATTTGAGATTTTGATGGACATATACTTTTTGAGGTTGTCTGAATTCATTTATGCAATTTTTATGGGGTGATGTATGCATGCAGGCCCGTCGAGGGACCAACTCGGGCCTGGGGGGTAAATATCTGCCGGGCCCTCCCCCCCCCCAAAAAAAAATAAAAATAAAAAAATAAAAGAGCGTACATGACGTCAGCAATCCAGTTTCATTTAGGACCTAGTCTGGTCTTTCTTATTCCAGTCGGTGTTGGTTTTCGTGAATTCTATTTCTATCTATACAGATTTCTTTATTTTTTTTTTTTTTTTGAAATTTTAGACATGGTTTGAAAGTTTAGACCTAGAAAACATGGGCCTGGGGAGAATCCCCCTCTTCCCCGCCCCCTCTCAACAGACCTGTATGTATGTATGTGCGTGAGTGAACACGAATAGTTCCTAAACGTTTGCATTCGATTGAGCTGAAATTCAGTATGTATATTATAGGTCACCGTCGCACGAACGGTATTGATTCTGGTGTGTATAGGACTTACAGTTTTTTGACAGGGTTACAAAAAGAATTCTTTTATATTATGGCCTATGAACGGAAATTCTTGGAAGTGCGCTAGCGTCTAAATGGTGCATTCGAATGAGTGCGAATTGGTTGTGTATATTATAGGTCACGGTCACATGACTTGCATAGATTTTGGTGTGTAGAGTTCATAGTTTGTTCACGGGGTTGCAAAAAATAATTCTCATACATTACGACCTATGGACGTAAAACATTTAAACTGTGCTAGTGTCTAAATGGTGAATTCGAAGACGCTCAAACTGGGTGTGTATATTGTAGGTCGCCGAAACAAGAACTGTTACAAAAAAGATTTTTTATACATTACGGCCTTAGTCGCATATTCTTGAAACTGCGCCAGCGTCTGTATGGTGCATCTGATTGAGCTCAAATTAGGTACGCATACTGTAAGTCACTGTCTTACATTCTTTATAGATTTTGGCGTGTGTAGCGCTTGCAATTTTTTACAGGACTACAAAAAAGCATTCTTATGCATTGCGGCCAATACACTCAAATTATTTGAAGTGTATTAGCGTCGTCTCAACACTACATCCGATTGAGTCGCATCAAAATTATTTAAACGCTTGTTAAAACTCACAGTGGCGGCTCCTCCATTGGAGCACATGAGCACGTGAACCTCTAAAGAGAAAGCTTAAAAAAATTAGCAAATTAAATATTAAAAAAATATAAAGTACACTTCTAGATTTTTGTGAATTTAAAACGTGAGTTTTACTCCCCCCCCCACCTCCCAACTACATCCTTAAATGCGCTTATAGCTAACGCATTGTTTTGCAGGTTACTACAGCACAGTATTTCCTCCGCTCGCACGTGCGAGCGGAAAAATTCTCTTCTGAATAGGGATGGACGCGAGACGAAAAATAAGCGTCTCGCGTCTCGCAAAATAGCCTAAAAGCTTGTCTCGTCTCGCAAAAATCCCTATATCGTAATGTTAAAAATGTGTGTCTCGTCTCGCAAAAAAGCTGTAAATCTCTGTCTCGTCTCGCAAAAAAGTCGTCTCGCGTCCATCCCTACTTCTGAACCGGTCTCTGAGAAGAGAAGCGGAATGTCCGGGCAGAAGTAAGGCGCTCTTGATATCATTCCGTTCGCACATTTTGAGTGTGCACACGGACCAATTTTCTCGCGGTTATCTCTTAAGGATTATCCCTCGGTTTGTTATGTTCGGTTAGTTATGCTTTTGTAGGCTCATTTTCTTATTATTTTCTTCATTTTTATCATTCTTCACTGCAATATTTCTTACAAACTAGTGTAAATAATTAAGATGGGAGAAAAAATAAGTATTTTCGGAGCTAAAGCAATGGCATTTTTTCCGTATCACCCTTTGAAAAATAATCGAAATAAAATAAATCAAAGCAACACCTTTGCTGAAACTTATCTTGGTGACGAAATGCAAGACCCAAGAGGACTTGTTTTCTTTCAGTTGCGTGCATTGTTTTCTTTTCACTGCTGGAAAAGCAAATATATTTCAAAGTTGCGTCGTATCTGCATACTTAAGTTTCGAAATTTATTTTGTGAACTTCCATTTTAAATAACCCACGAGCCGCCACTTGAAAGCTCAAGTGTTCGAAAAGACGAGAGGAGTCACTCCAGATTTTTTTTTTTTTTTTTTTTTTAATTCAGAACACTGATAAATTCTGATTACACAGAGGCAGCACTGTGTGCATTAGAAATAGAATAGACTCGGGGCCCTCGCTAAAGAAAGGGGGAGTCCGCCCCCCTAACATTCGCAAAATTTTATTCAACTTGGCAAATTTAGATACCTGTTTGGCAAAATTGGTGAAATTTTTTAACGAAAACGATAATTTACTTCTGTTTTGATACACTTGGCGCAATTATGCAAATCCTGTTGGCAAAAATTAAAAAGTTAGTAATGTATTTGATAAAATAAAAAAAAATCTCGAGTGACTCCACTCGACTTTCCGAGCACTTACGATTAAGATCATCCCCAAGCATTTAAATACATTTTAATCGATGAATTATTCAGCAAAAATTCTTAGTTTTTTCAATTTGAGCTCAATCGAATGTACCGTTTAAACGCTAGCGCACTTCCGAGAATTTCCCCCCATAGGCCATAATGTAAAAGAAATCTTTGCCGTATCCCTGTAGAAAAACTCCTATACACACCAAAATCAATACCGGTCTTGCGACGGTGGTTTATAACATATATACCCAATTTGAACTCAATCGAATGTCCCGTTTAGGAGCTCTCGTGTTCACTGACACACACACACACACACACACACACACACACACACACACTAGTGCTGTAAAAGTAACGACAAAATGAGTATCCGTATGTATTTGTTACTTAGATGTTCGCTATTCGTTACTAAGTATTCGTTACTCGTTACTTTCGTTACTACTAATAGAATCGGTAATAGGGTGTTATATGTGCCCCATAACAACACATCCGGGACAGTGTTGTTATGGGTATATTCCGCCCATACATAAACCCATAACAAAACCTAACCAAAAAGAATTTTTTTTAGCGAAGTTGCACAAAGTTGTATTTAGAGCTTATTTTCTCTGATTTACAGATTGTTTTTATACACATTTATGGTTTTATACAATGCTAAATTATCCGAATTACTGAGTGCACATAGAAATCTTCCAAAGACATATGCCATTTTTTTTTCTCAACCCCCCTTTTTTAAATTCTGAACGCTGGTTTAACCTGTTCATTCTTATCATAAAAAGTGTAAAGGAAAGCTTGTGACTCGTGTTTTTTCTGGGAGCGGGTTCTCGAATACTGAGATCCAGGGATTGGGCCACATATATTAAATTCACAGGGCAGGGGATCTCAGTATGATATCAACTACTTTGCGTCTCTATAAGCATAATATCTTTATTATTTGTGTGTTCTTAATTCATATCAAAAACTTCTTTTGCTGGACGATTTTTCGAAGTAAATTAAAAATTACCATATTTTAAATTAAAATTGTTTAATTCAGTGAGAATGATCTATTTTTAAGATATTTCCAGTTCTATTTCTGCACTTTTGGGATGAAAGGGGTTAGCCCCTTCTGTGGGTGCATATATGAGAGCATTCTTTAAATAAAAATTATCACTCCTTTCATACAGAAAGAATGGTTGCACCGGACTATGCGTATTCCATGAGTTCATGGAATAAAATGTACCATAAAATAGGGCAGATGGCCCCCTAAACGCCGACATTTTAGAAACATACTGAACTTTATTGAATTATTTTAATACCAGTGGCTTACGCAGGAGTGGGCATAGAAATCCCGGGTAGCTCCCAATTTTTTATATATTTTTTAAACAATTACTTAAAAAATGTGTTTAGGTTTCCATGCTAAATATTTTTTTTAGTTCCAAATAATATTTCAAATAATAAAAATGTGTGAATTCGTTTACTTTATAAAAATATATTTTTTTAAAAGGTGTATTTAAATAATTTGTTATTTATTACTCATATTTCGATTCTAGCTAAAAAAAAAGAAAAAGTTAAGTTCGCAATCCTGCTTCGAAACCACCCTGAAAGAAAGAATTCTGATTGCACCACTATTTAGTACTAAAATGTTAGAAAGCCCGAAATTAGCACCCCTTACTAACATGCTTCTCTTATATGTATTGCTCCTCTACAATTATAAGAACCCCCCCCCCGCAAAAACAAGTTCAACTGCGCATAAGAACATACTATACACCGGATCCTATCCCCCCATTGTACGACCCATATCAATAGAGCAGCAGATAGTATATCCATCTCCATAACTGTAACGAAACATACGGATTCTTCCAAAACTCATCAAAACGATACCATTCGGCTCGGCACAAACGAATTGCAACCAGAACATACTACTACTCAAATACCGAAAGTGATTTTTCCCTTCAAACAGCGAGAATCCATAATACTTCCGGTATCTAGTAACGGAACGGAACATACTATTACTCAAATACCGAAATCATGAACCGAAATTCATTTTCTACCTCCGGCAGTCTTGTATTCGAAGTTCGAACCTGGTCGATCCGAAATGCACACTCAAAAGTCGTTTCCCCCCTTGAAACCGCGATCCGATATCCAGTAACAAATACAGAACATATTAGTACCCGATTACTGGAACCCGTTTCCCCCTTGTTCGCCTCGCCTGCCAGTCTGTATTCGAAGTTCGAAGCTGCTCGATCCGAAACAGCTTCGGATCGAGTAAGGAGTAACGATAACGATATCAACCGCAAAGTAGCAATTCGTTACTTCGAGTCTGAGTGATTATCCGTATCTTAGTACCGAATACATGCGGTTTGCTTCAGCTCTAACACACACACACACACACACACACACATACATACATGCATCTCGTAAAAATAGCATAAATGATTTCAGAAGACTTCAAAACGTGTCTAATACACCAAAATCTCGAAGTCGAATTTTTTCATGATTACAATACTTTCCTTACATGGTACATGTTCGGAAGTTAATAAGTTGGTGAAAGCCGACATTCGACTTGACAGTTTATCGACATCTCCCCCTCCCCCCTCTCACTAAAAAAAAAGTCTTAGCAATGGCTCTCTGAATAGACTTGTACATAGGCTAAGTTTCACCGATTTGAGAATTCCCCCCTCCAGACCACAAACCGATACTCGTTGCATAAGAGCGCGCATCCCCCCCCCCCTCCACCATGTATAATCTGATTTAATTTCACAATTTCTGTGAAGACGATTTTAGAAGGATATCGAAATGCTGTTTATATCTCTCACACCGTGCCTATCGTTCGTTCAGCACAGAGATTAAAAAAAAAAAAAAATCTCATCACGTTCGTGAAAAGATCGCTAAGATACATACATACATTGCCCCAGAAAAATTTTTTGTTCGGCCTCGTTACGGCGGGTTCTATGTCCCTGTTTTAGTAAATAAAAAATATAGCTGTGATAACCTTATAGCTAGCTTATCAAGGATATTTGATTAAGAAACGATATTACACTTGCAATAGGGAAATTTTCGCAATAAGATGCTGTAAGAAGGAACAGATCATTCCTTGATAAACTCTGCTTTAGATTAGATTATAAATTTATGCGGATTTTTTTTTTTTTTTTTTTTTACCAGGGCTTTTCGTTTTTAGCTAAAAATGTGTGGTTGCACCTCTGGCAAGGCCGTTACCCAGTGAGGGGGGACCAGGGGGTCAGGTCCCCCCCCCGAAATTTTTGGTCCCCCCCCCCCACTGAATTTTTTTTTCCCGGGTACGGCCCTGACCACTGGCACTATAGCTTTGTCAAGGGAGGGGTCAAGCTAGGGGGAGGGAGAGAGTCTATTCTTACTATTAAATTTAATTTTTAGCGTACCTCCAGCAAGTTTAGTTATACCTCCGGCAAGGCCGTTACCCAGAGGGGAGGACCAGGGGGTTCTGTCCCCCCCCCCGAAATTTTTGGTCCCCACCCTGAATTTTTTTTTCCCGGGTATGGCCCTGACCACTGGCACTATAGCTTTCTCAAGGGAGGGGTCAAGCTAGGGGGAGGGAGGGAGTCTATTCTTACTATTAAATTTGGTTACTGTAAATTTTACTATAAATATCTGGTAAAAATTTTCAATAGCGCAAAAAAATTAATTCTTTATAGTAAATTATTTTTGTTACTCACCGAATTATAAAATTTACAAAATTAATGCAATTTTTTTTATAGAAAGTTTTCACTATTTATATAAAATTTAAATCTTTTTTTACCGTATACTCTTTTGAGCTATGGATTCAAAAAGTGAATATTTGGCTATAATCAGCATTTGTGCGTAGACTAAAGGGAAGGGGGGATACAGACTCTCTAAATACCCTCCCCCCATATTCGTAAGTGGGAAGCTTTGAAAAGGCCAAGCTAATTTCATTCTTTTTCTCTTTCATGTAAGAACAAGCATACTTCTTTTGATTATTTCCATCCAGTTCAAAATCTGAAAAAGAAAAATTTCTATTTATGATTTTGGTTCATAAATACATTCGATGCACTTCAAAATTTTTAGAATGTCTCTTTACACGCTCTACTATACACTGTAATAAACGATAAACCCGTATCAGTTGCGAAACTTTTAGAAAAAACTCTTACAAATGGAAAATTTAGCAGTATTGTGTAACGTGACGATTTATTTTTTCCTTCAAAACGGGACATCTACTACTTTTTTGGTAGTAGTGTATTTATTTTCTTCCTCAAAACGGGACATCTACTGTTTTTAAGGTTAATAGTGTCGGGAGACTGAATTTACAAGTCTGGGTATCTTTGAGTTGTTAAGAAAACGAGCGAAAAAGCTCGTGTTAATGTTAATTTCAAAATAAAATGAAAAAAAAAACTTTACTAAAACACACATATACTATAAAAAAATAGCGCAAGACGTAAATTTCGGGTGGTACAAATGGTAGGCCCTTCTTTGACTCCAAAAATACCATCCGACACAAGGCAGGAAGGTAGAAAAGTGAGAAATGTAAACGAAAGGACACACAGAAATAAGGAAGTTGTCATTCGGAAGGAAAAAAATTCTTAGAAAACCAGAGTGAAAAGGGAAAATAAAGTGGATATCGGTGGTAAGCAAAGGAGGAACATGACTTTAAAAAAAGAAATAAAAATTAAATAAATTGTAGTAGTTGACAAAAAAAAAAGAACATTAAAAGAACAAACATAAAAACAATACATCCCCCCGGCGTTTTCTTTGCGTCAAGAGAGGGGAGGGAGGGAGGTTTTTTCTTTTTTCATAGGCACTGCCGTTGGATGATTTTAGATTTTTAACGGCCTTTATTTAATTCGTTACCGTGGGTTGCTCTCTTTCTAAAAGCGGGACATTTTCTAAACACGGGACATTACGGTGTCCCGGACCGGTCCCCGGTGCTTGGGGACAACGGGACAAGCCAAAACGAGACATATGGTCACCTTAAGTATGTATCACACTCTTCGCAAATTTTATCTTTATAATTCCATGTTGAAGAATTTTTTCAGAAAGTTTCATAAAAGGCGCCGTTGCTTCATTTATTACGGTGAATAATACAGCTTATCAAGAATCATCCTGGATTTTTTTGAGTCCCTGGGGCAGTGGCGGCTCCTCCATTTGAGCACATGAGCACGTGAACCCCCCCGAGGAAAAACTAAAGAATAAACACATTAGCAAATTAAATTTTAAAAAATATATATTAAGTACACTTCTAGATTTTTGTGAATTTAAAACATGAGTTTTACTCTCCCCCACCCCCCACTATTATTAAACACGTTTATTATAGCTAACGCACTGTATCGTAGGTTACTATCTACAACATAGTCCTTCGTCGCTCGCACCTGCGATCGACCCGAGTGGCTCTTTCAACCGGTCTCTGAGGAAAGACACCCAAAGAGTGAGTGAGAGTTGCGAAGGAAGCGAGGCGCTTTCGCCCGCACAATTTTATTGTGCTCACAGCAGATTTTTTTTTCGTTATCTCCTCTGGATTCTCTCTTGGCTTGATGTGTTCGGTTAGTTAATCCATTTTTTTTTTCATATTCTTATTATTTTCTTAATTTTTATTATTTTTCACAACAATATTTTTTACGAACTAGTGTAAATAATTAAGATGGGAGTCCAATAAGTTTTTCGGAGCTACAGCAACGACATTTTTCAATGTCATCCTTTGAAAGAAAAAACCAAGACAATATTTTGCTAAAACTTATCTTAGCGGCGAAATGTAAGATCAAAGATGACTTGTTTTCTTTCAGTTGCGTGCATTGTTTTCCTTTAACTGCTGGAAATGCAAATATAGTTTAACTTGTAAGGTGCGTCGTTTTACAAGTGCATATCTGCATATTTAATTTTCGAAATTAATTTTGTGAACCTCCATTTAAATAACCCACGAGCCGCCACTGCCCTGAGGCAATTAGTTTATTTTAATTTGTGTACCAAGACCGTGACTCACGGTCTTGGTACACAAATTAATCCAGGTACAATGAATCTCCCTCACGGACTCTCCGTGAGGGAGATTTTGTTTCCTCAAAGTAGTTAAATGGTTCTTTGGCTGACGCGTGGTAAGTTTGGATGTCCTTGTGGTAGAGCGCTGGTCTATGATTCCGCACGTTCAGGGTTCGGGCCAGGTGGTGGAAGAATTTTTTTCCTTTTTTTTTTTTCAGAAAAACGGAAAGTTAGCATCCAAAAACCGAAAACGTAATAAACAGAACGGACTTTTTTTGAAAGTTTTGCTGCCAGTCGTTTATTTTTTATTAACGAATATATTTTAAACAGTTTATCGGTTTCTCGTCGGTTTCTTTTCGTTATTTCATCGGAGTCATCCATCGGGAAACGATGATCGGCCGTATGGCCCCCCGAGCGGATATTTTGTACCACTTGCCGATTAAATGTCCTCTTTTATGGATGAAAAGCCGTGATCAGCCATTGCTCCTTCTCCTCGGATTAAACTCACTCCCCTCTCATCGACGGATGTGTTATTGCTACTAGGGTCTATCCCGCATCCCCCCCCCCCCTTGGTGCAGAAAGCAGCTACATTTCTGGCATTTTATAATTAATGAAATAATTAACAGTAATCTAATTAAAAAACAATGTAATAATTAAAATTTATCATCAACTGCTTTTTTTTACATTTTGGAGACAAATCGCAAAAAACACAAAACTGGGTACTGTACCCGAAAATTGGGGACGTTTGGTCAGTCACCTTCGAAAATGAAAAGCAAATTTTAAAATGGAAATCAATGAAACCGGCCAAGACACCCCGGTACTCTTATCTTACATTTTCAAACCTTCCAGTGTAAAGAAATGAAGCTCTTTTCATTTTCTTTTTAATTTTTAAGCTGATATCAGCTCTTCTCCAAGATAAAATCTGGCTAAGTGAAAACTGATACTTAATATTTATTCCTTAAACTTCCGACTGTTTGATCCCTACGTGAAATGAAGCATCGGTTTAATAAATAAGTAGGAAATGCAGGAAACGATTATAAATTTGAGGTTATGAGGACACTTCCCGGTCAGTGAATAACAGAACTAATTATTTTTTCAGAGCGCTTTCGTCCGTTGGCATTACCGCTTCGCTCTCTCCTTTCTCTCGCTCGACCGAGAAATGTTCTTTTTGTTTACGTAAATTTCGTCGGCAACTGCTTGTTTCCGTTATAAGATTTCCAATTTAGTGTTCATCTATCTGATTAGATCATTATATATATATAAAGCAGTATTTTCATTTTTCAGGGTCGGTAGAGAATGAACTGGTTTGTTTACATGGCAAGAAGAGCATATCAAATTGTAAACACGGATCCAGAATTGCTAACGCTCTATCACCAGCGCTAAAGATAGATCAGTGATGAATGTGTTTTTAGTACCTTGACGTTTCTTAAGCTTCTTCAAAAATTTTATTGCTTTTACAAATGGCTTCCGCAGAAAGAGGATTTTATGCTGGGACGAGGTCCTTTACATGGCTGGCCGAATTGCTACATTTACCCATCGACCAGGTAGTTTTGTTTTGAATATTCATTGCATTCATCATCATTTTATATTACGAAATTATTGTTTAAAGCTGCACTTGATCAATTTTAATGTTTTCTGTTATCACCTGTTATTTATTTTAGAGTAAT
This sequence comes from Cheiracanthium punctorium, assembly GCA_038373885.1. NCBI lineage: Eukaryota > Metazoa > Arthropoda > Arachnida > Araneae > Cheiracanthiidae > Cheiracanthium > Cheiracanthium punctorium. The sequence goes on from JAWZYV010012029.1 coordinate 17,430, forward strand.
TTCCGTAACTGTTTTATTATTTTAAATTGATTGTTTCGCCAAATCCATGCTGTTATATTATTTACTTATTCTTTTATAAATGTCTCCCCCCCCTCTCTTTAATCTGTAAGTTATGACGAATTGAAGATCATAAAACAATAAAAAAATGTAGGTACATGTGGATGTGCTTAGCTCTGAAGTATGCAATTATTTTATGACTGTAGTTTAAATATTATTTTAGAGACAATTTTAAATTAGAGATTGAAATGAGAGTAAAATTTTTATTTTAACTGAAAGTTGTATATAATGTAACATTTTAAGGTACAGATTGGATTTTTATCACCATGGCGCGATGAAATTTTTCCTTTAAGTATGCTATTCTGCCAAAGGTTGCATACAAGAATATAAAGAGAACTCTTTTAATCGGAACCATAATGGGAAATGATTGCCAATTACGTGCATGAGTAAATTGCCAAAGAATCGCCAGAGAATGAAAGTCGGCATCTTTCCATTTCAAATAATTGCTTAATGACTTTACTCTAACTTCTGCACACATCGCATTAGACCTTTGAAATGAAGTTATTTAATTCCTTATGTAAGTTATCACTGCTAAAGGTTGTTGATAAAGTCAAAACCCATTGATGCAAAATCTAGAGGACTGTGGCAGTTGTTTCCTGTTAACCAAATTTCATGTTATTCAGTAAACTGTGAATTTGTAAGAAATGAGGAAATGTGTTTTGATGGATTGGTTGGTTTGGTTTGTGGATTAAAGCAGGCTTTCTACAGACCTGGAAAGTCAGGGGAATGAGTTTCGGTCAGGGACTTGGGAAAAAAGTCAGGGAAATTAGCAGAAATTGAAGAAAGGTCAGGGAAAGGCAAGAAAAATTGAATTTTGCGGTAAAATCAAGAAAATATTTGCTGTTTGAACCTAAGTATAGAAATTGTTTTATTTTCATTTTCTCATTCAACCTTATAAATGATTTTAAAATGTGTTCTTTTTGAGCATATTTTGTGCAGTTGAAATATGCTTAGTTTTATCCTAAATTATTATCAAACGGGGTTTTTGTTAGAATCCAGTGATGTCAAATAAGATTTTTGTATATATTAATTTTATTATTATTATTTGTAAAAAAAAGGGGGGGCAAAATATATAAAAAATTATTAATTAAAGGATGTAATGTTAAAAATAGAATCGCGAAATTTGGGAAAGCATGCTAGATAAAGTCAGGGAAGAGCGTGATAGATGTCAGGAAAGCAAAAGCTGTGAAATCTGTAGAAACCCTGTAAAGCCGATTAGTTGCACAAGAGACCTAATGGGGAAAAACACTCTGTGGGGTACTTTCTAAGGGATTGTAGCCCATGTTTCTGGGAGGTTTCAGAGAAAACCATGGAAAATTCCAAATGGCTAGGCACAATAGGGGTTTGAACCTGGCACCACCCGCCTTTGAGTTTTGAGAGCAGAACCTCTCAGCTACTGGTGGGGCATGTTTTGATGGGTCCAGCACATGTGCATGTAAACCAATAGGTGTTTCATTTTAAGAAATTTTGCATTAACAGATTCAACTGTTTTATCATAATGAACTGAAGGGCAGTTATAAATTTCACAATGAGTGGACTATCAAGGAGACTAAGCACTCTTCTGTAAGACTTCATCTTTTAGTCTATTAGCTTAGACTTTTCTGGGGTTTAGTTCACTAATCTTACGTTAGTATAAAATACAGATATTCTTAATGTGCTCTAAATCTTTATTTTTGCTTTATAATTTGTGAAAATCATATATATATATAAAACACATAAAATAAAAAAATCCTCTTAAAATCCAAAACTGCTTTTAGCTTCCTTCAAAATTCTATAGGGTTGTAGCAACTTCAATTTTTCATCAAAGGATTTGTCTCAGGATCTAAACTTAATAAAAATGTAATTGATATATTTCGCCTCGTTGTCACCAAACCTCACAAGAATTTCCGGGGACTACAAAATTTTATTAAAAATAAAACAAGTTTCATAGATCAGCCCACCCTCCCCCAAATCCATCAATGCCCGGGGGCCCTGTTGGTCATAATCAGGCCCTGTAAGCACAGGGTTATAGTCAGGCTCTATTAAAATGTATCTGAGGTCAGACTTACTAAATCGTATATGTATAGCATGCAGATGTATAACATAAGACAGGCATGAAAGTTTTCAGTCTTTCAACTGAATTCAGTCTTTTTGAGATCTATGCAAATGAATTTAGTCATACTGAATACAGTGATACAATGAATATTAGTTAGTTTAATAATGAATACATGTGAAGGAATAACAGGTAATGTGTTAAATTAAATACATAATAATTTATTTGTTATGTGTGATCTGCAGCAAAGTTCAGTCTTTTTAGCTGTTTCGTGCTTTCATGCCTGATAAGAGCATATGTAACACAACATAAGAGTGTGCTGCGCAAAGTACAGGAAGAGTTTTCTACATGGGTGCATATTTAGATTGCAGTCGAAGGAAGTTATTTAATGCCAGTTCATTTAAAAAACTGATTAAAAAATTCTATTTTTAGGATAAGCTATACTTTTATGTTACTTTATTGGATACACATAATTAAACATTAATCTTCTTTATTTCAATCTATATTCATAAAATAGTTAATGAAATTGCTAATAAATATTACAAAGCTTAAAACCATGTCATTAATTTTTCTCAAATTCTTTTTGTATGCAACCCCTATTTCACAGCTTGAAAAGTGCTCTAACTTTAAGCAGCTGTAACTTTGTGAATTTTGGTCTTAACCCTTTAAGGCGCAGTGATCCCGCTCTGGGAACACCCAACTCTAACGTTTTGACTGTTGCCAGTCACGAAGAATAGATTGAATTTCTATAAAAATAGTTGCGGGTGACATAGCTCCACGAGAATCCTTTACGTTTTAGCACGTCATTTCCCGTAAAAGAATGGTCACGATTCTTTTTAACAGCACTGACATCTGCTGAAAAATGGAAGAACGCGAGAACAGCTGGATACATTGCCCAATGCTGGAAAAAGGGCAGCCGTTGCCATCGCTTGACTTAACTACCAGCAAGATGGCGGACGATTGAAACGTTCATCGCGTGCCACAGATCTAGAGACCCTTTTTTGACGCAGCTGGCTGTGCGGCGCGCAGCCAGCTGCGTCAAAAAAGGGTCTCTAGATCTGTGGCACGCGATGAACGTTTCAATCGTCCGCCATCTTGCTGGTAGTTAAGTCAAGCGATGGCAACGGCTGCCCTTTTTCCAGCATTGGGAAAGGGTTGCGCCTCAAAGGGTTAAAGTACGATTTTTTTTTTATTTATTTATTTATTTATTTTTTTAAATTGTGCATGAAATTGCACATAGAAAAATTTTCTAAGTATAATTGATAGGACCGGGGGGACCGTATAAAAATTTAAATTTCATAAATTTTATAGGAATTGAGTTATTGACTTCACTCTTTTCTGATATAATAGATTATATAATTTAAAGCATTTTTGCAATTGGAACTATGTGTCTCTGACTAATGTTTTAGGAAATAGCCACTAGGCACCATTAGCACTGGACTCCCTGCATATATGTGAAGAATGTCGGGGCACTCTCTTTACCCTAACTTCTTTTCCAATAGAGGCATTCGAGGCTGGTTGAGATTAAACGGGATCTTTCTTACTTTATGGAGATGGACTGGCAACTTGTCAACTAACTCCTTGCATGTTTTCTAGGCAATTACAATATTAAAAATCCCTCACAAATTTCTCATTCCTGACCTCAGGGTTGTTAAAAACCCGGGTTTTTTCAGGGTTTGGGCAGTTTTTTCAGGGTTTTGGGGTTTTTATCTGGGTTTTTCGGGTTTTATCAAGGTTTCTTCAGAAGAAGGGATGGGGTTTCAGAATATTTGAAAAAAAAAAAATTGCTTATTACTAAATGCAACTTACAGCAAACTAATTGATTACAAAAATCAATTTATAAATAAAAAGTGGTTAATTTAATAGTAATAGCTGATTACAATTATTAATCATACATGAGAAAATGTATAAATCAATAACAATAGCAACCCCAATCATGGTTTGCTTTTAGATAAATTGACTATTAGTAATATTTTTAACAGTGATGTACTAGTGGTTAATTACAACTTTTTAAACTAATGATTTTTTTATGGTTAAAAAATACTTAATTCATTTTAATACAGATAGGCATAAAAATTTACTCTAGAAAGTTTTAATGCCTATGTGAAGTCTGATTTTTTTTTTTTCCTTAGGTAGTGGTGGTGTGGGAGGGAGGTAGGGAGCTGTTTATAAACTTTACAAGTGGTATACTGATGTTAAGTGGTGTATTATCTACGTAATTAAAGTTGAAATTTTGAAAAAACCCACCCAGGTTTTTTCGTGTTGGGCAAAATCATAACAACCCTGCCTGAGCTACATACCTCCTAGTTTCCTAACTTGTCGCAAGCCACAGCGGGCGTTACCCTTTCTGTAATTAGCTCTCTAAAGTGATGTTATTTACTTACTTAGCCCAAGAATTTTAGGTGCAGAACTGCAAACATGTGCAAATTTAGTTTAGTTCCCACTTTTGATTCTTAAGTGCTCTCAAAAGTTATCTCTGAAAGTAATATTTGTCCAGCCGAGAAACAAACCCTACAGTGAAAGTACTCTGTTTTACAGAGATTAAAGATAGTTTTCAGATGGCTTAAAATTAAATTAGATTAAATTGTCAAATGGTATTTTCTTATTACATATATATATTTGATAAACTTTTTTATTTTAGTAAAAGAGAATGTTATATACATATACTTATAACTATAATTGTATGAATCTCTTATTGTTAGTTGTCATTTAATATAAACATTTGACTTTATTATTTTTCGTTGTAGGTGAACTTTTTAGTATGCCAGTTTACAGCTTTAGCATTTGCTTTATTATACAGGAAGGCATTTTCTCCCTTAAGAGTATCAGCAGATATTCGTCATATAGTAGCTCTTGTGATTGGAATTGGTTTGGGATATTTCTGCTTTGGACAGTAAGTATAGTTATCACTAGACCGCGGATTATATGCACTTAAAAAGTGACAAAATATGCATGCAAATATGCATCAAAAAATCTAAAAATAAGCAACAAATAACTGAAAAAATATTCAAATATTTACAGAAAGTAAAAACGTATTTACTTGTAAAAGTATTTTCTACCATTTACCTTGCAATTATGACACATTTTTTTTTCCCTTTGAAACTTAAAAACATCGCAAAAGACAGAATAGGAAATTTTTATTCACAATCTTAGTGATATGAAATACGCATTAAAACTGTTTTCAGTAATTTTTGTTGCAATACACAGCTAATTGTTTTTCTAAATTTTCAATAGTCTTGTCTTTTATCATCTAAAATCATTTAATATGCTGAAAATGCTATTTCAACATCAACGAATGTCACGGGACAGTACTTATAATATTTCTCTTTGGATGGCTCTACTTTTTCCGGTAATTCACTCTCCTCACCATTAATAAAATTATTTATTTTATTCACTGCCAAAAATCCTGAATTTTTATTTAAAATAAAATTCAATTTCTCACTGATTTCTTCTCCTAATGACTCTGAAATCTTACCAACGCATTCCTGTACTTTTACAACTTGACTAATTACATCCCTCAGAAGCAGATTTTGATATTCTAATTTTGTGATGTCTGATGTTAAAAAGGAAAAATGTGTTTCGATATCGATAGCCCTTTACGGATGGACATATCACTAAGCATTTCTACCGCAATGAAAAAAGAAGAAGAATAGACGCTGTCCAAAGCACTAACTACAGGTCTTGTCCATAATCCGAAATCCACGTCTTCATCAGGGCTGGTATGCTTGCTTTCATGCTAGGCATTTCTGAAATTTTAATATATAGGCTGACTTAATTTAAATTGTTGCAAATACACACGAAAAAAAATTGAAAGTGTATATGCTATTTTGCTGGGAACCTGAGGTTGTGTAAATTTTTCAAAGCGTGGGACTTAAAGAGTTAAAGAAAAAAAATACTGAAAGGAAGATAAAAAATGTTACAAATTCAAAGCTAAAGAGATTGAAATATGCATCCAACAGAGAAAATGCGCCATTTTATGCAAAATCATCAAAAACACCTGAAATATGCAACTGCATATGCAAATATGCGATTGCATATAATCCACGGTCTGGTTATCACCCTTCTTAAACTGTACTTTTTGGTGGTTCTCTCCAAGTAGAATACAGTGGAACCTGAATGTATTAGGCCGGATTATCCATAGACTCAATAACCTCTATAGGCCTTAACCATTTCAGTTTCCAATGGAAGGCCTGTCGAAAAAAAATAACACAATTAGTCAAAAACTTGACTAATTGTGTTTTCTTGACTAATTAGTCAAAAACTTACTTTTTTGAAAAACAGGGTGTCTACCGCTCCGGAAAGTCTGGAAAAAGCTGGGAAATTGGAAAATCTGGAAAAAACTGGGAAATTGGATAATGGGTCCGGAAAATTCACCAAAAGAATCAATTTTTTTTCCTGTTCTTATTTTTTTACCTTTTCTCTCTAAATGTCAAAATGGAAACCGAAAGCAACTGCAATGCATTTTTCGGACCGCGAAAGCATCAAGCGATGTGTTTGTATAAGGAGGTGAAAATGGGGGGCTCATCAATTGTGACGGGAAGGTAAAAGACAAATTAGCTACTTGGTAACTTATATCTTAGGACCGTATTTCCAAGAAAAGTTAGTTAATTCTATCAGAAAGTGCTACTACTTCTGTTTCTCAACTGATGAAAACTTAATATTGTATACTTCAGTTCAAATTGATTTCAAGAAGTTGTACAAAATATGCAAATATAAAGACAAGGGAGGGGCATTGTGCAATTTCCCAAAGTAAAATGCATTGGTCAGGAATTTTTTTCCCGGGACCTCCCAAAAGTCAGGAAATTGACTTTCAGAAATTTGGTAGACACCCTGTAAAATAACAGTTTGAAATGTTATGCACATGAAGGTGCAACAGAAATTAGAAATCCGTAATCTGTATGTACTACATTTTAAGATTTCTGTGTAATCCATTTAACCAAAATATAAAAGATTTTCAGGGAGACTGTTCTGTCCAGACTTTTCGGGGTCCTGTTTTTGTGAAATTGTGAAAAAATTTACTCATAATTTTGTGATCTAGAAATTAGGGTTTTCTATCCAGGGTCCTACATTTGTGAAATAGTGAAAATAGGGTCTTGTTTTTGCAAATTAATATAAAATTTACAAATTTAAATTTAGTATTAAATTAAATTTCCATTTTTTTAAAAAGGCATTTCATAGAAAATCATATTTAAAAAAGCCTATATATCTAAACTAGTGAAGCAATGTTTACGCACCAGTAAATGTTGGTAAGATTTTTTCAATTTGCAAATATTTAATTATATCTATAAACACAGATTTGTGAAAGAGCAGCCGTTTATCAGAGGAAGAATTTTGTGAAAGGAACATTTTTCAAATGAAAAGTATTGTGAAGGGCCTGTTATTAAGATAAAATATTTTGTGAAAGTCAGTTTTTAGGATAAAATATTTTGTGAAGGGTCCATTAACCCTTTCAGACCCCACTTTAATGCTGTGAGTAAAAAAAATAATTACCATTCCAAAATATCATAATATGATACTAATAAGCATGTTAAAGTAAAAAAATTAAGGAAAATGTAATTATTTAAGAAAATATGCAAATGTCCATTGGGATGGACAACCGGTCTACGAGGTTGCAAAAGTCAAATACTCAATGCTTGAACTTCCCTTACGATTTTTGTTCTAAATATCAATTTTTTAAAGTAACAAATTTACATAACAATGTTACATCACTCAATAAGTTTAAAACAGTTAATAGTGTAGTAATTTTACTACACATGAGGAGGTACATAGCAATAATACCTAGTTTTACAAAGAATTTTGACACAGTCCTGCTTTTATATATACCAAAATAGATAAACTTTAAATTTTTTGACATGGATATAAAAAAAAAACAATTTCTCCCCATAGTAAAGCATAAATGCACTGTACATTTATTGCAGTAGATATGGGTTTTACCTTTGCAACCGTAATTTTTACACCGGGTTGCTCCATGCTTATCATCAACTTTTGATCTACAGAGTCATTGATAATCTCAGGATGAGGTCGAGTTTCAACTGCTCTTTGACATATCCTTTTATTTTGTACAATAGGTGATAATGATGGCCTTCCCATTTTTTTATTATTTTTTGCTAAACCAACCGTACATAGATCTGAAGCTGATCTCATTTTGAAATGTAACAAATCTAATATGTTCTTTTTTGAAACTCCTAAAAAAATTTCCAAGAATTTTAACAAAATTTACCTTTTGCAACAGTTTGATTACCACTATCAACAAAGCAATCATCATCAGATTCTAATTCTTCAGTATCTGATATTTCAGCACTAGTTATATAATCTAAAACTTCCTTTAGATCTTTCGAATTTTTCAAATTATATTTTTCTAAAATAAAAAATGAATATTTGATCCTCCTAATAAACTGTTGTTGTTTTAAAAACAATTCAATTGCCTAAAATAAATTCGACAGCAAAAATATCAATAATTCAACTACCTAAAGAATCACAACCACGTGTACTGAATGTCCATTGTAATGGACATGTGATTACGCTCCATTTTTTCCCAAATTATAACCAGTAATACAATAAAACTATTTCTAATCCTAAGATTAACTTATAAACATTGTTTAAAAAAATTACTGACTCATTAGAAGAAATTATTCATATAAATCAAAATAAAAGAAAATACTCGCGTTTTTGCAGACTAGAACCTTACGCCATTTTCAAACAAAGCAAGCTGTAAACATCTGCGCACTGTTGCCAACCCAAAAATCGCAAACATGTGATAAAGATTGATCTTTTATCTATTCATGGAGCACGTTTCAACGCTCTGAAGTCAATGGGTTAAGGAGGTTAAGGAGGTCAAGAGATAAGGTTTAAAAATGTATGTCCATTGTAATGGACATTGGGTTTGAAAGGGTTAACAGACCCAAATTTCTCCCAAATAAACCCCTGGAAACTCTTTTCTATGTATGGTTGTGATGGAGATGAATAAAACAAATCGATAACTATAGAACTTTAGTAAAACCCAACAGATATCTACTATTAGCTAATGCGTATGTAGAGAAAAATGTTTTTAAGTGATGAAATAATAGTAAAAAAAGGTTTGTGCATGCTAATTGTGTTTAAGCAACTAATGTTAATTTCATTATGTATATTTTTTAGTCAAATTTCTCACCTTGTGGTTCAGGCTACCTTAAGCTACATCATTATGAATAATGTTAGTCCTCATATTATGCATAGGTAAGATGTCTAAGTTTTTGAAATTTTTGCTACTAAAGAATAACTTATTTATTTTGTGTGTGTGCATGGGGGGGGGGATGGTTCACTAATTTTTAAGTCTGTTCTTTTGCTTATCGTTTCTTTCTGCAAGGATGAGATTCTTCAAATTTTTGTCTAATTTTCAAACTTTTTTAATGTTTAAAAAATTTAAAATTTTCTGTTTTTTAAATTTTTACTAAGGCAAAATTGTATATAACTAGGATAGATTTAATATCAGTAGCAATTACAATATTTACTGAACTTGAAATTCATAAGTATTTTTGCTGAAATGTTGTTCGCACATTCTTTCAGACTTTTTCCTTTTTTCTCTGACTCATCCCTGTTTCTGATGAATATATCATATGAATAAGGGGCATCGATTATGTGAGTGTTCCAGTGCTCAAGCACCCACAGAAAAAAAAAATCATATGGGTGTGTGAAGCTCCCAGAAAATTTCAAGGAACAGCTTAGTCAGTTTTGTAGAAAAAAATCAATTGTAAATTTGGTTAAAACAGACGATATTTTCCCAGAAAGGGCCTTTCAAGGTATGTTTCGATCTCTCATGGTTTAAGAGCTAGTCGTTATAATATCTATCTTGAATCATCTGGTATACACACACCTTTTTGAATGTTTCTTATGTTTTGCTAAAATAGTTGAGGTTTTTATCTGATGTACATCTTGAAGATCATAGTAAGCATTATCATTTGGTGTAAGCTTATTTAGATTGTTCTAGACAGATTTTACTTATTGTCCATCTAAACACCGCCTTCCCATTGCAACAGTCAGCAAAAAAATTTCGAGTATTTTGAATCTAGATCAGTTTTATGCCAGCTGAGTGTTGATACAGTTTTATTTTAAAAAGTAAATGAAATGTTTTTCTATGTATAGTTTTAATGGATGTGAATGTGAAAAATTCAATGAAATTTGAGTCATGTATTACTGAGAAGTGACAGAATTTTGCTATGAACAGAATAGTATCCATTTTTTTTACTACTGTATAAAAATTTATTTCATCTAGCTGAAAAGATGAACTATACAATTTATCTATAATGTATCACATTTAATTAAATTTGTATGAATGTTTAGTGATTCCTGTGTGCATTGTTTTCAGGGTGGTACTTTTTGTTTCCTTGATGTATCTGTCCTCTATGCATCTCATGAGGCTTACTTATGATTATGGGGGATGGACTGTGGATGTCACTGGGTAAATATCTTAACATTTTAATTTTCCTGAATTTATTTACCTTTAATTCTTCTATTGAGTTTCTACATAGAATCATGTAGTTGGTGAAAACATTTTCTTAAATACCTGTTAATACATCTGATCATACACCTATTAATTATCTCTTATAATAAGATATTGAATTGTTAGTGAAACTGCCTACTGGATTTTTCCTAACTCTTAACAAAAATACTGAAGTAAATGCTGGAATTCTGAATCATATTTCATTTTAATGAGTACAATTATCAAAGCATTTGTTTTTAAAACATTAAGGAAAATTAATTAATACTTTGACACAGTTAACTTTAATAAATTTAAATGTTTATTACTTTCGCAAATTTTAAAATGCTGTTTTCATAGTTGGTGTATAAGAACAGAAGCTTTCACCCTACATTATTGTATGATTCTCAATACTTTTGATGTGTTGTAGCTGGTTCAAAATTTGGAAGTAAATTAGGATTGACGTTCATAATTCTCTTCATTGTGTCAACTCTCTTTTGCTAAGTTTCAGAAATAGTCTCTCATACCCCATGACCTACACATCACAGCTGAAAACTCCTAATGGATGAACTATAATTGTTTTATTGTTTAAATGAATCGCATAATTTTTTTAAGTCTGTGATAGAATATTCTACAATATTTATTCAATTTTTAGTTTAATTTATTTCTTGCTGGCTCAAATTCATGTGACCACTAATTTTTAAGAAATAAGCATTGATTTGTTATTTAAAAATTATTTGTTGTAATGGTTATGATTCTTACATCTCGTCAAAGGCCATTCTCATATTCTGAGCTATGAGACTGCAGATTTCTTAGCAAAATTTGTTGCTTCCAACACCTCATTGATTTTCATCATAATTCCTTCACCAAATTTTTATTATATATTTATTTATTTTACCAAGAAATATCTTATACAATAAAAAAAAAGAGCTTTTTTTTTAATGGATTAATACGCTTGCAATTTTTTCACTCAAAATCGATTTTCTTTATTCTGAAATTTCTGTCTTTTAAACTTGGATATTACCCATTTCTATCGCATCTTAGTTGCTTTCAAAGGCATAATTCCGACTTGTGTTATTGTGGTGCCTTCAGTGATGCTACGCTGCAGGCATTGTCAATTATAAATTTTATATTGTTTTGCAAGCTGTTATATTATTATTCTTAACTTCTGCCAAACCACAACTTAATAAGTGTTTAAGTTCCACACTCTTTTTCTAATAAGCCAGCTATTTCTTCAGTGGCTAAACTGACCACGATAGGCTTAAGCCTTCTTAATTCCATTCCTATCCTACTCTTGGCTTTCACGTTTCAAGTAATAATCTTGAAGATGGACATGTCTTTTTCAGTCAACCCATCTCATTCTAAGCCTCCTTCTTTCTTGTACACCTATTGATTGGAACATGAGTATTTTTTGCAGGTTCTTTAGTCAGGCATTCCTTCCGACATTTTTATCTTTGGATGCAGATAAAATGTGTGATATATGAATATCTCCAGAGTCCTGCATTGATAGTTCTTCTCGAGATTCCACCCATTTGAGTGTTTCCGAAAATGCTCGAGATTTTTCTTTCAGAGACTGAGTACTGCATTTACCCACGTATACGTCGATCCCGCATATAAGTCGACCCCCCCCCCCCCACACTTTCATGATTAAAAAAATTTGAATTTTTTTCAGATCCCGCATATAAGTCGATCCACCACTTTCCCGATCAAGAAACTTTAATTTTTTTAAATACATTTATTCAAAATCATCTGTAAAAAAAGAAAGTACTAAATATACATTAATAAAGATAATAATAATATGACACTACTGATAGCATGATGTGGCAAAATACTATATACAGAGTTAAACTGATTCAAGATCTGATTCAATATCAGACTCATCAAACAATTTTTAAAATTACTTCATCGTCCTCGGCTCATCATGTACACGTATTGGGTAAGGATCCCTTAGAAAGACCTCGACGGGGGGCGGGGGCTCCCTACCCTTTGACCTAGAGTCCACGCGTAGCTTATTGGCCGTAATCCAACAAGAACAGCAACATAATACACGTTTTCAATCTTTGTCTCGCTACATTCTTCCTGGTATAAAAATCAACCTGAAAAGACGTCACTGTGTTATGGAATGCAGGAAGAGAACATTTGTCTTATAAAAGGGCATTTTTGACTTCTGATTAAAAAAAAAATAATAAATTAAGAACCCTCGTATAAGTCGACCCCCCAACTTTAAAGCTTCTTTTTTGTCCGAATTTTCTCGACTTATACGCGGGTAAATACGGTATCTCTTTAACCTTTTTTAGTCAATATCCAAATTCTGATTCCCTTCCATATCTCAAAACATGTCTCATTCAACATCTATAATTTGTCAGCCTAGCTGTTCTTTAGATGAAGTTTGATTTCAAATAATCTAAGGCAGCATTGGTTAACGATTCTAATAATGCTACTAACATTTAAAAAAAATTAATTCACTATTTTCAATTTTAAATCATTTTTATAGTGGCTCTAGTTCTGTTATGATTACTGTAAACTTTATTTTGTTATTCAAAGATAAATTTCGTAGATTAACTGCATTTTCAGTTTTGTGATGCTACATCTATTTGCTTTAATCAGTTTATGATTGTGAGATAGAAATCATGTATGCAATTAAGGCAGCTTTGAACTACCAATTCCAACTTTATTTCCAGACCAATGATGATTACTACTCAAAAAGTAAGCAGTTTAGCCTTTAGTCTTCATGATGGACTTTGTGAAGATGAGGAAAAAATGACACCTGACCAAAGAAAACAAGCTGTCAGGTAAAATTAGACAAACCTCCATTAGAGATGAGACGGGCTTGGGCTCTGAAATTCATGATTATGTTTGAGCTTGATCAGGCTTGTAAGAAATTTCTCCTTTATTGAACATACTCCTTCTAAACAGATTTTTAAAAATGATTCATGGGAGAAATAAATTTATTAGTGTGTTTGATGAAAAATTTTAGTATGAAGAATTAGAGCATTAAGAGTTGACCATTATATTTGTCTTTAATTTGCACTAATGGCAAAATTTATGATATTCTGTCAATGAAGTCATTGGCTTTTATTTATCTATTAGCTGAAATTTCGGGCTGTTCTGGCTTAAATAATATCGGGCGGACTCGGATTGGAAGTCCTCGAGCTTCAGCTTTAAAAAATGAGCCCAAACTTATCTCTCGCCTCGATACCATTACCTTTCTGGGTGTATATGCTTTCTGAATTGCACTTATAGGGGTTGAAGGGGGGGGGAAGAGCATTAAAAATTCTCCTTCCTTTTAAAAAAAACTTTTTTCTTAAGTTTAAATAACATATATGTATAGTGTTACAATTTGTAATGTTTCCTCACATTAATATGTGTTGCTGGAAAGAGAGTTGAGTAAAATGAGTATGTGACCCCTTGAGTTTGGTGATCAAAAGAACGTTCTCGAAAATAGTGGACTTTTAGCTGTATCTCAATTAGGAAAGAAGTTACGAGAAAAATCGAGAAATATGATAGCATGATGTACTTGGAAATCTATAAATAGAAGAAGTTCTCCTGCTGTGAGCTCATTAAAAACAGACTGTAGATAAAGAGAGCACAATCACTTATACAATTGACATTGCAATTTGAATAGCGTTATTGCTGTGATAGTTAACGATTTGCTGTTGCATATGTTATTAAATTTTTTTTTTTTCTTTGTGAGATATCAGAGCTTTGATTCGTCGAATAAAGTGTTATAACTTGATTCTTTTTTTTTTTTAAGTGAGCATCTGGATAGTACATTATTTATTCCACTATGTGATGCAATAGCACTTCTCCTAAGAAAATTTATAAATTTCAGCAATCTCGGGGCTATCTTACCAGAGGACTCCTCCTAGGTGTACATTGTAACAAATAGGCATATCATTATTGAATTCTAAACCAACTAGTAATTAGAAGTTGGAACTATCCCCCTACTGTTATATCATCAAATTAATCATGAGAAAATTCCAAAACTTTGTGCAAGGCACTCTCTTGCACTTCCTTTCAAACCCTTATGTAATCAGGACATTTAAAAATCTTCTTTGTACACAATGTACATAATCAGTTCATGTAGTAAATAAAAATACTTCAAGATCTACATAAGCTGATTATAACTTCAACCATTTGAATGCATCATGTATATATGTATATTTATCTTTTCTTTACTTCATTTGTTTTAAACTGTTTACTTTTTCAACTTGGGCAGTGTCTAGCTAAACCCTGTTTAATATCTATATCAATGATCTAGTAAGTATACTGAATCTATTCCCAGAATCAAGCGTTTACTATACGCAGATGACCTAGTTGTTTGGACTGACTCTCCTAAGTCTATAGCAAAATCAGCCTTTCTGTCCATAGATAGTCTATAAAAACCGTAACATCTCGCAGTGGCGGCCCGTGGTCAAAACTGTTAGTGCAGCCGGAAACATATGAGCTTCCCCCCCCCCCCCCTTCCTCCGGACAGGAATGGAAAATCTTTGTTATTGAATTGGAAAGCTGGCAGATTAAGCCCTCACCGAGGAAAAAAAAAAGAAAAGAAATTACTTTAAAAAAATGTAAGAGATCCTATTTTACTTCCATAAAATGGACATAAATTTCAACCAGTCGCTCTTATCCTCAAAATTGCATTAATCCGTGTCTGATTCAAAGTTTCCTTAGAATTTTCTTTTGTAACGATAACTTGAGAAGAAAGAAAAAAAAAGAAAACTTACTTATTTTTTATATTTAAATCAATCCTCCTTTCTTTTAATCATGCGAATCGGTCAGTGATGTCCCCATAAAAAGGCGTTGTTTTAATCAATAGTAGATATTAATAATTTTAAAAGCTCTTTAAAATTTCCCATGTTTAAAGAATTTTCTCGCTCTCCATGTCCTCTAAATGCCAGTTCTTGCTTACTTAAAAACAATACTGCTTTGATGGGTAATTATCCATTCATAAGCATCTATTCAGGCTTACCTTCTTGATAAATTCAGCAATATAAAGTCGAACTGTTAGAGTTTGCCGAACATATATTCTCCTTACCCCCCTCCTTCACTTCTCGAGCCAATCAGTGATTCGAATTCATAAGTGCTGCCGACCTTTCAAAATCTTTAATGAGCTGAGTCTTAGCTGCGTACCCCCATTATAGCCTATGCCAGAGGAAATGCTTACGTAACCGTTGTCATGGCAACGGTGCTGCCAATTTTCTTATCAGCGCTCTGGGCTGAACCAAAGATTTTCCCAATTGAATTGCGTGAAGATTAAAGTGCTTTTTTTCTGAATGAGCGATCCGGCCACAATACGTTTTTGAGATTTTTTTAAATTTCCCGTAGGATTTCCATAATTCTAAACTGAAGTTAGGAAAATTAGTAGAATAAATTATTTTAAAGTATGTGCAGATAATTTCAAGTGCAGCCCAGCTGTACTTGCTGTATCCCACGAGCCGCCACTGACATCTCGACTTCAGAAAAGATCAAATATTTGGATGTAACTTTTGACAGAAAACTTTTGTGGAATTCACATGTTGAGGATGTCATCAGTTGGGCATCAAAACGAATGTCTCTTCTGAAGATTTTGGCAGGATCCAAATGGGGTTGCTCCAGATCTACCTTGAATCAAAATTGCAGTGCTTACATATTGCCTGTTATGACTTACTGCTGTGAACCACTTGTTACTGCTTGTAAGAAAATAATTGTTTCTCTTGAAAAATTTCAAAATCAAGCCTTGCTCTTTATTACTGGATCAGTGAAATGCACCCTTTTTGATTACTTATTGATATGCACAAATAACAGGCCTGGGATTCTAGTTATCTGAGAATGTGCTCTGCTGTTATGGGAGAAAATTGTTAGAACTACTGGTCTGACCATGTGGGATCATATATCTACTGAGAATTCGAAACATGGTAATAATATCCTTTTATTGTTTAGATTTCCTAGACGGTGAAGAAACTACCTGAAAAAATATATAATTGGATAAATAGTGAACCCGAGGAATTATTCATATTAATTAGTTCCGCTGTCTGCCATCGATTAGTTCCTTCCTCTTTCTCTTAATTAGCTGCTTCTTGTCCCACTAATTAGTTCCTCTGCCTCCCTTTCTACAGAATCAAAGCAATTATCTCTATATAGTGATTATGTAACATGATTTTGTTTTTAAAAATCTTCTCAAATTAAAACTTTTGCAGTTGATTTATCAGATAGAAAGATTGATATTTGTTCAGGTTTGGGGGGGGGATGTTTTTTAATGAAATTCCTTAGTTAAATATTTGTTACATGGAAATTAGATTTTTTTTTTCTTTCCTCATTTGTAAATATATTTTTGTTTAAAATTGAGTTAATGTAAACAAGAAATTAGAAACGTTTTACAAAAATTACTGAAATTAAAAGAAATTAATAGGACCCCCCCCCTCCTCATAACCCTGGTTCAAAGAAGATATAGTTGTATAGAACAGCAGAAAAATTGTGATTTTGTTTGTTTAATGCATAAGTCTGTATTCAAATTACAAACTTCATTATAAAAAGAGGTTTCTAAAAGGAAACTAGTATATGGAAATTCTGATATATATATTTTTTATTCCTCACATAAATTTTATCATTTTCACCAATGCCCCTCCCCTCAAAAAAAAATAAATAAATAAATAAAAATGTATGTACTTAATTTACTTTATTTAAATTATTCTTTTTGCATTTTTATAGGCATGTACCTTCTGTGTTAGAATTCTTCAGTTACATCTTCCATTTTCAAGCTCTTATGTGTGGACCTCTCATCTTTTATAATGATTATTTGGATTTTGTAGAAGGCCGAAATTATGTTAAGAATGCTAACCCTGATGTATGTATTTATTTTTCTATTTAAGAAGCATTTTTTTAATGTACTTTATTGTGAAATTGCTTTGCCAAACTGTAGAGTTAAACAAATAATATTAAGTTCTGTTGTTTTAATAGGTGAATTCTGTCTTTGTCTCTTGTTTTGACACTTTTAAATGCATTTGTCTGCTAAAACGTTATCTATGGTTACTAATTACCAGCTTATAATACTAATAATTTCAATTTGGTTACTTAAATAAGCTTTTATTTTTATAACTGTTTCCGTATCTTTGTTTTTGTATTCTAAATATATATATATATATATATTAATTATATTGATTTATACTGCTAGAACATCATTATTTTTTACATATCTGTGAAGCTTTTAAAAAGTTTTCAATTTGTCTCTGAAGATTTTATTGCATAATTTATTGATATTTATATGGTAACCAAACATTCCTTTTTTTTAAGTTGCATCCATGTAGAGTATCATTGGAAAACTATAAATTAATATAAAATCTAAGAAACTTGTATTGCGTGTACATTAGCTCAAATATCTAATTAAGATTTTTTTTTTTTTCCCTACCGTGACCTCTTATGCAGAACATTAAAAGTATATTTTCCTTCCATAAGCATCTAAATTTCACATTAGTAGTAATCCCACACATTTTTTTTATTTTCCGGAAGGTGGGGGCAGGAGTCATAACAGAAATTGAATTTACTTACTTCTGAAAACAGCTTTCAATAATTGAAGTCTTTAAATCTAGATGATTCTGTCTAATCGGGCTAAATTGGGACACAATCGTTATTAACCTTCTCCAAAGTGAAAAATTTGGCTGGTAACTCTTATTTGCTACCCGCCACTTAACATAATCTTCAATTCATATTCATGATAAAGGATGAATCAGCAATTTAATTTTAGCTTTTTAATCTCTCATTAGAAGGAAACATCGGAAATATTTGTAACATAATAGAAAAATCTAAGGAAATTTGAGAATTTTTAATGCGTTCAGTTTAATTCTGTTTGCTACAAGGCAAGACGGTCAGGTAATTACCTTAGAATATTTTCGTGTCTGTTGAACATCACTCGCCTTTGTGGCAAGTGGACCTGGATCTTTACCAACAAGTAAGGATGTTTTTATCACCACTTGGCGAGTGGTAACTGGCATTAGCGAAGGTTAATCATTATGATCCTAACAATTGGTTTGCATGATTACATGAACATACCCCAAGATTTAAAATTAATAAGAACTTTATATAATGACATACATAAATAATATTTATCAACAAAATGATCATTTTGACTGGTACAAAAGGTCTGGCCTTTCTTTGTTGCAAAAAAGTTCAAGCATCTACAAGAGCAAAAAGCTTGGAACAAGATTACAAGACGAGTGGGTCCAGTAAGGGGCACGGAAACATATATCTCCTCCCCCCCCCCTTCCAGACAAATTAAATTTGCTCCCCCCACACCAAAAAAAAAAAGGGGGGGATCCAATTTTTTGCTGTACAAACTCAAAAACATTTATAAGAAAAAGGAAACATTTTTTTTTTTTTTTTTTTTTTTTTTTGTCCCTTGGCTTGCTATATTATATACCATATCAAAATGTCATTATGACCTTTATTGAGCATTACACTTTTCTGGCAACATACAAAGCACAGTTTAGGGGGAAAATGTTTTTAAATCAATATTTTAAGAACGTTTCACTGTGATTTAGTGCCTATTTTGTTGACCGATTAGCAATAAACTTTGGGTCTTGACTCTCCAGATACTTAACATCCTATCTCTGTGGCCAGTTTATAGCAACTTTCTCTTGTTTGCTGTCACATTCTGGGGCCTAATTAAGTGGGATCGGTCCAAATAAGCAGCTGACATAATTAACCAGAATCGATTATACCGGGTGATTCAAAATAGATGTTAAGGCGATTATTTTTTAAACCATAAGTGATCAAAACATACTTCCAGCTAGAAAAGTTTGTCAAATTAAGAGTAGCTTTCAGATATGGCATTTTTTATGGTGAGGGTTGTATACATATTAAATACGAAATTTAATTTTTATACAGTCCTTCCTTTCCTACACTTTATATTTAGAAGAATGTTGCTCTTTGCCTACGAAAATTAATGAAACAAATCCCGAGTCTCCACATTAAATAGTTAGCCAGAAATCTAATGTTAAAAATGGTGACTTGCATCATTTTACCCACTGTGTTGGCATCTGTTTTCACGTGAAAGAATCTTGACTTTAGGAGACCAACTATGAGTTGATAAATATTAAATAATGATTTATTACTGTGAATGGCAATTAAACGTGTTCAAATGTGTGAAATTAACAGGTACGATTCTACTTGAATGGATCGGTACTGCATTGTGAAATTAGCGATAGTTTAGTGCTTTAGCGGTGTCATCCAATATTTACATCACGCCGATAGAGGAAGGAATTTTAAAGTGTAAAAGAAAAATGACAAAATAATGGTGTGGGTTATTATGTTGTATCTTCCAATAGAAATTGTCAAAGGTGCACTATAGGAAAATTCTAGCTAAACTAGAATTTGAGGAGTCAACTATGTCTATTCAGTGACTATTAACATAAATTAACGTTAGTTTAAAAGTAATTACATTTTTCTCACTTTGGAAACATCCCCTTATTGCTTGGCAACAAATGCCAAAATTTTTAAATTGATATATCTCGGAAACTATCCCACATAGAGACACGAGATTTGTTTTATTAATTTTCTTAGGCAAAGAGCAACATTCTTCTAAATATAAAGGGTAGGAAAGAAGGGATCGTACAAAAATTAAATTTTGTATTTTAATATGTATACAACCCCCTGTAAAAAATGCCATATCTGAAAGCTAATCTTATTTTGACGAACTTTTCTAATTGGAAGTATGTATTGATCACTTACGGTTTAAAAAATAATCGCCTTAACATCTATTTTGAATCACCCAGTATATACTAGTGCTTAAAAAGTTCTTATTCTTGTTCAGTAAAAATTGTTTGTGTAAGTGATTATGCTATGGTATAGTGAATTGTCAATTGTAACGTATGTCAGATACTTGTCTTTTATTGAGTATGAATTGCAATCTTTTTTTTTTTTTAAGAGGACTGTCATTCGTAAAGTACTTGTGAGCAGCTTTTGTGCACTGTTTTTAGTTACTGTTGTACCATTCTTCCCTATCAAGTACTTGCAAGGTAAATGTCTTTATCTAAAAATGTCTTAATTTAATTTTGTTAAATGTTTTTTTTTTCCTTTTTTTGTTGAAATTTTTAATATTTATTAAATGTTAAAAATATTTTAAAATAATTTTATAAACATTTTAAGATATTTAAAAATCTCAAAGTGATGTAGTGATGTATTCTTAAAGTGAGTTTGTACACATGGTCAGGGTTCCCACACACCTTTAAAAATCATTTTTTACCGTAAAAGTCGTGAAAGCCTTAAATTATCATTTCATCTTCACTTTTCCAGTGATTTTCTCAGAATTTTTTTCCCATAGCAGTGGTGGGGGATCGTATAGGAAGCTAGCCACATTGCCTGCATGCTGCTCTCTCTGTGGAGAGGAAGAAAAGGTGGCAGGGGATTTTTTTTTTTTTTTTTTTTTTTTTTTTTTTTTGCTATGCTACACTTTGCTCCATGATTCGTTTACCTTTTGCAATAGTGGGGGCAGGGGGGGGGGAAGAAAATATGATGAGAGACAGCAAAAGGAGTGATATGAAATAAAAACATAATATAATTATAACTTATTATACCACAATGATTATTTAACTCAAATATGATTTAACCCCTTAAAGGGCATATTATTTTCAAGAAAATGGTCACAAAAGTATTTTTTTTTTTTATTATTCAAGGAAATTGTATAAAAATAAATGTATGTACAATTTGTACATTCATTTTAAGGTTGTAGACATTATGCTATAAAAAAGTTTATGTGCATAAGAATTGAAATGCTCTGGTTGAAAAGTTTCTGGCACATAACTTTTGAACTCTCCAGCTCGAAAATATCACAGCAAGAAGGAAAAAGTTAATACTTTAAAAGACATGAAATGCAGTATTATTAAGGAGATGTACAAGATAATTGCATTGGAACGTATCTTCGATTATTGGTCTTGAAATTTTTAAAAATAGTCTCAGGAAGATTTATTATTAAGAGACTTTATTTTTTATATTGAGAAATAAGTGAGAACTCTGAAAAATTCTTTGGTTTTGAAAGATTTTTCCAATTGATTCAAATAGCTTCACTTAATATCTTTTAACTAGCTGGCAAGCTGTCCACCATCGCTGGCCCGTGCAAATTCCCTTTAAAAAATTGCCGACCAGTAAAGCAGACTTCGTGCCTCTGTTAACTGTGTCAGTCTAACGACTACATCTATGATTTTATTTTTAAAAATTGGAGTCATGTTTCAACAACTCAACTCTGAACTCTTGAATGTCTTTCTGTTTAAGATATTGGATTCAATAATATAAATTGCTGACAATTATTGTCCAACAACGTTGAAATCAGAATCCATCTGGTTAATTGAATTCAAAATTAAACAAATGCTTACAACAAAAGCAAAATAAATGTCACCAAAACAATCTAAAACACTCAATTAAACACTTTTAAAATACGTTTCAACAAATGTTACTTACAACAAATGTGACTTCCAAAAACAATATATGTTTACATTTTCACAAATGTCACACAGTGTCCTAAATAATCCTTGTTCTAAATATCATAGACATTTCAGATCCAAAGTGAAATCTCATCTCAAAGAGTGTTGCTAATTTCTAAAAAAGAATTCTTACAAATAAGTGTTTAAGTGTTGTGCAAACAAAATTTTACACATCCTAAATAAATTTGCCCAAAATCTATTAAAATTTTTCATTTAAATAGAACTTAATATTAAATAAAACTGTCCTTGCATTGCTTGTCACGCAAATGGTGTATTTTCGCCAGTCTCTATGATGTCATCTAATCGATCTATGCGAGAAGATTATTTTCCATGATTTTTTTTTCAAAGAATCAAGGAATGAATCATGTCGCTTCTGTTTATGTTGTTTACTTTTTCAAGGCGTGATATCTTGCTAGATATTTTGAGTTAAAAGTAGCTGCAGGTTAAAAAAAGGTTAATTCTTTAGAGATCTTTCAAACTGTATAAAAAGTTTTTGCTTTTAGTTAGAGATAAAAATGACATTTTTATCAAAATTTCAACATGGCCGCTGATGCACCGAAAGCGATAGTCACACGGTCAATCCCGTAATTGTGACAGACAGCGGCGGATCCAGAAAAAAATTCTGGAGGGGGCACAAGACAATTTTTGTCACATTTCCTTATAGAATGACTTGAATTTACAAAATAAGTCAGCTTCAATTCGGCATAGTCAGTGTAAACTTCATTTGTATGGGGGGGACACGTGCCCCTGTGCCCCCCCTCTGGATCCGCCAATGGTGACAGACAGGGCTTTTATTAATTAGATAAGAATGTAAATATTTAATGTAAAATCTTCTTTAGTCTATTGTGTCATGCAGTTTTTGTGTAGCCCTTTAAACGTTAAGTTTTTATTAAAATGGATTATCTTACTAATAATACTAATATCTTTATATATCATTAATGTTTTTTTTTTTTTTTCAAAAATTTGTATTTAATAAGTATCATAAAATTTGAATCTTCAAGTAGTATTATTATTTCTTACTTGGGGAGTAGAGATTCTTAATTAATCAATGTAACGGCATTTGACATACTATATTCATAGTCCTTTCTATTTTTTGTGTGAATGTTTGCTTTTCGCCATAGTCAAATTCACAAAAGGGCTGACAAACCTTTTTTATTATGCCTGACTAGTAACATAAAGAATAATTTTTATGTAAAAATGTAACTTTTCGGGGGGGGGGGGGGTTGATTTTTCTTATCACATTTTTGCAATAGCTGCTTTGTTAAAATTTCACACTATTTTATTTCTCACTGTTACAAAATTTGAAATTGTTTCATTAAAATTGATGATATTTTTACTTAATCAGACATTTCTTAGAACTGTAATACATTCCATCTTATGTTATGCCATTATTAATCAAAACCTGTATATCCCAATTCAATATTTTGGCTGCCTGGCATTTTTATTTTGATTTTGGACTTGGATTTCTAAACAAATTAGTCATTCATCAGTACATCTTACTATCAAACAGATCAAAATTGTCACGTAACTCAAGTATCTAAAATGTGTTATCAGTATAACCATAACCATAGTCTATCTCTTAAAATATTTTATCTAGTGTTGCTCTGAAAATTTGAATTGTATAAATAAATTCCTGTTATATACAGTATACCCTCAATACCTCAAAGTTGAAGGAATATAAATGAAGATATAGAGTTTTCAGGATTATGAGGTGAAATAAAACGGGGTCAGTTTGTAAAGGAAAATATTTCTTTGAGATATTGAGGTTATCTGTAATATGCTTGCATATAGCATATGCTTTCTAAATAGATGTTTTGACATTTTCGTGCATCTTTTTTAATCATACATTTAAAGCTGTTTTAGATTAATAAAGAATTTTTGTTCAAAACCAGACAATTTTATAGTTTTTATTATACTTTTTTGTGCTATTATAAAATTTTAAAGATTTTTCAATAGTTCAACTAATATATGTATTCTGGCTGATGTTTGTGTTTCTAAAATTCCTTTTGGCAAATTTCGCATTTTAAGTCATTTAATGTACCGGGTGATTCCAAATAAATGTTACAGCAATTACTTCTTAAACTGTGATTGAAAAAACTTTCAATTAGAAAAGTTTGTCAAATTTAGAGTAGGTTTTAGAAAAGACAATTTTTACTAGGGACTATATGCATATTGAAGTCCAAATTTAATTTTTGTATAGTCCCTCATTTCCTGTCACTAATATTTGGGAAAATATTGCTCTGTATCTGAGAAGTTAAATTTTAAAAAGATCCCATGTCTCTGAGTGGGACAGTTATCGAGATATTGCTAGTTAAAAATTTTAGCATTTTTTGCCAAATACTAAGGGGGCGTCCTAAAAGTGATATAGTTTAAGTAAAAGAAGAATTCTAATTTAGGTTTATATGCATATGCTTAACAAAGAAAGTAAAACAATTATGTTGGGTGTATGTATAGTGATTGAAGGCATTACTTGGGAAGGGGGAAGGAAAGCACAAGAAATTTCAGGCTTTAGAAAAGTTTATATGGGCCTGTGGGGCTCGAGCCCCCCCAATAAATTGTGAATAGGGGCTGAGCCCACCCAATAATTTACCACTAAATACAGAAAACTAATTTATACTGACATAAAAAAAGTATTTTATGCCATTTACAAACGTTTAAAAAAACCTTTACTTTTAAAAATTTTCTTCTTTTGGTTTCAATCATGATTTAGTATTCATTGTGACGCCATGTAACATACAATGTTAC
The DNA here is from genome assembly GCA_038373885.1 of Cheiracanthium punctorium. Taxonomy (NCBI): domain Eukaryota; kingdom Metazoa; phylum Arthropoda; class Arachnida; order Araneae; family Cheiracanthiidae; genus Cheiracanthium; species Cheiracanthium punctorium. The sequence goes on from JAWZYV010012029.1 coordinate 42,169, forward strand.
TAATAAGCTGCCCTCGCCAGGCTCTGGTTAATTAAAATCAGATTCTGCAATGTAAAGTATGTAATGAAGAAAAGTTCAGATGTGTCTAAAATGCACTATCTCATCGAAAATGTTTTTTTTTCCTATTGGATTTTTTTCTTTGCTTCTATTTTTAACTTATAACATGGCAGAAAGATACTAACATGGATACTTACCTTACATGGGTGTAGAATTCTATGGACCCATAGAGCCACTTTATGGGTGCCTCCAATAATTTACACTTATACATAAAGTCATAGCTGCCAACTACTACGGAATATAATTAACCACTTTTTGTAAACAGTATATTTTTTAATTACTTTTTTCAAAATAGTAACCAGCTCGAGCGCGCAGCACAAAAATTTTGCTATATTTTAAGCCGAAAAATCATGTAGAAAAAGTGGTTAATTCTATTCCGTACTAGTTGGCAGTTAAGAGTAAGTTATATGTACGTGAATCAGTGGCGTAGCCAGAAATTTTTCATGGGGAAGGGGGTGGGGTACGACTTCTGCAACTCACATACGGTACGGGTGTATGATAAGGGAGTGAGGAATATACATTTTGTATGGCAAAAAATTCCTCATGGGGAGTTTAACCCCCCCCCCTTGGCTACTCCACTGACGTGAATATATGTGGTTGTGGGGCCCAGCCCCCCCAATAATTTTGAAAACTTACGCTTATGCCACTATGTACATGCGGTGTATGTGCACGTTAATTCCTTGGTTCCGAAAGTCCTCTCGGCGGTCACTAGCAGTTTCAGAGAGGTGCCAATATTCATAAGTCCCCCACCTTCTGATGAGGTTCCAAATTGTGGCGGGAAATTCCAAGAAGGACGTATAGGTAGCTCTAAGCGACACATTCAGTGACGCGAGCTGTCCTTTCCTGGCAAATAAATAAATAAATCATTTAAATTCAAAATTCATTAATTTGTCATGTACTTCTCTCCATAATTGTAGCGCATATTAAAAGTACGGAAAGTACATTTAAAATATGAAAAAACTTAGGGACATATCATTCATTTGTATTTACATATTTGCAACTGTAAGTTAATAAAATGAATGGTTTGTGAAAACAGATGGTCTTAATAATTTCAACACATAAAAAGAATACCTTAATCCACACACACTAGCACTTTCGGTCACGCACATGACCATCTTCAGGTATTTCACTTATTGTTGCTTTCCTCATTTCTCTTTCATTATGCTTGAGCCGCACCCACCAACTTTCGTTGATATGCACATGTGTTGCATTGTCTATTACTCTGACGTTGTTGATTATTTCAAGAGTTTCTCATCACATCACAGACATCACAGCAGTAAACGCTAAATGATACAATACATGCATGCATCCACGAAAGTTAGTGGGTGTGGCTCAAGCATAATAAAGGAGAAACAAAAAAAAAACAACAATAAGTGGGGCACCTAAAGACAGCCATGTGCATGACCGAAAGTGCTAGTGTGTATGTGGACTAAGATATTCCTTTTAAGTGTTAAAATGATCAAAGAATCCCTATTTTCAACCAATTTATATACAGGAGATTTTTGGCAAATGAACCTATGAAAAAGGTTCAAGGTTTTTTTTTTTTTATATATATAACCTTAGATATGTTTGATTATATATTAATTTAAAATATCTCTGAAAAAATATGACATTTTAAAAAATCTATCTTTAGTTATGATCACTGTAGTTTGGTTTAGATCTTTATAGTGGTATTTTGATTTTCTATTTTTATTTGCCTAAATAATCTTCATATAAGCAGTTATAAATTTTTTCTATCTATCTAGTCTCATCCTCAGATTAATTAAATTTACATTGGTTTTTTTTTTTTTTTTTTTACGAAACAAAAATTTTGGATTTTTTGAAAAACAGATTTTACAAAAGATTGTTATGATGTATTCATTAATATTATGCATTTTTCTTTTAATTTAACTGTTAAAATTACTTTATAAAAACTTACATCTACATAATATATTTGTATGTTTAGATTCTAAGTTCCTACTGGAAACCCCTTGGTATTCTAAATTGTTGTACCTTTTATTGGCTACATCTGTTGTTAGGTCAAAATATTATCATGCTTGGCTTTTAGGTAAGTTCTCATTTTCTTGATTTTAATTTAATATATTATAAATTCTGGGCTCCAATCACCTTGTGGTTATCTATTAATAATGAGAAGTAGGAGGAAAACTAAGTAGGAGAAAACTTAAAATTTTTGAGGATGTCTCTTTATAAGCTGTCACAAACAGTAAACCTATAAATTATGCAACTTTCAGAAAATATTGTTTTAAATGCTACATTTTGCAAAATGTGTCACCGTCACACTTCAGAAAAGTTTTCAATTCATGTTTAAAATATTTTCTGAGAGTTTTGCAAAGGGTGCAAGTTTTTTGTTTATTGCAGTGTGTAGTACAACCTGTAAAGAGACAATCTTAATTTTTTGAATCCATGGAATCATTAGTTTATTTAAATTTATCGTCAAGGGCCATTGTTGTGAAGCTGCCTTTCACCCTTCTGATTGTTTCAGAAAACTTTCTCAAAAATTCACCTTTACATCAAAAAAGTTGATGCACTGGCACATGCAAGGCTCTTATTTTAACACACATTTGAATTCTAGATTAAACATGCTGTGTATATTTTTTGTATACAAAACAAATCAGAATGTTTCACAAGCACATTAAGTGCAAAAGTTCGATCAGCTCAGTGTGAAGTCTAGGAGCTCTCCATCACAACGAAAGCCATACTCTGCCTTGTTCGCGCCATACTTACATCACCTTCTTGTCGATGCTAATGGCTTGGTCCACAACAGCCCTAAAGTAGGTTTGATTTTTCAAGGATCAGCCTTAATAGCTAGCAACTTTACTAGAATTTCCTGGTTTTAAAGTTTTGCGGACTACAAAATAAATATTATTGGTCCATAATTAAAATTGCAATTTACATTACTTGCAGAAGTGTTGAATAAATATTGAACATTAAAAAATTCCATACCAAACTAACTTCTTATGTGTGTTTTTTACAAAGTTTTTTAATTACTTTATCGTTTAACACCAGTATTTTGAATGTTTTTTCAATCCTGATTATAGTTTCAATTTGCATTACCTGTATGATGCCTAGAGTAGATTGAAGAGAAGAGCTTAATTTTTATTATACTGTTGAGTTCTTAAAAAAATCCTTAATTCAATGGTATAACTCAAGAATATTCTACTTAGAACAAATTCCATAGTTTATTAATTAGTTATGATTTATGATTTTTGTTATTCATTCTGTGATTTTTGTTTTAAGGTGAAGCTGTGTGTAATGCTTCTGGCATGGGTTTCAATGGCTATACAAGTGATGGACGTTCTAAGTGGGATCAGATGTCTAATGTTGATATAATAAGATTTGAAGTAAGTCCTCTATTTAAAAATTCTGCCAACTTAGTTACCTACTGAAAAAAAAGAAAGAAAGAATCAAAGTCTGCTTAAGATTTTCTACATAGTTGGTTGTTTCATATGTACAGTAATTTTCATCATGAGATGACATTGTTCCTATTGTTATCTACTATTTTATGATTATGCTATGTTGCACCATCTAATAAATTAGTTAGACTATAATATTGTCTTGAAATCTTGATTGTGCTTGAACAGGATGATTTTCTTTTGATTACTCAGCTTCTGTACTAACAGAATATGTCTGTCTCTCTGTGTGTAACATCATCTCCTCCAGAACAGCGAGGTGTTGACTTTTGGTGAAGGTGTCCACAGATTCGGAAAATTCCAACCCCATAATTGTAACCCCTGAATCAGTGATATTGTGATTATGTGCAAAACAAAGGCAATCTCAAGGAATGTGAAATTAATTGCTCTTTCCATCGTGTTTGTGGAATTTTTCCGAATAACAAATTCTGATACTCTTTGAATATTCCCCTAGAAACGACTCTATTTATTTATTTTTTATTTATTTATATATTTTCAATTTATGAGACCAAGAACTCTAGAAATGACTCAATGTGAAGTTTAGGAGCTCTCTGGCATCACAACGAAAGACATACTCTGCCTTGTTCGCGCCATATTTTGTTTGAATATTGAATATGACACTAGACAACTATTGTGTTAAAAATAGAATATGAAATTAGTTGTCATCGAATGTTACATGCTGGTTTTTATATTTAAGATATCAACAACATTTTAAGGCACTTTTGTTTGGTAAAGTTTTAATAAAATCATGTGCAGCATGACCACTAATGCATTATTCACATTTTATGAACTGCAAGCAAAAACAGTTGTCTACATCACGTAATGTTGTTTTTGAGGTATATATTTGCTATAAACTAACCTAACAAACAGTATTGTATGATGTAAAAATAAGGCACTTTGAAGGGGAAGAGTTTCATTTGCATACTGTTAAGTTCTTTGTTTCTTTTATCGCAAGTGTCACTGACACAGTTTTTGTGTCATCATTTTGCAATTATCTCAGGTTTACTCATAACGACAACTTTTTGGCACGATTCAAATAATTTTTTATCTTTTGAGATTCCGTATCACTAGATTTAATTCATTATATTTATGAGGAAAGTAATTAATTTCCTGCCAGGCAGAGAATGGGTACACAGCTAGTAAGCATTTAATTTTGTGCACGGTACACAGAATAACCCAGATGTGTGTCTGTACAAAGGTAGAGAGTGTCTAGTCTTTTTTTTAAATTCACACATAAAGTATTTTTATTGTTGTTTTTTTACACATTTTTTGTTTTGTTATTATTTTTCTAAAGAAATTAATTTGATACTTTTATTCAAAAATGCTCTTTTTTGGAGATCTAGACTTAAAAAAAAAAAAAAAAAAAAAAAAAAAAAAAACTGTTTGTGGATGCAGCACCTGCATGATTTTGCTAAGTTAATTTAAAATTTCATCAACATCATGAATCATTATTGTACTAGTTTTATTCCATCAAAAACATTCCTTCCAATAAAAAGGCATGCCAAGTCTTTATTCTATTACCTTTGACTATGAAGTTAGCTAATGACTCAATAGCTGTCTTAAAACTACACGGACAGTGTAAATAATATCTTCTTCAGGGTGTCTGCTGGCAAAAAAATCAGGGAAGTCTTGAAAATGCAAAATGTTTCTGGAAAATTCTCAGGACTTTCTTTCCTTCTGAATCATTATTAAAAGAGAATAATTTTTAATCAGAAATTGCCACTATGTGCTGTAAAATGATTACACTAAAAACAGTTTTGTTACGTAGTGCTATTCAGACAGTGTTCTGCAGTATCCTAGAATTTTAACAAAAAATTTTTTTATGATTTTATATACCGTAAATTCCGGCATATAACGTGCACTTTTCATACAAAAAATAAGGTCAAAATTTAAGGGTGCGCATTATACACCAGTTATAAAAATGATAAATTTAAAAATAAGGAAAAGATGAGTATAAAAAAATGAGATTTCTACATGTACCTGAATGTTGTTTTTAAAAGAAATGACACACCTTATGAACTTCAATCTTCCGTCATATTTTCAGGCACATGATCAAATTCAGTTTCATCTTCACTATCACTGTTACTCTGATCCATAAATAAATAGTTATCATGCATTCCATCTAGATTGTTCAATATACTACATTTTTTAAATGACTTTTTAATTATGTCAGGTTTAATTTCATCCCATGCTGGTATTATCCATTCGTACACTATTTCTGGACTGGCATGACGGATTTCACCTCCTTTCGTGAATGTTTTACCTCCTTCCAACATCCACGTATTCCAAAATCGTTTTAAATTTCCTTAGAATGGTTTATTAATACACGCATCTAAAGATTGAACTAATGGCGTTAATTCGCCTGGAATAACTGCCATGTCTGTGTTACACTCTTTCATTAATTTCTTTGTATTATCCGTTAAATGCGATCTGAACATATCCCAAAGTAAAAGACTTTCTGGATTCCATCGGACAAGTCTGTGATTGCAAAGTAAAGGGTGTGCGCAGGGCCTGATTATGACCAACAGGGGCCCCGGGCATTGATAAATTTGGGGGCCCCCATCTATGATTTTTGTCTTATATTTCATAATATTTTGATATGAAAAAGAATATTTCGGAACAACATTTTAAAGTAGGTGGCCCTTTCGAGACGGGGGCCCTGGGCAAAGTCCCAATTTGCCCATGCGATAATAAGGCTCTGGGTGCTCGTTATACAGAGGATATACATAAAAATTAAAAAATGAAGTTTAAAATTATAGGTGCACGTTATACACCATTGCGCGTTATACGCCGGCATTTACGGTAGCTGTTATAAGCTTTAATTTAAATTGCCTTGAACAGGAGTAGAATAGGAACACCAGAAGCAGAATCAGAAAAGTATCATAGAAATGAAGTTGGAGAGGGAAGAACAAAGTATGGCAAAGCATTTCATCATAATTGGCTCATTCTTTTTTTCTACTCCTTTTTAATCTTAAATCAAGTTCTGACCTGCTCGATCTCAGCAATTGGGCGATGCAGCAGTGAAGATGCCACCTTCAGTGACTAGCATTGTTTGCTACCATTGATATTTGAACGTTCTACTGGAACTTGGTGTTGCACAAGGCTGAACTTAGCAGAGTATTAAAAAAAAAACATGCAGTGACGAAACACTGGCTAGAAAAAGGAAATCTTCATTACTGCATGTTTTTAATGATGAGAGTGAAAGATTAAACCTGTCTTCAATGCACTGTATTATATGATTTTACAAATGACAAACTTATGAAGGTTATAAAGAAACTTTCTAAAGAAATCCCTAATCATTTAATTACAAAGACACTTAGCAAAGTAATGCATGTTTGAGAAATTTCTAAAGCAATCAGAATTTTTTCTTATTGTTGCAAGAGAGGGGACATTTTATGCTTTTTCTAACTGCAACAAAAACTTTCATGCCTTTGTTTGTTTTTTAATCTCATTTTGCTATCACTTTTATGCAGGAAAGATCTTACTTATTTTCTATTTTCAGCTGTCTCTCAACTTTCGAGAAACGTTAGAAACCTGGAATAAATCTACTCAAATGTGGCTGCGCACTATAGCGTATGATAGAGCTCCAACTCATAAAACATTTTGGACCTATGTGTTGTCAGCTGTGTGGCATGGTTTCTATCCAGGTTACTACTTCACATTCCTTGGAGGAGCCATTTTTACTTTAGCTGCTAGATCTGTAAGTATCTATAAGCTCAGCAATACTCTCATTAATTGTATTGCTGAGTTGTGAATACAATAACAGGGATCATGCTGTAGCATGTGTTTTACCCATCTCCCCCCCAAAAAAAAAGTTAAAAAAAAAAAAAAAATGTCAGGTCCTAAATGCAGTTGGGTCTCTGTTAAAGAGCCAGGGATCAATGCAGATAAAATTTGGGTTTGTTTTCCAGCCACTTCACAAAAATACAATCAATTAAAGCAACTCTTCATTGGCATTTTATCCTATATTTGTATTTTTTTTTGTAAATTACTTTAACAAAAAAAGCAATTTTTACAATAATTGGTATGAAAATTTTCACAAAAATAGATGTTGAAATTCACAAAAATGGGACCCTGCAAAAATATCTTGGACAACCCCTCAGAAAATGCTACTTATCAACAATCTTTATTTAGAGACAGGTATACTCTATCCTAAGCCATAAAAAAATTCATATTTAAGGGCAATATTATTTCTTTTTAATGGTGAATATTTTCTTTATGTACAGTAAAAATAACAAATTTGGCCATGTATTTTCTTAAAACTGGCGAGATTTTGGAGATAAGATAATGTTGTATTATCATTATAAATGCAATTTTAAAAATTGTAGATCTCTTTGCCGCAAAAAGTGTTACCAGGTAGCACTGCCTAGAGGTAGATATACGTCGCTCCCCAGTCGTTGCTTTTTTATGAGCAAGCAGACTTACTTGCAAAGAAAGGTGCCTACTACAACGTCCTTCCATATATTGGAGGATTAAACTGTTTCTAAAGCATCTATTTGGTTCTAATGCCTCATGAGATCTACAGACTCGTATAGCTCAAAAGCACTGGAGTAATTTAGGCCTTTTTTTAATTCCTGATTTACCAAGACGAAATGCAATGGCCACTTTCTGTCTAACAACAGCAGAGTTGGACAAAATGCATAAAAAATGCATTTTCAATACAAAATACAAATAGCATTTATTCAAACACAAAAAATTACTAAATACTAAATACAGTAGAAGACCCAAAATCCGCCGATCCGAAATCTGCAAAGCTCTAAAATCCACACTGCCTGTTCAATGTAAACAATGAAATCTGCCCTGCCAAGCTGCAAGTTCAGAAAACTACAGTATAACCACAAAGTAAAACTAAATAAGCTATTCCTACTTGAAAAAAATTTTTTAGGAGTCTGTGAGCTCTAATCTTAACATTGATAACTTTCAAATGACTGACAGTGACATAATTAACACTGAATTATGATCACAAGACACAGTAACAAGTGAGGATGATCAAAAAGTTGATAAATTAACATTTAATGAAGGTTAGGCTGTGAGAAAGAAATATCTCAGATTTGTAGAGCAGCAAAGCTGTGTTACGAACAAAAAATAATGAAAAAAAAAAATAATAATAATAAATAAAAACTATAATTAGAACACCCCAAAATCCTAAAGTATTGAATATACATGTTTAAATAAGTTGTACTATAATCTCATTATTTTGAATATTGCATTAATTCTCTGTATTTTTATATCATGATTCTAATTATAAGTAACATGATTTGTTTCCCTTGATCTCTATTGTATTTTTTTTTTCTATTATTTTCTGAGGGGGGTGGAAATAGAATAAATTTCCTATTATGACCCAAAATCCGCAAAATTCTAAAATCTGCACAAGGTCTGGAACCAAGCTGTGTGGATTTTGGGTCTTCTACTGTACTTTCTAAAGTGAAAAAATACAAAATACATGTATTTTCAAAGCACACACAAAATACAAAATACGTCTAAAACTTCAAATAAGAATAAGTGAAATTTTCTACAGGAACTTCTCGTTTATTTTATTCCAATGTATTTTAAGATGAACAAAGAAATGTAATAGTAACTATATATTTATTTTATATATACATGAATTTTTCCTGGAATAAATTGCATCTTAAAAGGCATGAAAGCAAAACTGTAACCAGTATTTATTGAACATTATTTTTTAGTGATAATGAATGGAATTGAATTATAAAATTAAGTATATTTCTAAATGAAGATGAGTTAAATTATATTTCTACTTTAAGATGCATTCATTGCCTCACCATGGCACAGTGGTTATGTCGCTGAAAATGGTAGACGGCCGAAGTGTGAAGGTCTCGGTTTGGGTCCCATCGTGTAGCTGTTGATCTAATGTTCTGGAGTTTTGGAAGTTTTTCTCCAGAAGTAATGTGAATACGCGTTAGAACCCCTTAGAAAGTCCTCCTACCTAGGCACCCCACATCTTTGGCAGATTGCCCTAGTGTAGTGTTGCCGTAATCACACAAATACAAGGCATTCATATATTATTACAAAAGAAAAGTGTGTCACTGTATTAATTTACTTAACAGTGTGCAATTTAATAAAGAAATTATGAAAAGGTCTTTTAAAAGATGATATAACTATTCCAAGCACTATGATTTAGAAAAAGTATGATTTGTTTTCAGAAAAACTGGTTTTTCGAACTGATTATCAGTTAGTAATTTTTTTTTTTTTTTTTTTTTTTTTTTTTTTTTTTGAGCATTTATACCCATACTTTCGACAGGAGTACTAGTCGGCAAACTTGTGTTAAATTTTGTTAAAAGTTCATTTACTGTCGGATATGAATTAAAAACTTTCAAATCAGTTGATTTTTTGGAAAGAAACTGCTGCAGTTCAAGTTCAACTGCATTTCGAGAATTTGTGGTACAGTAAAAGCTCGATTATCCGGCATCCAAGTAACCGGAAAATTTTCAGCTTCCCTCTTTTTCTTTTTTGTGTCTTCTCAAAAGATTGATTAGTGCGGTGACCCCTCCTCTCCAGCTGTCATAACAGTACGGTGGTAACAGGTGCAAATTTCCAATTACCAGAGAATACTAATATTTCCATAAATTACAATAATGTGTTTAAAAATACAAAAGAAAACCAGCCTAAATGATTACAAAATACAAAAACACAACATTTCACTGTTGTGTCAGCAAGCACAGAAGGGAGGAGAAGGAGATAAAACAGTGATCATACTGTTCATTACTATAGCAATATGTTTACATTATTTTCAAAAAGTTCTTTTATTTATTTTTTTTTTAATGATTAACTCAGAACTATGATATGTTTCATCTTTTGCACTAAAATAAACACATAGCAGAAATGCTGATTGCAGATTATTTAAATGTAGTGATTCGTGACCTACTTTCAGGCTTAGGCATTCCAATGATTTGACTATGTTATCTCTGAACAGAAACTGAAGAGGAAGGAGGGGGGGACAGGAAATAATTCTCGATTTATTATTATTATTTTATCACTCTCTTAAAATCGGCAGGTGTTATTACTTTAATTTATTATTAATCTTCCCAAGAATGCAAAGACATATTATAAATAAAAGTCTTGTAACATCTTTAAACTCTGCAATATAAACATGCATTAGCATAAATTCAATTAAAACTTTGTTACAAAACTGCATAAATAAAAATTGAGCAGTATGCACAAGCATAATGCCCCTCTCCCCTCCCCCTCATGTTTTGCCGGCGAATTTTTCTATCTTTTTTTTTTACAAGCTCAACTATCCGGAATTTTCACTTATCCGGCATTCGATGCTTCCCATGCTTTCCGGATAGTCGAACTTTTACTGTATATGGTTCAGAGTCATTAAATTCAAACCAATCATCATCATTCATAGTAATTTTATCGTCAACTTCTCTCACATAACTCTGAAATTACTTCAATTTGATATGGGCAGCATTAAAAATTGAAAAGTTTACTGAAATGGTTCATTTATTTCATCCAAGCTAATAAAATAAACCTTAAATTATGTTAAAAAGCATAAATTTAGGGTTCAAGCTCTCTTAAAGTGAATTCAAACCCATATCTAATATTTTCTTAATACAGACATCAATGGGGAGGTTTAAATTTCTGAGAACTCGAATACGATCCATCCATGATTCTAAATATCTGATGAGAAAAAGATGAGTAAATTATAAACAATTAAAATTAATAAAAGAAACTTAAGATTTACTTAGATTTCCAAACAAAACAAAAAATAATAATAATAAATAAATAAACAGACGTATACTGTTTTTCTCTCATACTTTTTTAAAATGTAGGACAAGCATGCTTTGATGGAAAGAGAAGTAAGTATGACTTGCCGAGCATTCAATTAAAAAAGTTTTTCTCACTTGAAAAAAAAGGCTCAGTTAAACATTTGAACGAAAGAACAGCTTAGTCAATTTTATGATAAAATTGAAGTTTTACCTTTAAGTGATTTTTAAAATTTGTAGTAGTTTTGAATGCTCCACCTATGGGACCTTTGGATTGGCAAAGCTCGCACTACGCCTTAACTTTCTCATTTGTATCTACAAATAAAATTTGAAAAAAAAAATATTTCCACAGAGAATCGCACGATTTGCAAATTCATCTAAACTGGAAGTTTGATCCATCTCATAATATAACTTCAGAAATGCTGACTGGCTTATTTTCCTGTAACTTGGTGACACATTTGGAATTATTCATAAATTCTTTTCCAGAAATCCAATGAATATTACTCAAACATGTTTTTCTCTTTTTCCAGTTTCATTCACACTTGTGAATCAGTTATCAGCAATACAGAAAGCCTCCTAAACCAAATATCATTAAACTAATCTAAATAGCCATGTGAGATTTCACCCCTCGTTCCTGTTTAATATAACCTAAACATCGCATAAAATCCTAACGCCTCTTTAGCTACCATATATAGCACTAAACTAGTGCAGTTGCTTCAAAATTGTGTATGTCATGAACTGGGAAAAAATTAATGACAGCAGTCCTATTATTTTTGTTTGATTTTCCCAAACCAAACTAATTTTGGTGTAAGATTAATTTAACTTGTAACTGTAGAATGTAGTAGTTAACTGTAGAATGAAAAATGTATTTTCAGTATTTTGAAAATACAAAATACATTGAAAACGTATTTTAAAATACATTTTTAAATACTTTGCTTTTTCTTGTGAAAATACAAAAGTATTTTGAAAATAGTATTTCAAATACATGTATTTGCGATAATGTCCAACTCAGGGTCCAACAACAGGACATGACTGCCTATCCTCTCATCTGAAGTGCTTGAGCATTTTTACTGATCCTACTTGTCCACTCTACGACTCTGGATAAGTAATAGACGTCATCTGCCCCTTTGTGGGGGCTCTTCGCTGCTCAATGGAGGAAGCGAGATATTGGGAGGCAAGATTGCTTCTTAGGCAATGACTTTGATCTTATAGTTGTGTAGTTTACCTTTGTTGTAACCTTTAGTTCTTTGTATTTTGCCTGGCCACTGGAAATTTTTAAAAAAAAATAAATAAATAAAATGTTTCATTTCAAATTAGGAATGGGTAGCTGACGTCACACGTAAACATCGTTGAACTCTGGGTGACAAAACACTGGACCTTCAACCAATGAATTGGACAACTTCTGCCACTCACACACGAGCATAGATCTTGCGCTTGCTGTTTGTTTACATTTCTGCCCATTCCTAAAAGCAGAATGTCTCTAAAACTAGAAGCCCGTTGTGAAGACAATTACAACAGGCACTAGAAAAAACATTTGACAAAAGCATGTCTACACGCAATGTATTTAATCTTCATCCACCTAAAATAAAGAACTTTCCTCAATTTTTATTATATTAGCTGCCAAGGCAGCCAGCTTCGTCGCCTCATACCTTACTTCTCTTTATATTCAGTGCAGTGTTGGCCAAATTATTACTTACAATTATATTAATATTGAGGAAGGTGTATATATCCATTTTCTTTTTAAGGAAATGTAGATATCTTGTTAAAAACCTAAGTTTTTACTCCCAAAAAGAAAATAAAGATTTAATTAAAATTTAAATGGATTTCCAGTATGACTATGAAAACATTTTTATATTTATTTGCCTTGTGAATAATAGCATAACCTGTCTGTATCCCTTTCACAGATACGTCGTAGTATTCGTCCTCTATTCCAAGGAAGCAAACCTATGTCCAGATTTTATGATGTTCTTACTTGCATTACAACCAGAATTGCTTTAGCTTACATTGTATTCCCTTTTATTCTTTTGGAATGTTATGCATCACTTGCAGTTTACCGGTATGTTATCATTTTTACATTTTAATGCTGTAAATTATCATTTTTGTGTCTAAAAATCTTTGAATCTAAAGCAATTTTTAAAAAAGTAAGCTTTTACCATGATCATCATAATTCCTTTGTTATTATTATTATTATTGAGTGCAAGAATTTTAATTTTCTGAAATTTCTTTGAAAATCTTGTTTTATTTATTGATAGAGATTTTGACATCATCAAATAAAGGAGGCAGTTTTTCAGGATGCGTAACATCCTGAAATGTGCCTATTTAAAAAAAAAATTAAGGTTTTTTTTTTTTTTTACTCAAGTTCACTAAAAGCACTTATATTAGTAAGCAAGTGCTTAAGTTTTTCTTCTTTCCACACTTGCAACAGACTTTTCTATTATTCTTACACAGAAAACAAAAGTATTTTTTTCCCTAGCCTTTTTTCATTTTGAAACACAAGACAACCTAATAAACATTGTTTTACATAACCTTATTCCTAGAACTGGTTATCCAAAATAATTTATATCCAAAAATTTCTTCATTTGAACATTAAAATCAAATTATCAAACTTAAGTAAATAAAACTATCTAAAGTGAAAAACATTTAACACGGAACCGAAGGGACCAAAATATTTTTTCGTGTTAAAAGAATTTCGTCTTAAAAGATTCGTAAAAAAGAACAAAACTTACCATATTTTCGATGTTCTTATATTTTATATCAATTTCCTGTTAAACAACAAGTAGGTTGCATTCATTGGGATGAAAAGCAATTACAAAAAAATACTATTTTGGGGAGAAAACATCAGTTATCTTTTTTTGAAATGTATTTTTCAGAGCCATATTGTCCACAAATTTTCAAGATCGTCCATAGTTTTATTCATTTCTCCATTAGAATGCGCATCTAAATAACTACGTAGACTGTTTATCACTGAAGTAGAGTGGACGGGAACTGCATCGTTCAATCCATTGTCAGATTCGTTCTCAAAATCAACAGAATCTTATTGATTTTGAACAATATCCAAAATCTCTTTTTCTGTCATAATCGGTGCTGTAGTTACATCATTATCGAATGAAACATATTCATTTATTGATATTGTTGGGCAGTCCAGTAATTCTGAGACTTTACCAAATACTTCGTTAACCCTCTCGTCACCGAATTATGAAAAATAAGAGAAAAAAAATCTGTCCAGCATTTAATGCATCTGAAATACTATTATAAATCATGCAAAAATATTTTTTTCTAATGTCGATTAATATTAGATTTTTCTAATATTAATTTCTGCATTTTCGAAGCATTTTGTTATGCTAAAATTAATTTTAAAGGATGCACATATTAGGTAAAGGTTGAGGAATAAGAAAAAAATTATACTTACCTTAAAAAGAAAAAAAAAACGGTAAAAAAGCAGTGTCAATATTTTCTTAATTTTTCTCCTGTAACAATGAAGCGAAAATTGTTAAAAGTGATCTAAATTGACTAGTACTGCAATCTAGGCACAATTTATGCATCTAGTTAAGAGCCTCATATACTTTCTCATGAATTAATGATATTGATATCACTGAAAGAAAAAAATACTCAATTAAATTGTTTTCTCTCTAAATATTGCTATTTGAAGTAGGAGCCTCATATGACGTTCAGGGTGACGAGAGGGTTAAATGTCGGCTCACTGTCATTCTCAGCTGATTCTTGCAATGCTAAAGAAAGTACATTCCCACCAATCGCTGTTTCTTTGATACAGATAAGAATTTTATTCATTAGGGGAAGGGGGAAAGACCTGATGGATGATGCTGTTAATACTTCTAGGATGACAAAAGGTAGAAAAACCATTTCCCAGAATTTAAATAAAATTTATTTTCCACAAAAACGTTATAGTGATTTGTCGCAAACATGACACTGAAGGTTAAAAATGAACTTTTTTTCGTGTTAAAAGAACAAAAATGCATTAAATTGCATATTTTGTGTTCCGGACCATTGTCTCATTTCATGTTAACCGATTTTTTATGTTAAGTGTTTTTGTGTTAAACGTATTTCACTGTATAAATGTATAATTCTCATGACGTTTTTGGAAGAGTAAGAAAATCTCACTAATTTTTCTTTCATAGTTATGTATAAAACTTTCTATGTAAATAGGATTGGATTTTAAAAGTGAAGTAAAAAAAATATAGTAAGGGGGGTTTGTGTGTATGTGTGGTTTTGATTTAAACTTGAAGAGAAATAGATATTTCGTTTCTCGGGTAAGCATATAGTTTTGAAAAAAATTTTAGTAATATAGATAATTTAATTAATTTAAAAGCTATGTAATTTTGGAATTATTAACTTCTTCCTGAGCATTAGAGTTTGATTTAAGATTCATAGAAACTAAAAAATGAAAGATATGTTTTCTTTTTTCTATTTATATCCACAATAATATAATTAATATTTAATAACTGACTTATTTTTTAAATTTAATAGATTTTACAGCAAAACATTTCATAAAATTAATCATTCTGTTATGGAAATGATCTTTCCCTCTAAACTTACTAAATAGAAATGAATGTACAAAAGCATTTTAATTTTGCCCAATTCCCCAGACTTTACACACACACACACACCCAAAAAAAAGTAGACAATACTAACCCTTATAAAATTGTAGCTTTTGATATTAAAATAATGTTCATGTTTTAAATTAGAATTTAAATACTTTTTTTTCAATCGCATGTGAATTATGTATTCAGAATTGTTTTAAGTGCTTAGTTTTCTTAAACACTTTTCTTAAAGTGCTTAAAGGTGCTTGTTTAGAATGAAATTTTACAAATAAGGCTTTTGCAAAGTTATTATTATTTTGTAAAATCATTAATCAAGTTTGTTTGTTTTTTCTCCTTAAAGTTACTCATCATTAAAATATGCCTTATTAAGAATAACTCTGTTGTTACTACTTTTTCAGGACTCTGAACTTTGCTGGCCACTGGATAGCTTTAGCTGCAATTTTCTTGTTACCTCACATCGTTCCACCAGCTGCAAGAGCAAACACGTTCTGTAGTAGAAAAAGTCACAAAATGGAGTAATTTTTAATCATGTGTAAAAGTGTAATGTGAAAAAATTTTGGGGGGCATGTTTTTGTTTAATCTTACTGTCAAGAGTTTTTTTGTCTAATCCAGAGTATTTGTATGCACAGATATTTTAAATTAATATTACTACTTTTGATAATTGTATATACTATAGTATAGTGCCAAATATATTGAATAAATGAAAAATTCTTTAATGTCACTAACACTGTATTGTGCTTTAAATTTCTAACTACATAATTTTTGTTTGCTGAAGTAAATATTCTTAAAGTTATTTTACATTTAATTTTATAATACTATGAAATTTAAATCAAGTTCATAAAAGGGTCACTGAGTTTTATATTTGTGTGAGGGAGGAAGAAAGGGTAGGAACCTTGAATTCTCTGATATGTCTCTGTAATAAATCTTGAATTTTCATACAGAATATGCTTTGACAGACTTAAGCTGCTGAAAAATCAGTTGAGGAATTTAATTTATATTTGTTAGTATGTATCTTTAATAAATGTCATTTGCATTGTGTGGGGGGAAAAAGCAGTATTAATGAGGTATTCATTTATTAAATATTTGACACTATATTATCTCATTATATATATAGTATTAAAAAGTACAAAATTAGTGAATAATTTTGATAAATCTTCAAATTTATTAGAAGTGAAACAGAGCACCTATAATCTGACTATTTTAAGTCTATTCTAGTTTATACTTGTACACTTGAAATTGTTTAATTGTCTTTCGGAGAACTAATACCAGTACAGATGTAAATCTCTATGTGTGCTGTTATTTTAATGTACATCAATTAATATGGTAACATCTTGGTCTTTAAAAACACTAATATTTTGAGGTTGTAGTAATTTTATTGACATTGTAAGTTTGTGTGAAATGTAACATTGACTTTGTAGTCTTCAAATTGTCTAGCCATATTTTATATTTGAAACTGTGCAATTTAAAAAGAAAACTGTAGTCTGTATTTGCACATCACATTTTCCATTTTTAGCCAAAGACTTTAAACAATATGAAAGTTATATATTTTATACATGTTTAAATAAAGCATTTATTTTTCTTGTATATTTGTTTTTATCATTTCAACCGCAAATAATTCAGCTCTTTCTGTTTAGCTTTATTATGCAGGCAGTTTAATTATTATGTTTTAAAATTATGCAAGGTGTAATTTATGGAAAGGTTTTTTATGAAACTAAAATTGGGATAAAAGTACAACAGGAGAGAATTTAAAACCCCTATAGGATTTTTTAAAATTAAAATTCAGTTAAGTATTTTTGAAAGCATTTGCCAGAAAAAAAAATGGTGACATCCATGCATCATCAAAGGCTGGTTAATTTTCTTCCATGTAAAATTTGTCTGAAATCTATAACAATAGTATATGTGTTCCTGGTCAAAAAAATGGGAAAAGTCATGTCTAAAAAGTCATAAAATAAATGTGTCAAGCCACAGAATTAAAAAAAAAAAGTTGGCATTTTTTAATTTTTGCGTGGAAATGGCAGTACTTGCGTATTATCCTGCCGGTCATTCCCACCAAACTATTTTTTCGTCAAACTGTTGCCAATTGTATTTAAAATCATTAATAATTTCATGTGCCCAGCATTTATCTTGGCAAAAAATCGCTCGTCTTGGGGGACCGCCGGGTTAATGCGTAAGTACCGAAATGGCTTATTGTTGTTTTTTTTGTTTTTGTTTTTTCCTCTCTGACATCTATTTGATTTTTTCAGTTCTTTCAAAATTTGAATTATTAAAATTACTTTTTTTTTTCTATTTTCAGAAAGCGAAGTGCATATCATTCTTCTTCTTTTCAATATCAACATTATATTGTTTTTAGTATTGAATGGTCAGATTACCATATACGACACATTTTAATTAAAGTAGTAAATATGTCCTTTAAAGCAATTGGTGAGAGTATTTAAATTGGTTTAGTTGTGATTAAAATTAATTTTGAAACATCACTTATTTTATGTTTTATTTTTACCAAACTTCGTTAGTAAGTTTTCTTGGTTACTAGGTTACTTTCTTAGCCACTCTCCAAAATTGAATACCATTTTGTGAAGATGGGATACGTGGACTTATACTCAACTTTTTTTCCACATTATTGATGATGCATTTGGTCAAATGTGTAGATTATTTGTGTTACTTTCTTATAAATTGAAATTATTATTTTATTGCATTTTTTGATGTTAAAAGTCATCTATTACAGTATTTTTCATAACAGCTGTTAGTTTTCTATAAATACATAACATCTAAAAAGCTGAATTCCATAGTTTTTATACTGCTTATTTCACATAAAGGGTAATATTTTCATCATCATTAAAAGTCGAGCTAGTCTGTGTTTGTTGAATTTGAAATACCTGAATATATGACCACAATTGTTACAACCTGTAAATTAAATTGACTTGTTTTGACAATTAAATTTAAATAATTGTTAACTAAATTAAATAATAGTGCTTCAAACTTTATCTAAACTTGCAATTAATTTTAAATTGTCTAATAATTATTATATTTATAAATTTGCATTCCCTCATTTTTATTGGTATCTTGAAATGTTAAATCTTCTTTTGCCAACTTATCTTTAAAAATCACCTGCATTTTTAAAGGATTGCCTAGTTGCAATGAAAGAATAAGGAAAAACCATTCTGTGAAGAATTTATTTTCCGGATGCTTTCACAAAAAGCAAAAACTGCTCATTTATTTTAGCATTTTGACAAGTCTTCAAGTCTTTTCGCAACATGCGAAAAATGTGACCATTATTTTAAACTTGCTGTAAGTCATCATATCACTTCAAAACTAAGTGCAGTTGATGTAAACAAAATAGCATGAAGTATGTTCTGTAATGCTTTGTAGGGATATACTTGCAGAGAACAGCCACTTCTAATGATGCTTGCTGTTGTTTGGTTTATTGCAGGGTTTCTACAGACCTGGAAAGTCAGGGAAATGAGTTTTGGTCAGGGATTTGGGAAAAAAGTCAGGGAAATTAGCAGAAATTGAAGAAAGGTCAGGGAAATGCAAGAAAAATTGAATTTTGCAGTAAAATCAAGAAAATATTTGCTGTTAGAACATAAGTATAGAAATTGTTTTATTTTCATTTTCTCATTCAACCTTATAAATAATTTTAAAATGTGTTCTTTATGAGCATATCTTGTGCAGTTGAAATATGCTTAGTTTTATCCTAAATTATTATCAAACATGGTTTTTGTTAGAATCCAGTGATGTCAAATAAGATTCTTGTATATATTAATTTTATAATTATTATTTGTAAAAAAAGAGGCAAAATATATAAAAAATTATTAATTAAAGGATGTAATGTTAAAACTAGAAACTCAAAATTCGGAAAAGTGCACTAGATAAAGTCAGGGAAGAGTGTGATAGAAGTCAAGGAAGCAAAAGCTGTGAAATCTGTAGAAACCCTGTATTGAGTTCAAAATTCTTAGCAAGTTTCTACAAAAAATCTTACATTTTTGTGACCAGAAACTGAAAATAAAATTCCTAATTAGCTGTATATTAAATTTATCTCGCAATTGTTTTATTATTGAAACCATAAACAGAATGCGATTTTTATTTATTTATTTTTTAACATATAACATTGCACATAACATATTGAAGAATAAAACTTGCAAATTTTCTTTAGGTTTAGGTGGGGAGGTGGGGGTGGAAGTTTTAAAATAAATTTTGATATTTTAAAAACAAGTTGAGGGGGCACATGCTCCCTGATACTACACCTGTGGTTGAAATGCTTATTCTTAGTCAATTCTTCATGATCAATATATACCTAATGTTTATTTCGTTTTTTTTCAAAACAAAACTAATATAAAGTTTAAAAAAAAAAAAAAGGAAATTAGAGCCTAATAATTAAGCATTTAGATTATAATCTTACAATTAATGTATGATTTATTTGGGCCAAGATGAAAATTAGAGCCTAATAATTAAGCATTTTGATTTTAATCATCAATTAATGTATGATTTTTAGATCTGCCTGCATAAATGGTTCTTATTTGTTTTTTAATCTCCTATTATAATGATTGCCCAGTTCCATTTAATAATTAAAGCCGTGCCAAATGTCCTAACTTTAAAATTTCTGCTAATTGAAAGTTGTGTGGGACTTTGTACATTTGTCCATATTGAATTCAAGACAAGTAATTAAGCTGTTGAACTTTGTTTCCTGTTTATGGTGTATGTTGCTGAATGTAAAATGTAATATTATTCAGGTGTGTGATCTAGTTATATCCAAGAGCTCTTTTTTTTTTGTTGTTGTTTTTTTCCTTTAAATGATAGTTTTAAGCAAATCTACATAAATATAAAGAGATTTTCTTTTCATCTGCTAACAAATTATAAATTGTGATCAACCAACATTGATTAATACATATTAAACATTTTACAGTCATTCTTCATAGTAAAAACAATATTTACTCTGGACTCAAAAAACTATGATATAGAGCTTAAAATTACACATTAATTTCGTTGAACTCAAGTCTGAAAGCTTGAATAATGGGAAATTCAACTGTGGTTCATAAATCTATCCAAAATCTGTTTATTAAACATTAATGTTTCCATAGATATTTATAATTATTCCTTCAAATTGTTGTTGATCATAGCAAATAAATGGTTATTTGCTTCAGCGTGACTGAAAAGATCTCTACATGAAAGCTTTTTTGAAAAGTACAAGATTTAGTGTTTGTTTCTTTTTAATAAATTGTTGCATTTGGTTTTTGATTACGTTTTTAATATCTGTTATACCCCTCCCCCAAAAACAAAAAAAGAAAGATTATTTAATCTTGTTTTTATCAGTTGCCCCTTTGTTATTAACAAATTGTTATATTTTTGTTATTTTTTAAGTTTTATTTTTTAAAAAATTAAAGTGCATAAATTTTAAGTAACAATATTATATATTCAATAAAATATCATAAAAGCAATTTCTTCAAAAATGTTTTTTAAACTAACTTGTTTAGTGTGTTGAAAGGTACTTATATTTCCTACTTCAAATTTTATCATAAAATTCTTTTTATAAATTTGTATGGGGAAAAGAAATATAAAATATTTTATAAATCAAACTATTTACCTGCTGTAACTATATTCTAATTTAAAATATCTAGTTTTCTGCCATTTGTGATTGTAACTTTTAAAGTTATATTAAACATTGCATAAAACTCAACTGCCTGACCAAGATGAGTAATTTTGTTTTCGCAACAATAATTAGCAACTACTGCTATTTGTAACTAATTTCCAGAAATATACCTAAATGTTAAATGTATGTGTTTCTTGCGTATGCAATATGATTTTATTAAAATTGATATCAATGTGGCATTGACTATTGACGCTATTTTATTGATTGTAATTTATAAACAAATGCTTCTGTTGAAGTATATTATTATTTTCTTTGGTTATTAATGATTTTCATATTATAATTAATATTATTTTTATTTATAAATAGTTTAACACAATAAGTGTAATTCACTTGCTGTGTTAAATGTTTTTAGGACATAAAAGATATTATGTTTGATCAGAAATTCTATGAAACCTCATTAGCTAATATTGGCAATATTAGAATGTTAAAGTGTTAGTAAAATCATGCTTTATTGTTAGCATTTATTAGTTTTTTCTTTATTATGTTAGTCCTTTTATGCTCTCCTAGTCAGTGTGATGTTTTAAGTTTTACTACTTTAGAGTTTTTTAAATCCGATTCACTAACTGTTATATTAATGGAGTATACTGTTATATTAAGTAAATACATTTTTTAACATAAAAATATAAAACTGATATTTTTATTTAGGTGAAACAGTAACTCTGAAATAGCAAATGGTTAAGTTTAAAGTTTTACATTCTGTTTATCTGTTTTTCAAATTGTTGTTTACTTTATGCATTCTAGAAAATTTTGTAACCGGTTTTATTTTCTAAAGTTATTTATGCCCATGCAGGGGATTCCGCACACCTTGTTTGGATCAAGGCCTTTGCATATTATTGAATTCTAAAGATAGTTGTTATGCAAATGAATGATTTTGGTAGACACATTTAAAACATTCCTTAGGTTTGTTTGTTTTTTGTGTGAACTTTTTAACTTGACTCAGTTTTATAAATGATGTTTGTACCATTTTTACTATGAAGTATGCAAAAAATATGAAAACAAAACATAAGATTTCTCTAATCAAGGTGACTAGCATTTAAAATTCATTCACTGCCATCTTGAATATCGTTATGTAACTTAACTGTTAACTGTGAATTTCACTGTTTACATCTTAAACTTACGAAGGATTATAAATATTTGCAGATTGTAGGTGTGCGGATTCGATATTTACATTAAATTGAGTTGAAAAATAATCTAAGTTTTTTTATTTTTCAAGTAAATGTGCTAACAAGCCCTGTATTGTAAAAATTATATTTATTGCAATTTGATCTTCTGCATTTTGATTTGGATTTTTCTAGACTTATAGATACTTAATTTTTGTATGTTTGTAGATCTGTTTTAGTATATTGATATGCTAGCAACTTATATTAAGTTAAATTCTAACATTCCGAATAATTCTTTATGTTTGTTTCTTTTTTCCCTTGTAGATATATGCTTAGACTTTTAAAAATTCTGTGATATATTTGTAGTAGTACTGTTAAAGGCTTTCATTTCTGCTTTCACTTTTATTTTTTATTATTCCTGAACAAGTGGCAGAAGAACATACTATGTGGCATATAGAAAATAAAATTATTTTCGTATTTGTTTTCTGAAAATGTTATCTGTGTGTATGACTTTCTTTTTTACCTTTCTGATTTCTTTTTTATAATTTATAACAAAAGTGAAGCGCTGTTTTCAAAGTAGGTTGCTTTTTGATGTGCTGAGTTGCTTCAGATGTGCCTCTCATCACAGGAAACTTAGGTATTCGGAATTTTTTTTTTTTTTTTTTACAAAAGTTTTGTGCAGTCATTTTATTTGAAGATCAAAACACATATTACTTCACCTTGGACAGATCTTGCATGCGTATCAAAAGACAGCGTCCAATCCCAAATAAGAGTGAGCTCACATCTACAGTTTCAGGTACAGTATATTCATGTATAAGTTGACCAAGCTTTATTTTCACAACCATTAGTCCTAGATGCATACTTCCAGTTACAGAAATGATTTAAATTTGTATTCTGTACCATGTCCTTTCATTCATATTTAGGGAAATCTGGCCCATACAAAAATATTGCGCACACAAAAAGATCAACAGTGGTACAACCAATATTCACTGAGGTATGAAACATGGCATTTCGTGACTTAAACCACTTTATACACATGATCATTTACATATTTTCAGGCGCTGTTTATAAGATTAAGTACCAAAAAAAAGGTAATTCAATTAAAAAAATTATTCAGAAATCAAATCAATGAACAGAGTAGATTTGAAGAACTACATTTTATCTTGCTATCAAATGCATCATACCTGTTATGCTAAGAAAGCTTCAAAAGGAATTTCAGTGTATTGTAGTCAAAGGAAGACACTAGAGATGAGTCGGGCTCGTGAAAAATTTCTCCTTTATTGAACATACTCCTTGAAACAGATTTTAAAAAGTGATTCATGAGGAAAATTAAAGTACAGCCAACTCCGGTTATAGTGAATCTCTGGGGACCATCCAATTTCGTCCACTATATCCAAAGTTCACGAAAACCCAAGTGTCTTCATGATGGATAGAGATACTGTGTGTGAATCGAGACTAATGATTTGCGTTCACTATATCCGATGGTTGACGATATCCGGATTCACTATAACCGGAGTTGTCTGTACTTATAAAAAAAAAATATCGGCACTGGCACCTAGAAGGTGTGTTAAGCTCTTTGGATATTTCAGAACGGCGGCTTATATTCATTAGTTAGTCATGAGATCCGGCATTATTTGATAAACATATGGATAAATAAGTGCATTGAGAATGCACGTGGAATTAGAAAGTGCATTGAGAGTTTGCAACTATATTTGTCTTTAATTTGCACAAACGGCAAAATTCATTGTATTCTATCAATGAAGTAATTGGATTTTTTCTTTATTCTTAACTGAAATTTCGGGCTCGGGCTCGGATTAAAAGTCATCGGGCTTGGGCTTCAAAAAATGAGCCCGAACTCATCTCTAGAAGACACTTGGAACAGATGTGATGAAAAAGTAAGAAACGATATATATATCTGTTACAATTTGTTTATTACTGTTGTGTTTTGTATTTGTGTTTATGTGCGAGAAAACCCTACTTACATTGATGTTATTATTTCAAATTACTCTATTAAAATTGCATGAAGAGATGGACTGTGTTTTTATATATTATACAAAATATTCTCTTTTTTTTTTTTTTTTTCTTTCTTGGGCAACAGTACTTTTGCCATGATCATATCTTTGAAAGCTTGTTCTGATAAGGCAGAATAATCTCCATTTTTGTATGGTCCCTGGACTATGCATTAATTGTTTGAACTTGAATTTCTTCATGAATATTGGTCATAACAAAATACAATTTTTTGTTTTTTCAATTTTTTTGCATGGGCAGTATTTCCCTATGCATGAATGTAAGGACCTGGGGGGCTATATACAAATTTAGATTCTGTAATTTTTCACAATTTTTTTTTTTTTTTTCTTCAGACTGTTTAATATTCACTCTGCATCTAATTTTTGACCATTTTGTAGTTGAAAGGATGCATCTAGGACCTACAGATGTCAAAATAAAGGTCGGTCAACTCCCATATGTATGTGCCCTAGTAGCTGTGACGTACAATGTGGATAGATTGTACGTCACAGTTACTAGGGTTATACAGACAGAACTTACTTGGTATTTACATAAGAAAATAAAATTAGATCAGAAATTCTTTTTTTAGTTATTTCATAGAAAATACTTGAAAGAAGCATGTTACTGAAAATTTAGTAATTGGGTGAGAGCTGGGGGCCAATATTATACAGGATATGAAATTTACCTTAGACTATAAATAGCAATTATTTGTCTGAAGCTTATCTATTTTTACAACTCTCAAGCTTTAGAGGTGCTAAAAGTTATTTTGTGTATTTTCCAGTTTGGACTCCAGACCACACCAACAAGTAGTTTAAAATCAGAATAAAAGTGAATTTCTGAACTTTGACCTTCACTAGAGATTATACTACCTGTTTGAACATTAAAGAATAGTTTTAATTTTCAAAAACCAAAATAAATTAACCTATTACTTTTCTGTTATACTTGTAACTTGTTGGCTGACACAAGGCCAAGCAAAAATCATTAACCAATGTTGCAATGAAACATTTTATTCATTTTTATAAAATTATAAATCCTGTTTGAAAAGCTTAATCTATTCTAAGGAAATGTATCTTGATACAACAGTGTCTTCAGCAAAATATGCTGTTATTGAACAATATGCGCCTATACATATCTTCCCCTTTATTATATAGGATACGAAATTTGTCTTACAAGGAGGAGGCATGGCTTCAGGGAAACGGATTTCAATTATTTTTGGCACACTGGTAGCATACCATGTGAATATACTATGTGTAAAATACTTAGAAACAGACAAAAAAAATTTAATATTTATTTTCAAACCACTTCACCAAAACTAAATATAAGTCATGTGCAAATGATATTTTTATTACTTGTTTATATATTTTTTTAATTATTTCTACAATTCGAAGTCTATTTATAACAATTGATTATAGTTATGACTATTTGAATATAATGACTATAACGAATAATATAATTATGACTATTTGAATTTCTTTTTTTTCCCCCATCGGGTACATAGTCATCAGATGAGTTATCTTTAACTGATTCAAAATTTTCTTCTGTACACTCTTCTTGAGCATGAATCAATCTCTCATCAGTTATAAACTTCTTTTCACTCAACACATCCAATTTATTATTGTACAATTCTGTGCCTATCATCCTAGCTTCTTTAGATAGAAAGTATCAGAAGCTGTCGTTGAAATTAAATTTTTTTTTAGAAGTGAACTTCCGTAATACACTACTCCATTTCTTGTCACTGCTTCAAAACATCACTGTATGTAGAACCATCAGTAGCTTTTTCATCACAACAATAGGAACTTCCCTGGCTTGATGGAATATTTTTAAATGTAACATAATTCTTCAAAATAAGTTTCACTGCTTTTATACGTAAAATCTCATATTTTAAATTCGACAGCCCCCATCAACAGCTGACAGACAATTAAAAGAAATAATGCTGTTGCTGTGGCATCATGAATGGGTGAAAATTAGAAAAAAAATGTCTCTCTTTCGAAGTGACAAAAAGAAAAGCACCTTAAATAAATAATGAGTTTTGCAAATGTTAAAAGTGAATTATTTTGAATTTGTAAAATTCCTACTCTAAAGTAAAAATTTTACAAGTAGAATTAAAATTTAAATAATAAAAAAATCAATAAGTAAGTAGTAAAAATAAATAAATGAATATAAAAATAAGTGAACTATTTACTTGACAAAAAAGGAATTAATTACCAGTATTGAAGTATTTGAAAAAAGAGAGAGCGGAAAAATACGCTTGCGCAGCACGAGATTCGAACCTGGCATGCCAGAGTAGAAGTTCATCGTTCGAACCATTTCGCCACGCCGGCGCCGCTCAGTCACATCTGCGTGTAACTTGTAACTTGTCCAAAAAGAGTACAAAAGTTTTGTTGAAGTGGTTTGAAAATAAATATTAATTTTTCTGGACTGTTTTTGCGTCTTAGTATTTTACAAGTAGTATACTTACATGGTATACTACCAATGAGCCAAAAATCATTAAAATCCGGTTCCCTGAAGCTGTGCCTCCTCCTATTTAGACTGTAAATATCAATTATTTGTCTGAAGCTTATCTATTGTACAACTCTCAAGCTTTAGAGGTCTTGGTCTGGAGGTCAAGCTATTCACATTAAAACTATGCCTCAACTTTTCACAAACTGTACTTTTTCTTTATATCAGCTTTAATGCCAGTGGCTTAGAAAAGGACCAAAAAGAGTACAAACATTTATCTTGACATGTAAGATCGCACAATACAATCGAATCAGTTGCTAATCAAAATGCAGTACTTTCCTACAATGTCTGATAAATTTTGATTTACTGCACCTTCTCCAAATCTAACTTGAACAGGACAAGAAAATGTTCATACTGACTGAATTTAGAGATAGTAGATAATTCTGGTTTGAAGCAACGTTGGGTGTAAATTGTGAGCTATAAGAAACTGTTTAAATGTAAGTTTACAGTTTGATGTTTTCTATCTTTTCCTACATAAATGTAAATTTTTGAGGAGCCATCTATTTATTGTAGATGCGTAGATTGTATTCGCGATACAAATCCTATTTTTTATGGCTTACACGCTTTCTTGAATCTCATTGACCTCAGATATCAAATTTTTTGCTCTGCAGTGAAAACTTATGGAACTGAGAGCTGTGCTGTTGAAATACTGTAGAATATGCTGTACAGTCCCTTAAAATTGAAAATACTATGGGAGATTGTAACGAAAGTATTTCATCAAATCTGCTTGAGTCAGCTCCTGCAGCAAGTAGCGATTGAACTTCGGCATCAAATTTATGCAATAGCACGACTAATGGGCATGGCATTAATGTCTTACCTCCTTAACTAGCTGTCGAGTGGTTGAATACTGATCTTCTTCTACAGGTTCTCACAAGCAACCCTCATCAACATCAGTAGGTTAGCCAGAGTGCTCTGCTTCTTGAATGTCATAGTCCTTGTTTTTCAACTTTTGGTACCAAAACTTCACAGTGCCATATGATCCAACAGTAGTACCTAAAGCTGTACACATAATTCATTGGCATTCTGTAGCTGACTTTAGCAACAGGACTGGAAGTAAAGGATGGTTTTAATCTGGTAACGTGTATAGTTCGATTTCAGACAACCTAATATTTACCCCACCTCTATTAAAATTTAGTTTAACAAATGTTTTCTGTGTAACCTATTGAGTACGTTTGACGGCATTACGTCATGCATTTTGGATTATGAGTATGTTTCGTCATTTCAATTAAGGCAAAATTAAGCATGCACTTGTTCATTGGAGAGTGATTTGTAACAATTCTATGAGGATGTTTCTTCCAGTCAGGGTTGAAAATTTGGCCACTTTGTGGCTAGATCTGGACATCATATCCGTTCCAAATGCAAAAATTTCTTCAAATAAATCTGTACC
Organism: Cheiracanthium punctorium; assembly: GCA_038373885.1. Classification (NCBI taxonomy): domain Eukaryota; kingdom Metazoa; phylum Arthropoda; class Arachnida; order Araneae; family Cheiracanthiidae; genus Cheiracanthium; species Cheiracanthium punctorium. The sequence continues at coordinate 70,556 of JAWZYV010012029.1, forward strand.
CAAGGAGGAAGTGACTGAGGATAAATTAGTGATTTGTTTTTCTGTGCCTATAATTTAAAATCTTTCCCTGTATTTAAAACCAGGGATGCAGAAAATGTTTTTACTCCCAACATTTCTCCCAATCCATATGAAAATTTTACGATATGTTATAAAAAAAACTCTCAAGCACAAATTCTGTATTACTATAGATATAAAAGATTTGTAATGTACAAGTTTCATCTTAAAAGCATTTAACTGAAGCGGCCGCCCATGTAGCTGCTGGGATAAAATGTATACTGTGCATACACAACCAGTGTAAGTATTGCATATCAGTGGCGGCTCGTGCGATACAGCAAGTACTGCCAGGCTGAACTCGAAATTATCAGCGCATACTTTAAAATAATTTATTCTATAAATTTTCTTAAATTCAGATTAGAATTATGGAATTCATATGGCTGATAAAGAAATTGGCAGCACCGTTGCCATGGTAACGACTGTATAAGCAGTCTCTCCGGCATAGGATAGTATAGGGGGTCCCAGGATTGATCCTTGGAGAACACCACTATTTATAGGAGTGCAGTTAGAAAGAGTATTGTTAACGTGGACCATAAATGTACGGTCAGAAAGATAATTATGAATTAGAGAGTCTGGCATGCCGTTTTGTATGAGCTTGTATTTGAGGCCTGTAAGAGATACTTTGTCAAACGCTTTTGATATATCTAGGAGGAGAATCCCGACTTCCTCTTTTTCTTTCATTGCTTCAGCTATATGTTCTGTGACTCTAAGGAGTTGGTGAGTCGTACTGTGTTGTTCTCTAAATCCAAATTGTTCGGGAATAATAATACTGTTACGAATTTTCGGGGCAACCCGCTATTCTGGAGCTTAAAATAGTTAAAAATACGTATTCTACGCTTCAAATAGTTACATTTTGCTTTTTGTTGCATCAAAATCAGCCAACTAGAACCGGAGATACGGAGGTTTTGATTTCCCCATTGTTTTTCTATGGGTTTCTAGAAATCTCTAGAAATATTGGTCGTAGGACTTCACTTTTGTGGACTTATTTTTAGTGCCAAATTTGGCGATATTTCGCCAAAAGTCGCCAAGCTTGGCGACATTTGGGTCATTAGGCACGATTTTCCCCATGGGGCCTGTAAAGCTTCTTTTGCTGCATTAAAATCACATAATAACCTAATATTTCTCTTCTATGACGTAATCAAAATTCCCGCTTTACGTGGAATCCTCGAGAAATAGACTCTTGTAGAAGTTTCTTGTAGCTTCTGCCCTACCTATAAATACGAGTGTGAGTTGAGCACCCGTAGTGTGAATAGAGCTCTCTGAGTGATTACGCTTGCTTTGTGTATTAATAGTGCTATAGAAGCCATGCTTTGGCTTGCTTTTCGAAGCTATTTTTAAAGTGCTGTGTGTAAATTCTTGATTGCTGAGTCTTGAGAGACTGTTAGTGTTATCTTGTATATTTTCACTGAATTTTTGCCTGTGAAAGTGACTTATTTTGTGTGAGAAATACAGCATTTGTGAGAGCTTCAGATCTAAGCGGACTGTTAAAAGCACATTACTGTTTGATTGTGCTTGTGAATTTTGTACAGCTGATTGTTCGACGAAGTTCTAGAAGCAATAAAGTTTGTGTTCCATCATGACAAGTGACTTTTAATAGAACTTTCCACACCAACTGGACTTTAGAACGACGAACCCAGGAATACCTCTGCAACAATACTGTTTCGAGTGAGGTGTTCTTGAATGCAGTGGAGCATGACTGTCCCCGCCTTACTTAAGGTGCTTAGTAAACTAATTGGTCTATCCGCAAGTTACTCTGATCCACAACACCGTTAAAAATGGTTGCGTCCACAAGGCGAAAACGAAATTACCCTGACTTTTGGATAACTTTACAAAATGCCCTTATATTTCTATGCTTTTCCAGATGGATAAAGTACCTGATATTTGAAGGATTTCCGTGATCTGCTACCATCCTGAAAAAATGGAACATTTTCCTATTCGAACCCAACGTACAGTCGAAAACACCGGTTTAAGAACACAGCTTAAAGAGTAATATAACCATGACTCCCTGCATTTTTGTTGTTGTTGGAACATGTATTCGGATTTGTGTGCTTGTACGCGAGTAAACGCTTATTAATTAACGTCAAAGAAAGGACAAACACAAGGGAGGGGGGGAACAAATGCCTTGTGGGAGTACTTTTATGGGTATCTAGCACGAATTCATGTTACATCTGGAGAAACATTCCCCCAAAACTCCAGACCGCTAGACCGACGGCCCCGCGAGAGGACAGAACCCTGTTTCTCCACTAGAGCCATCTACCAATGTCAGCGGCTTTAACCACTGCGCTACACATTAGTCATCCTGAAAAAGTGGCACATTTTCCTATTCGAATGAGATTTTGAACCCAACGTACAGTCGAAAACACCGGTTTAAGAACACGGCTTAAAGAGTAATATAACCATGACTCCCTGCATTTTTGTTGTTGTTGGAACATGTATTCGAATTTGTGTGCTTCTATGCAAGTAAACGCTTATTAATTCACGTCAAAGAAAGGACAAACACATGGGAGGGACAAATGCCTTGTGGGAGTACTTTTCTGGGTATCTAGCGCGAATTCATGTTACATCTGTAGAAACATCCCCCCAAAACTCCAGACCGCTAGACCGACGGCCCCGCAAGAGGACAGAACCCTGTTTCTCCACTAGAGCCATCTACCAATGTCAGCGGCTTTAACCACTGCGCTACACATTAGTCTCCCTGAATTTTAACACAGCCTGAAGCGAAAACAAAGGTTTAACAACATGGTTATAAATCAATACCGGTACATGGGGGCTCCCTGCTTTCTAATACACCCTGAAGCCGAAAACAACCATTTAAGAACACTATTACGAAATGGACTCTCCCTAATATGATAAGATTTCAAACCCAGCCGAAACTGTAACCCATGAACCATAATACCGCTGTAGCATATTTAATAACAAATAGCAGAATGACGTCACGTAGAGCAAGCCTATTGGTTACTTTTCCCTACCAAGAGGAAGTGTGACGTCACACGCTACAATCCTATGCTTAAAGACCAAATAGCAATATAACTGTGTACTGAGTATATGATAGCAGAAAATACAAACAAAATACACCCTACGGGCATTCGAAGCCAACCTCCTGACGGAACAAAGGTTTATGAAAAGTGTTAAAGAATAATATTACAACATGGACACTAAATGGATTCTAACCCCACCTGCAGACGGAACAACGGTTTAAGAACACTGTTATGGAAATGCACAAAGAAATGGAATCTACTTGCAATCGAACTAGTCTTGGACGCGAGACGACTTTTTTGCGAGACGAGACAGACATTTGCAGCTTTTTTGCAAGACGAGACACACATTTTTAACATTACGATATAGGAATTTTTGCGAGACGAGACAAGCTTTTAGGCTATTTTGCGTCTCGCGTCCATCCCTAAATCGAACCCAACATGTAGACGAAAACTACGGTCTAAGAACACGATGATGGAAAAACAGAAAGAAATGGAACTTGCAATGGAGCCTAAACAGCAGCCGAAAACTTGATTTTAAGAACAAGGAAAAGAATAATACTTCCAACCCCAGCAGCAGTCCAAAACAACGGTTTAAGAGCACTGCGATAGCAAAGAAGTACAAATTGACATACCTGCATTCGAAACCAACCAACAGGCGAAAACATCAGTTGAAGTGCACAATTAAAGTATAGTACTAGAACATGGACAAGCCCCCTATTCAAACCAAACCTGCAGACGGGACAGTCTAACGCCGCATTCGTAAACGGCAAACGAGTTGCACTTGTGCAATCAGTTTCTATCAAAGGTGTTAGTTTAAAAACTAGAGTGTTCGTATACAAAACTGAGTGCGATTAGTTTCAAACGATGTAAACTGAGCCCGGATAAGGTTCATTGAGTTTGTTGAGAAGATTACTTGCTGCACGCGTTTGCTGTTTTCAAATGGCATCCATTGTTATGGAAAAGTATGTTGTTCTGAAAGGTATTTTATGTTTGCTGAAGCTGCAAATATTATTTTTTCGAGGAGGAAATTCATGCATACGTTAGAAACTGCTACGAACGTACTTTATTTCTCAAAGCTAATCATTTTCTTCTATTTGTTTAATTTAGTAACTTGAAAAATGCATATTTTAGTGTTGAGATTGAAGTTGATTAAAAACGCTATTGCTGTTAGTTGGGCTGGAACAAATATTCGGATTTGTGTGCTTGTTCCCGTGGAATTGCTTATAAATCCACGTCAGAGACAGGACAAACACAAGGGGGGCAAATGCCTTGGGGGAGGACTTTTCTGAGTATCTAGCGCGTATTCGCGACATCTGGAGAAAACCGTCCAAAACTCCAGACCGTTAGACCGACGGCTCCGCGAAACTACAGAACCTGTTTCTCCACTTGAGCCATCTCCCAATGTCAGTGGCTTTAACCACTGTGCTACACATGGGTCTGCTATTGCTGTTTTCAAATGGCGTCCGTTGTTATAGAAAAGTATGCAGGGATGTGACAGCTGCTCCAATTGCTCCAAATTGTGCCAAACAATCCTGATGTTCCAATCTGCTACAAAAAGATCGTTTTTGGACATTTTTGCTCCAAATTCAGCAAAACTGCTACATTTTTAATTTTTCCATCTATGTTTAAACGTTTGTAAATCTCCCGAATTTTTACAAAAGTCATCACACATTCTAAGCATTCTAATTTCAATCTTTCTCTATTAATCTTAAAAATGAATATTTTTTCTTTGGCATCCCTTTGTTTAAACCTCCAATGCCGTAAGAGTAAAAATTGACCTCTGTTTTAAATTTAATTTTTTATTAGCTGCTGATGGTAGTTAACACATTTGTGCCCAGATATTTTTGACACTTTCTTTGATTTTTGCTAATACCAACAATAGATAAATTTGATGCTCGATCAAAAATGTTGCTGCTCAAAAAAACTCGATCGGCGCACTTCAATCACTCCAAATTGCTCCAAAAAGTCTATTTTCTTGCTCCACAAATTGCTCCAAAATTTCATTTCAGCTGGCACATCCCTGAGTATGTTGTTCTGAAAAGTATTTTACGCTTGCAGAAACTGCAAATATTATTTTTCCAAGGAGGATATTCATGCATACGTTAGAAAGTGCTACGAAGGTAAATAATTTTTCAAATGTTCCTGTATTTTTCCTTTTAGTAACTTCAAAAATGCATATTTTCGTGTTGAAAATGAATTTGATTTAAACCGTTATTAGCGAAATTTGAACTTCTCTTGCTAAATAATTATGAAAAAATTGAAGACCAAATTTCTAAATTTTGATCGGCGCACTTCAATCACGGCCACTCTTTCTTTTAAAAATCCTGTTAATTTTATATTGAGTACTAGCGGCTACCCGCGACTTCATCCGCGTCGGCTTTAGAATTAGGTCCCGAGAGAAACGAAGCATGTGTGAATAACAAATATGTTTGCGACTAAAGAAACTGCATTTAAATATTATTTGCTTTTTACTTATTTTAAATGAAGTATAATGCATGGTTATACTTCATTTAAAATAACAGAGTATGTAAAATTACTAAATTTAGATTTTTTTCAGGCATTTGGCGAATAGAGACAATTACGACAGTATTTGCGAACTGTTTTGAGTGTTCTTGTAAAAGGAATATTTATGCTATATGCATGAATTTTAGCCTATGTTAATCAGGAATAGTGCAGGTTTCTATTAGCGAAAAAGTTTTAAAATCGGTTCTATAGTTACAGAGATACCCATAGAGCGTAATGTATTAGAATTATTTTGAGTGTTCCTGTAAAGGAACTATTTGCGCTATATGCATTAATTTTAGCCTATAATACTCAAGAATAGTGTAGCTTACTATCAGTGAAAAAAGTTTTGGAATCGGTTCAGTACTTACAGAGATACACATAGAGCGTAATGTAATTCTTATGAGTATCCCTGTAAAAGAACTATTTGGGATATATGCATAAAAGGTAGCCTATAACACTCAGGGTCCCCCCAGTGTCTAAGAGGGTCTGCTCTCAAACCTGGAAGGCAGGAGGTGCCAGGTTCAAACACCGGTCGCGCCTGTCGACCTAGCCGCTCACAGTTTTCCGTGTTTTTTTTTTTTTCAAAAACCTCGCGAAAATTCGGGCTAGGATCCCTTAGAAAATTCCACACAGAGGAATTCTGCATATACGCCTAGGACCATACAGGCCTAGGACTTTCAATCAGTGAAGAAAGTTTTAAAATTTGTTTAGTTGCTACAAAATTTCCATAGAGCGCAATGCGTTAGCATCATTTTGAGTGTCTTTGTAAAAGAATTATTTATGCTATATGCTTCAAAGGTTGCCTGTATGTTAATCCAGGGCATAAGCTATCTTCATTACAAATTTTTTCAACCATTTTTGTGTGATTCAGTCAAAAACATCCAAACACATAAACGTACACATTTATATTATTTGTAGGATTTGGAAATTTACGAACTTTAAGAAACACATCTGGACTTTTTTTGGTACTTACCTATTATCCCGGCGGTCATTCCCGCCAAACTGTTTTTTCGTCAAATGAGTTGCCAAACTGTTGCCGATCGTATTCAAAACCATTAATAATTTCATGTGCCCGGCATTTATCTCGGCAAAAAATCGCTCGTCTTGGCGGACCGCCCGGATAATACGTAAGTACATTTTTCTTTACTTATGCTTTTTAATTTGGCGTAAAATCAACGTAATTTCCATACCAATTTATGTTTTGCAAATGCATGTGATTTTTGCAAATAGAATTTCTGCTGTATTTCAAAAGCATAAATCATTTTGTGCGGGCGATAAAACGGTTTTTAATTAATAGTTATAAAAGTAATTAAAATTTCCGAGGCTCAGGTACACTTTACGGAAGTCATGGGTCCAGGCATGCTCAAATTTTCAAAGCTCTGCTTTCTGTAGATTTGTCTGTAGAACATTCATTTTTATTATTAGAGATAGATATATTTGGCATAAAACTGGCATAACTTCCGTATTATTTAATGTTTTTCAGATGCACGTGCTTCTTTATTGAAGTAATAGCATTCTTATTAGCTCAAAACATGAATCGTATGATACGGGCGAAACTCGCCAAGCATGGCAACGTAAAAACGGTTTTTAATTAATAATTAGAAAACTAATTAAAAATCTAAAATTCTAAGTAGCCTATAACCAACCCCAGGGTCCCATCTATATCTAAACCGAAATGCATCCTAATGGATTCAGCGGTTTAGGCGTGAAAGCGTCATAAACAAACAAACTCACTTTCGCATTTATAATATTAGTTAGGATGTCCTAAAATCTCTCCGCCGCAAAATTAACGCATTCGCGAATCGTAAACAAACACGTCTCCTACGCAACAAACTAAGTAAACTTAAATTGTTCGTAAAGTCCAAAGAAACTGATAACTAATGGCAGCACAAACACACGCATTCCACTTTTCTTACGAAAACTAGACCAAGTTTGTCGTTTACGAATGCACCCCAAGAAAACATTTAAAAAGTAATACTACAACATGGCCGCTTAATGGATTCTAACCCAATCTCCAGACGGATCAATGATTTAAGAACACAGTTATGGAACACCACAAAGAAGCGGACCTGGTTGCAATCGAACCCAAACAATAGACGGAAACTGCAGTTCAAGAACGCCCATGCTGAATAATACTTGGAACGCAACTGTTTAACCCATTTATGCCTAGTGTCCTTTTTTTCGGGACAGCATTTTCGCTATTAGTCGAAAACGTTATTTATTTTTCCTAGCCTTTATTCATGAGTATTGAGCCTCAACTTTACAAAATATTTTAACATGACCAAGTAGGATGTTGATATTTCGATTTTTATGCATAATGATTTTAAAAGAAATCATCCTTTGTTCAAGAAGTTGACATCAGAAATTTATCTATTATTTCTGTTATCAGTGAAAATCGAAGAAAGTCGCAAAAATATCCAGGCACAAATGGGTTAAGAACACTGTGAGAGGAAAATACCTAAAAAACAGACGCTACGTGCATTGCAACACAACCAACAGATGAAAATATCAGTTAAAGAATAATACAACACGGACACTCCATGGATTCTAACCCAACCTCCAAACGGAACAACGGTTTAAGAACACGGGTGTGGAACACAACAAAGTAACAAAACCTTGCTGACAAAGGTTTAAGAGCACAGGGAAAGAATAATAAATGGACACTACCCTGATTCTAACCCAATCTCCAGACGGAACAAAGAACACGATAATATAAAAACAAAAAAAGTGAACTTGCAATAGAGCACCAATAGCAGACGAAAAGGCCTCAACATGCCACAGTGGTTATGTCACTGGAAATGGTAGACGGCCGAAGTGTGTAGGTCCCGGATTCGGGTCATATCTCGCGTCCGTCGACCTAACCTTTCGGGTTTTCCGTGGTTTTCTCAGAAATTTAGCCTAAATACAGGTTACGACCCCTTAGAAACAAACCCCCCTCCCGACGGAGTGCACCGACCCTTCTGTTGTACTGACGAGGATTTATAAGTGGACTTCGAACAAAACATGCAAATCCGATATATATGTTCACAGCAACAGCAGACGAAAACTTGAGTTTAAGAACACGGATTAAGAATAATACTTCGAACCCAACTTGCAGATTGAAACTATATTTTAAGGACACGGATTTAGGATAGTATCTTCGAACCCAGCAAGCAAACGTAAACAACGGTTTAACAACACTCGACAGAAAAAATTAACCTACCTGCATCGAACCCAACATACAGACGGAAACATCCGTTTAAGAACAATACAACACAGACACTACCTGGATTCTAGCCCAACATTCATATGGAAGAACGGCTTAGGAACATGGTTATGGAACAGCACAAAGAAATGGAACCTGCCTGCAATCGAAGTGGAACCGTAGAGAGAAAAGACAGTTTAAGAACACGGTTAGACAATAGGCTTGGAAAGCAAGCAAAAGACGAAAATGCCGGTTTAGGAACACGGAATGGAACGTCATGAAGCAATGGAATCTGCCTGCAATCGAACCTAACCAGTAGACGAAAACTCAGTTTTAGGTTACGGATATAGAATAAGACTACGAATCTAAAGGTTTAAGAACACTGCGACAGAAAAATACGAAAAAATACTTCCTTCCTTCATTCGAAGTCAACTTCCAGACGGAACAACGGTTTATGAACACTGTTAAATAATAATATTACAAAACGGACATCTCTGGATTCTTACCCAACCTGCAACCGGAACAATGGTTTAAGAACACGGGTTGGAAAAGTACAAAGAAATGGAAGCTGCCTTCCATCGAACCCAACCCAGGGACGAAAACTAAGTAGTGACAAAGCCAACCTCCAGACGGAAGAACGGTTTATGAACTCACTTAAGGAATAATACTACAACATGGACACTCAATTTATTCGAACCTGAACTCCAGACGGAACAACTATTTAAGAACACTGTATGGAACACAACAACAACAACAAAAAACCTTGTTCCAAACGGTTTAAGAACACGGTAATAATAATGCATGGACACTCCATGGATTCTAACCCAACCTGCAAACCGAACAACGGTTTACGAACACGGGTAAGGAACAGCACAAAGAAACAGAAACTGCCTTCAATCGAACCCATACCGGTGACGAAAACTGAGGTTTAAGAACACGAAGATAGAAAAACTAAGAAAGTGCCCGGCAATCCAGCCCAACCAGCAGTGGAAAACTTGAGTTTAAGAACACGGATTCAGAATAATACTTCGAACCCAAACAGCAGAAGAAAACAACGGTTTAAGAGCACAGCGATAGAAAACATAGTAAAAATTGACATACCTGCATTCGAAACCAACCAACAGGCGACAACATCAGTTGAAGTACACAATTAAAGTATAATACTAGAATTTGGACATGCCCCCTTTCCAAACCCAACCTTCAGACGGAACAAAAGTCTAAGGCTGCATTCGTAAACGGCAAATGTGTTGCACTCGCGCAACGAGTATCTATCTAAGCTGTTCGCAAAGGAAACTGATTTCATTCAGTTTAAAAACTAGAACGTTCGTATACAAAAAATGAGTGCGATTAGTTTCAAACGAAGTAAACTGAGCGCGGATAAGGTTCATTGAGTTTGTTGAGATTACTTGCTGCACGCGTTTGTTGTTTTCAAATGACGTCCCTTTTTATGAAAAAAGTATGTTGTTCTGAAAAGTATTTTACGTTTGCTGTTAATACTAGAACATGCAGAGGTCCCCGATTAAAAATCCAACCCCCAGACAGAACAACAGTTTAAGAAAACAGTTAAATAATACTACAACATCGACACTTAATGGATTCTAACCCAATCTCAAAACCGAACAACTGTTTAAAAACACTGTATGGAACACCCACACAAAAAAAAACCTGGTTCCAAGCGGTTTAACACAGAATAAGAATAATACATGGACACTCCCTGGATTCTAACCCAACCTGCGCACGGAAACGGGTTTAACAACTGGGAGATTTAACACCACAAACAACGAATCCCTGGATGCAATCGAACCAAAAGAAGAGACTGAAATTGCAGTTTGAAAACAAGGATACAGGATAACACTTCGCACCCAATCAGTAGACGAAAACTTCGGTTTAAAAACACAATGATAGAAAAACAAAGAAATGTTACGTGCAATCCAGCTGAACCAGCAGACGAGCACTTCAGTTTAACAACACGGATGAAGAATAATACTTGGAACAAAACAGGCAGAGGAAACACTGTTTAAGAACATTGTCATAGAAAAACACAAAAATAAACCCTATGTGCATTCGAACCCAACAATCAGAAAAAACGTCAGTTTAAGAACAATACCAACACATGGACATTCCTTCGATTCTCAAACAACCTCTACATGGAACAACAGTTTAAGAACACGGGAATGGAACATCACAATGAAACAAACCGTGGGTGCAATCGAACCCAAATAGTAGACAGAAACTGCATTTTAAAAACACGAATACGAAATATACTTCTTGGAACCCAACCAGCAGACGAAAGTAACGTTTTAAGAAAATTGCCATAGAAAAACAAAAAACAAAAATTTACCCTAATTACATTCGGACCCAACCAACACCCGAAAAAATCAGATCAAGAACAGTTAAAGTATAAAACAAGAAAATGGACATTCCCCCTATTCAAACTCAACCTCCACACCGAACAAAGGTTACGTTAACAAAACAGTTAAAGAATAATACTGCAACATGAATACTTCCTGGATTCTAACCCAATCTCCAGACGGAGCAACGGTTTAAGGACATCGGTTAGGAACACAACAAAGAAATAAACCTTGGCAGCAAACGGTTTAAGAATACAGTTAAAGAACAATGTGTGGACACTCCCTAGATTCTAACCCAACCTGCATACAGAACAACAGCACAAGAAAACGGGATTGGAACACAACCAAAAAAATAAACCCTACCAGCAGACGATAAGACCTGACCATGGAAAAGGGGTTGTCACTGGAAATAGTAGACGGACGAAGTGAGAAGGTCCCGGGTTCGAGTCCCATTGCGCGTCCGTCGAACTAATCGTCTGAAGTTTTCCGTGGTTTTCTATGAAACTCGGCACATATATGGGTTGGGACCACTTAAAAAGACCCCCGGTGAGGACACACTCTTGTTTTGTCCTTCTGACAAGGATTTATAAGCGGGCTTCCAGCCTTACACACAAATTCGATCTACTTGTTCAGATACGCATCCAGAATAATACTTGGAACACAGCCAGGAAAAAAAGAAAAGTTTAAGAACGCATAAATACAAAAAAAAAACAGAGAAAAAGTTAACATACCTGCTTTCGAACCCAAACAACAGACTAAAACATTAGTTGAAGAACACAATTAAAGCATAATACTAGAACTTGGAAACTCACCCGATTAGAAACCAACCTCCAGACGGAACAACAGTCTAAGAAAACACTTAACAAATAATACTACAACATGGACATTTAATGGATTCTAACCCAATCTTGAGACGGGACAACGGTTTAATAACACGGGTATAACACAACAAAGATACAAACCCTTGCTGAAACGGTTTAAGAACACAGTGGAAGAATAATACATGGACACTCCCTGGATTCTAATCCAATCTGAAGACGGAACAAAGGTTTAAGAACACGGGTATGCAAACTACATAGAAACGGACCCTGCCGGCAATTGCACATAAAGAATAGAAAACTGCAGTTCAAGAACACGGATGCAGCGTAATACTTGGAACCCAACGGTTTAAGAGCACTGCGAGAGAAAAATACATACAAAACAGACCCATGCATTCGAATACAAGGAATACAACCAATAGACATAAATATCAGTTTAAGAGGGCAGTTAAAGAATAATGCAACACGGACACTTCCTGGATTCTAACTCAACCTACATACATAACATTAGAACAGGGTTATGGTAAAACACAAAGAAATGGAACCTGCCTGCAATCGAACCGGAACAGGGAAACGGCAGTTTATGAACGCGGACTGAGAATACAGGCTACGACCCCTTAGAAACACCCCCACGGAGGGCATCCCCGTTTGTGTTGTCCTTCTGACGAGGATTTATAAGCGGTTTTTGAACTAAGCACACAAATCCGATATACATGTTCACAACAACAACAGCAGCAGACGAAAACTAAGGTTTAAGACCACGATGATAGAAAAACAAAGAAAGTGACCCTGTAATCCAGCCCAACCAAAAGTGGAAAACTTGAGTTTAAGAACACGGATACAGAATAATATATCGAACCCAACAAGCAGATGAGAACAACGGTTCAAGAGCACTGAGATAGAAAACATAGAAAAAGATTAAACTACCTGCATTCGAAACCAACAAACAGTCGAAAACATCAGCTCAAGTACAAAATTAAGGTATAGTACTAGAACGTGGGCATGCCCCCTATTAAAAAGAAAAAACCTCCAGAAGGAACAACAGTCTAACGCCGCATTCGTAAACAGCAAACGAGTTGCACTCGTGCAATGAGTCTCTAAGATATTCGCAAAGGAAACTGAGTGCATTCAGTTTAAAAACTAGAGCGTTCGTATACAAAAATGAGTGCGATTAGTTTCAAACAAAGTAAACTGAGCGCGGAAAAGGTTCATTGAGTTTGTTGAGAAGATTACTTGCTGCACGCGTTTGCTGTTTTCAAATGGCGTCCGTTGTTATGGAAAAATATGTTGTTCTGAAAAGTATTTTACGTTTCATGAAGCTGCAAATATTAGTTTTTCCGAGGAGGAAATTCATGCATACGTTAGAAACTGCTACGAAGGCACTTTATTTTTCAAAGCTAATCATTTTCTTCTATTTTTCATTTTAGTAACTTAAAAAATGCATATTTTCGTGTTGAGAATGAATTTGATTTAAACCGTTATTAGCGAAATTTGAACTTCTCTTGCTAAATACTTTTGAAAAAATGAAGTTCAAGATGAATTTCTAAATTTTGATCGGTGCACTTCAATCACGGCCACTCTTTCTTTTAAAAATCCTGTTGATTTTATATTGAGTATGTACTAAAATCTCTCCTCCTCAAAATTAGCGCATTCGCGAATCGTAAACAAACACATCTCCTACGAAACAAACTAAATAAACTTAAATTGTTCGTAAAGTCCAAAGAAACTGATAACTACTGGCAGCACAAACACACGCATTCCACTTTTCTTACGAAAATTAGTCTAAGTTTGACTTTACGAATGCACCCTAAGAAAACATTTAAAGAGTAATACTACAACATGGCCGCTGAATGGATTCTAATCCAATCTCCAGACGCAGAGACGGCCCGAGGGGCGTGCGGGGCCCTAGGCGAAGCGCAAGAGCGGGGCCTCTTCTCTAACATGTCTTATGAGATAGTAATAAAATGTCCCAGGAGCGGGGCCTCTATAAACGTGGGGCCTTAGGCGATCGCCTACATTCGCACCCCCCTTGGGCCGGCCCTGCCAGACGGATCAACGGTTTAAGAACACAGTTATGGAACATCTCAAAGAAACGGACACTGGTTGAAATCGAACCCAAACAATAGACAGAAACTGCAGTTCAACACCCATGCTGAATAATACTTGCTGTTCTTAAACCGTTGCGTTCAGCAACGGTTTAAGAACACTAGGCAAGAAATATTCCTAAAAAACAGACGCTACGTGCATTGCAACTCAACCAACAGATGAATAACCTTTGTGAAGCATGGCGGATTGTAAGAAACAAAAACGTTTTTCGTTGAGTGAAAAACTCCACATTTTATGCGAATTTGACAAAAACGTTGGGCCACAAAACGTTTTAGCAGAACGTCTTAAAATATCCACGTCGACATTAGCTACAATTGTTAAACAATGAGCAGAAATCGAAAAGGCATCAATAGAATGCGGCGAAAAACCTCGAAAATAAGAAAGTCATTGAAAGCCACTCCTCTATCTGCTCTTGAACCTGACCTAGTAGAATGGTTCAACGTGGTTCGTGCAAAGAAAACGGCCATTAGTGGACCTCTGATCAAAGAGAAAGCACTTGAGCTTGCCAAAAAGCATAACGTAAAAGATTTTTCTGCATCCAATGGTTGGATCGACCGTTTTAAGAAAAGGTATGATGTAGTCCAAAAGAAAGTGTGCGGAGAAAAGGCGGATGTAAATGAAGATGTTGTAAAAGATTGGAAAGAAAAGTTGCTCAGCTTGATTGAAGGGTATTCACCCTCCAACATTTACAACGCCGATGAAACAGGATTGTTTTATGACTTACAACCAGACAAAACGCTTTGCTACAGAAATGAAAAATGCTTTGGCGGGAAGAAAAGCAAAATGAGAATTACAGTTTTGCTTGCGGTTAATGCTGATGGAACTGATAAGTTGAAGCCATTTGTGATAGGAAGAGCGGTAAAACCACGATGCTTTAAAAACGTAAAGACCTTATCCACAAAATATGCAGCCAACAAAAAATCCTGGATGACTTCTTCCTTATTTACAGACTTTTTGACGTTTTTAGACAAGTCTATGAGACTACAAAACAGAAAAATTCTTTTGTTTGTTGATCAATGTTCTGCCCATCCCCCAATTTGCAATTTTAAAAACGTCAAAGTCTTGTTTTTCCCTGCTAATTGCACAAGTGTCCTTCAGCCACTAGACCTTGGAATCATTCGTTCTGTAAAAGTTAATTACAGAAAGTTGCTGATGAGAAAAATTGTAGCATCATTGGAAGAAAATGCTGAGAAAAGGTATAAAGCCAGTGTTTTGGATGCTCTATATTTTGTGAGACAATCTTGGGACCAAGTATCCAAAAATACAATCAAAAAATGTTTTCAGAAAGCGGGATTTCCATGCAAACAATTGGAAATTGATGAAAATGAACATATCGCCTCTGCAGAAGAAGTAATATGTGAAGAAGTCGCTCCTGGGATAGACTTTAACGATTATGTCACTTGTGATGACGGACTGCCTATCTGTGCGACTGATGTTAATGAAGTTGATGATCTGTCGGAACAAATGGATAGCGATTCTGACACAGAAATTGATAATGAAACTCCCATTAAAACTGTTACTTTTTCTGATGCCTTACATGGTTTGGAAACTGTGAAAACATACCTCATGCGGCAGGATATAAATGACGCAGCATTTTCTTCTCTCCATAAAGTAGAAAAAGAACTTTTTCAAGTCAAAAGTCAAAGAAATCGCCAAACATCTATTTCTCAGTACTTTAAAATTAACTAGTGCAAATTATTTGTTGAATTAAGCTGCTGAATAAAAAGTGAAAATTTTCTAATTAATGGATATTTTTGTGTAGTTCCTTATAAAAGAGTTTCCATAAGGTAAGTGCAGAATTTTTTTACTTTTCGTTTTAGACCCCGATATAACGAATAAAATTTTCGGTCCCGATGAATTCGTTAAATCGGGGTCCTACTGTATCAGTTTAAGAATACAGTTAAAGAATAATACAACACGTGGCGATCCCTCCCCCCCCCCCCAAAAGAAAAGCGAGAGAGAAGTTTAAAATATTTTGAAACGGAAAGACATTCAATAAATGCCGTTAGAAAGAAATAAAATCAGGCCCTAGCATTTTGACAATTGAAACATCAAGAAGATGTCATTTTATTACCAAATCGAAACGGTGAAACTTTAAATCTATTTAATTTCAGTTCGAATTAACTTTACATACAATTGTGTTTTTAAATTAAGGATGTAATTTACAATTTAAAATTAAAACTTGAAAAAAACATATGTTAGTATTTACGCAGAAAAGTAGAAGAAACATCGAAATCTTTTCTTTTGTTTTATTTTACATAAAGAATTGAATCCTTTTTTCTTTTTTAATTTAGCTTTTGAGCTTTCTTTGCAGCAAAAGTTCTAATAATGTCATCGTAAGAAATCAATGACGCTTTTTTGGGCTCGTTTGAGATAATACTTAAATTGGAAAGTCTATTTTGCTCCATAGAATTTCTTAATTTTTTATAATTTTCAGATTGTTAAAGCTTCTCTCACCTGATGCAAGTATTACTGGAAGAATTAATTATTTTAAGGCTGTGGTCAAATTTGGACTTTCATCTTCGTAAGATTCAATAAACATCATCTTTTTCTTCCATTTTTGTTTTTCATTAAAATCGGGAAGTAAATTATAATTAGCTATAATTTTTGCTTCTGTTATTGCAGCGAATGTAGTTTTGTCTCTGGTTCATTCCAGAAAATTTAAAAGACCTCTAGTACACCTCACTGTATCATCTACGGTTATATCATTCCTTAGGAGAAATTGGTTCACGCGGTCTTTTTTTTAACGTTAAACCTAAAACATGTGAGAATAAGAAATTCAAATTTTTTATGCATTTTTTCAAAGAGAGAGCCTCTGTTTCCGATGTAGACAGAGGATTGGATGTTAATTCCTCCAGAACTTTGTTAATGCCATCAAAATATTTATAAAGTACTTCAACAGCTTTCATTCTTGCTGACCAACTATAATAAAAAAAATAGTTTTACTGTTTCCTTTTAAAGAAATTGGAACATACAAAAGTGAACTATTTGAAGCTAATTTGGCTAAAGTGTCAGAATTAAAACCATAATCACGCCTTTCTCTGCAAATGTAAAAATGTTTATTTTTTTAAATCGTAAGTGAAATTTGAATCGTGAGTATGTGAGTCGTCGTAGTGAATCGTAAGTGAAATCGTCTGATGCCACTTTCCTTGAAACAGAGGCGGAGGTTGCCACCTACATCCAGTGGCGTAGCTGGAGAAGGGTAAGAGAGAGAGCATCTGTATACAGCACCAGGGCCGGCCCAAGGGGGATGCGAATGTAGGCGGTCGCCTAAGGCCCCGCGCTTATAGAGACCCCACTCCTGGGCCATTTTATTGCTATCTCATAAGACATGACTTCGCCTGTGGCCCCGCACGCCCCTCGGGCCGTCTCTGACAGCACACAGGGGTGGGGGCAAATTATAATTTCGAACTGTCATTGTTGTCCAGTCTAGCAAACAGAAAGAGATGCGGAAACTATACACTTGTTCCAGGAAGCTGAAAACTCTAGCTACGCTTTCTGAGTATGCCTTAAATCGAACCTGCCCGACTTATCGACTAAAACAGATCGGTCCTCGCCAGTCGATGGGTCTCCAGGGGCTCTTTCCTTTGCTTTGTGGCAAACCGTTTCCACAGTATCCCATTCGAAAAACTGTGCACGTCTAGAGAGGTGTAACAATACCAGCTTTTTCAGACAGGAGGCTTGGGAACAAAGTCACAAAACTGGAAAACAAATATCTTCATGGAACCCATAACTGATTTTGGCGCCTCCCCTTATAACGGCGCCCGGGGCACTTGCCCCGTTTGCCCTCCCCTAGTTGCGGCCCAGACAACACGGACACTCCCTGGAATTCTAACTCAACCTCCATACGGAAGAAATAGAACATGGACATGCCCCCGAACCAAACCCAACCTCAAGACCGAACAAGTCAAGAAAACAAAAAATAATACTACAACATGGACACTCCATGGATTCTAACCCAACACGGGTACGGAACACAACAAAGAAACAAACCCTTGCTGACAACGGTTTAAGAACACAGTGAAAGAATAATAAATAGACACTCCCTGGATTCTAACCCAATCTTCATACTGAACGACGGTTTAAGAACACAGTTATAGAACACCACAAAGAAACGGAACATTCGAACCCAAACAACAGACGGAAACTGCAGTTCAAGAATACCGATGCTGAATAAAACTTGGAAGCAGGGCCTGATTCACACACTCTGATATTATAGGCCTGCTATCATTTCGAGGCCATGCGTGGCCCCCCTCCCACCTATTCCTATTCCATTGTACAAATATAAATAACAAGTATTGCAGTTTTGAGGCCCCTTGATTTGTTTTACTATAGGCCCAGTCCTCATGGGCCTATTCGGTAATCAGTCGAACTAAACCCAACCTCAAGACAGAACAGCAGTCTAAGAAAACAATTTAAAAATAAAACTACAACACGGACACTCCATGGATTCTAACCCAACCACCAAACGGAACGACGGTTTAAGAATACGGGTGTGGAACACAAAAAACTAACAAAACCTTGCTGACAAAGGTTTAAGAACACAGCGATAGAAAAATGCATGGACACTACCCTGATTCTAACCCAATCTCCTGACGGAACAACGGCTTAAGAACACAATAATATAAAAACAAAAAAAGTGAACCTACAATCGAGCCCTACCAGCACACGAAAAGACCTTACCATGGCACAGTGGTTATGTCACAGGAAATGGTAGACGGCCGAAGTGTGTAGGTACCGGGTTCGGGTCCCATCGAGTGTCCGTCGATCTATCCGTTCGGAGTTTTCCGCGGTTTTCTCTGAAACTTAGCCTCAATAGAGGTTACGACCCCTTAGAAAGACCCCAACGGAGGGCACACTGCCTTGTGTTGTCCTTCGGACGAGGATTTATAAGTGGGTATCGAACAAAGCACGCAAATCCGATATATATGTTCACAGCAACAGTAGACGAAAACTTGAGTTTAAGAACACGGATTGAGAATAATACTTCGAACCCAACTTGCAGATGGAAACTATAGTTTAAGGACACGGATTTAGGATAGTATCTTCGAACCCAGCAAGCAGACGTAAACAACGGTTTAACAACACTCGACAGAAAAAATTAACCTACCTGCATTCGAACCCAACATACAGACGGAAACATCCGTTTAAGAAAACAGTTAAAGAATAATGCAACACAGACACTACCTGGATTCTAGCCCAACATCCATACGGAAAAACGGCTTAGGAACATGGTTATAGAAAAGCACAAAGAAATGGAACCTTCCTGCAATCGAAGTGGAACCGTAGACAGGAAAGACAGTTTAAGAACACGGTTAGACAATAGGCTTGGAAAGCAAGCAAAAGACGAAAATGCCGGTTTAGGAACACGGAGTGGAACATCATAAATTAATGGAAGCTGCCTGCAATCGAACCTAACCAGTAGACGAAAACTGAGTTTAAATTTACGGATATAGAATAAGACTACGAATCCAAAGTTTTAAGAACACTGCGACAGAAAAATACGAAAAAATACTTTCTTACTTCATTCGAAGCCAACTTCCAGACAGAACAACGGTTTATGAAACAATAATATTACAAAATGGATCCTCCCTGGATTCTAACCCAACCTGAAACCGCAGAAAGGGTTTAAGAACACGGGAAAGGAAAAGAACAAAGAAATGGAAGCTGCCTTCTATCGAATCCGGCACAGTGACGAATTCAACCTCCAGACGAAAGAAAGGTTTATGAACACACTTAAGGAATAACACTACAACATGGACACTTAATAGATCCTAACCCAATGTCCAGACTGAACAATATTTTAAGAACACAGTTATGGAACACCACAACGAAACGGTCCATGGTTGCAATCGAACCCAAACCATAGACGGAAACTGCAGTTCAAGAACACCGATGCTGAATAATACTTGGAAGGCAACGGTTTAAGAACACTGTGAGAGAAAAATGGATTCAAAACAGACCCTACGTGCATTCCAACACAACCAACAGAGGAAAATATGAGTTTCAGAAGTTTAAAGCATAGAGATATGAATACCAGGAGATGGCATTACTTATCTGATCGTGAAGCTGAAACTGTAACCGAACTGCCATATTGCTGTGACCAAAACATTGATATTCCATGATGATAGTTTCTCCCTTCAGTTGTACCAACAATTTTAATATTTCCCGAAATTGTGTTAATTTTAACAAGTTTTACTAACTCGTCCAAAGTAAATGGAAGTATAGTCTAGTGGTGACTAATGTCAGTCCTTTTGATATCCGATCCTCTGAAGGACCGATTCTTTCAGACGCGGTTCTTTTGGATCCGCTCCAATCAAAACTCTCAAAACTAATTGTTCCGTCATACTGTGACCAACACAGTTACTTCATTTCGTCCAATGCTGGAGATAGTTAATGCCACCTCCTGGTATTTATATCTCTATGGTTTAAAGAATAATACAACACGGACACTCTCTGGATTCTGAACTGAACCTCCATAGGGAAGAACTAGAACATGGACATGACCCTCGATTCAAACTCATCCTCCAGATGGTACAACAGTTTAAGAAAACGGTTAAATAATAATGCTACAACTTGAACACTCAATGGATTCGAACCCAATCTCCAGACGGAACAACTATTTAAGAACACTGTATGGAACACAAGAACAAAAAAAAACCTTGCTACAAACAGTTTAAGAACCCAGTTATAATAATACATGGACACTCGTTGAATTCTAACCCGACTTCCATACGGAAGAACTGCTAAGGATCATGGTTATGGATGGCACAAAGAAATGGAATCTGCCTGCAATCGAACTGGAACTACAGAAGGAGACGGCAGTTTAAGAACACAGTTAAAGAATAAGCAAGCAGAAGACGAAACGACGGCTTTGGAACACGGAATGGAACATCACAAAGAAATGGAAGCTGCTTGCAATCGACCCTAACCAGTAGACGAAAACTCAGTTTAAAGTTACGGATATATAATAAGACTTCGAATTCAAATGTTTAAGAACACTCCGAAAGAAAAATATGAAAGAACACTCCGAAAGAAAAATATGAAAAAACACACCTTTTCTGCACTCGAAGCCAACATCTAGACGGAACAACGGTTTATGAACACTGTTAAACAATAATATTACAAAATGGACACTCCCTGGATTCTAACCCAACCTGCAACCGGAACATTGGTTTAAGAACACCGGTTTGGAACAGTGCAAAGAAATGGAAGCTGCCTTCCATCGAACCCAACCCAGTCCCGAAAACTAAATAGTGACGAAGTCAACCTCCAGACGAAAGAAAGGTTTATGAACACACTTAAAGAATAATGCTACAACATAGACACTTAATGGATCCAAACCCAATGTCCAGACTGAACAGCGGTTTAAAAACGCAGTTATGGAACACCACAAAGAAACGGACCATGGCTGCAATCGAACCCAAACCATAGACGGAAACTGCAGTTCAAGAACACTGATGCTGAATAGTACTTGGAAGCCAACGGTTTAAGAACACTGTGAGGGAATAATGCATACAAACCAGACCCTACGTGCATTCCAGCACAACCAACAGAGGAAAATATGAGTTTAAGACGTTTAAAGCATAGACATATGAATACCAGGGGATGGCTTCTGATCGTGAAGCTGAAACTGTAACCGAACCGCCATCGTCCAATGCTGAAGATAGCTAATGCCACCTCCTGGTATTTATATCTCAATGGTTTAAGGAATAATACAACACGGACACTCCCTGGATTCTAACCGAACCTCCATAGGGAAGAACTAGTACATGGACATGACCCCCCATTCAAATTCATCTTCCAGATGGAACAACGGTTTAAGAAAACAGTTAAAGAATAATGCTACAACATGGACACTCAATGGATTCGAACCCAATTTCAAGACGGAACAACTATTTAAGAACACTGTATGGAACACAACAACAAAAAAAAAAACCTTGCTGCAAACGGTTTAAGGACCCAGTTATAATAATACATGGACATTCGTTGGATTCTAACCCGACTTCCATACGGAAGAACGGCTAAGGAACATGGTTATGGATAGTACAAAAAATTGGAACCTGCCTGCAATCGAACTGAACTATATGAAGACTATAGAACTATATGAATCGACTGGAACTATAGAAGGAGACGGCAGTTTAAGAACACGGTTAAAGAATCAGCTTAACCCATTTATGCCTAACGGCTCTTTTTTGGGACGGCATTTTCGCTATCAGTTGAAAACGTTTTCTATTTTTCCTAGCCTTTATCCACGAGTATTGAGCCTCAACTCCACAAAATACTTTAACATGACCCAGTAGGATGTTGACATTTCAATTTTTATGTATAAAGATTTTAAAAGAAATTATCCCTTGTTCAAGAAGTTGACATCAGAAATTGATCTAGTATTGCTGGTATTAGAAAAAATCGAAGAAAGTCGCAAAAATCTATGGGCACAAATGAGTTAGAAAGCAAGCAGAAGACGAAACGACTTCTTTGGAACACGGAATGGAACATCACAAAGAAATGGAAGCAGCCTGCTATCGACCCTAACCAGTGGACGAAAACTTAGTTTAAGGTTACGGATATAGAATAAGACTTCGAATCCAAATGCTTAAGAACACTGCGGAAGAAAAATATGAAAAAACCCACCCTTTCTGCATTCGAAGCCGACCTCCAGACGGAACAACGGCTTATGAACACTGTTAAACAATAATATTACAAAATGGACAATCCCTGGATTCTAACCCAACCTGCAACCCTGGATTCTAACCCAACCTGCAACAATGGTTTAAGAACACGGATAACGAACAACACAAAGAAATGGAAGCTGCCTTCAATCAAACCCATACCGGTGACGAAAACTAAGGGTTAAGAACACGATTATAGAAAAACCATCAATGTGACCCGGCAATCCAGCCAACCAGCTGTAGATAACTTGAGTTTAAGAACACGGATTCAGAATAATATTTCGTACCCAACCAGCAGATGAAAACAACGGTTTTAGGACACTGCGATAGCTGCCTTCCATCGAACAACTAATTAAGAACACTGTATGGAACACAACAACAACTAAAAAACCTTGCTCTCCCAACGGTTTAAGAACACAGTTATAATAATACATGGACACTCCCTGGATTCTAACCAATCCTGCAAACCTAACATCGGTTTAAGAACACGGGTAAGGAACAGCACAAAGAAATAGAAACTGCTTTCAATCGAACCCATACCGGTGACGAAAACTGAGGTTTAAGAACACGAAGATAGAAAAACTAAGAAAGTGCCCGGCAATCCAGCCCAACCAGCAGTGGAAAACTTGAGTTTAACCGTTTGACTGCTATGCAGCGCTATTGCACTTTTGGAATGTACACCCTCCAAAAGAAGCATTCGAGCAAGAGAGAAATTTCCTACGTTGGTTTCGTAAATAAAAATTATTTATCATAGAATATGAGTTAGGCTATGCATAAATATGACATTCCATATTTCTATTAAGTTGTGCGTTTTTCAAAAACTCAGTTATTTTTCGCAAATCTAAAATAGGAAATTTCTCTCATGCTCGAAAACTTTTATTGGAGGGTGTATGTGGATTTTGATGGATAGCAGTCAAACGGTTAAGAACACGGATTCAGAATAATACTTCGAACCCAACCAGCAGACGAAAACAACGGTTTAAGAGCACAGCGATAGAAAACGTAGTAAAAATTGACATACCTGCATTCGAAACCAACGAACAGGCGAAAACACCAGTTGAAGTACACAATTAAAGTATAATACTAGAACTTGGGACATGCCCCCTTTCCAAACCCCACCTTCAGAGGGAACAAAAGTCTAAAGCCCGAATTCACCATTAATTTCAACTGGCGGTTCAACCGGCAGTTCAGTAACTCCCGGTTGGGGAACTCGACTGGTCAATCCAAAATTCTTATTCACCGTTAACTGGCGAGAAAAGTTACTGAACCGGTGGTTCCTCAACCTAGGTTGAAACTGGGCCAATCAACGGGGTTGAAAGGAGTACTCGGTTGAAATCGAAACGCTCATTGGTCAAGTGTCCACAAAGCATTGGGAGTTCGCATCACGTCGTAGTTGATCCTTTCGCGCCTCTCCAAGGGCGCGTTCGAGAATTCATCGGTTGTGCACCGGTAAAGGTGGATTCATATCTGCCGCGCCGCACCACAACCATTTCGTACTGTTTCGCCGTTTTGGACCGTTGGCTGTCCGCGCGGCGAGCTTGCGGTGCCGCAAGTAAATACACCAATGCTCTTCTGTAATTGGCTGTAGCTGTAAAAGCTCTTCTGTAATTGGCTGTAGCTTTGCGGTCGCTGCGGAATATCTGTTCTCGCCAGATAATGCGCAAACCCTCTGCGCTCGCCGCGCGGGCGCCGTGTTGCTCCGCTACGTGACGTCATTGCGGCGTCTTAGCGGTGCGGTACGGCCAGTATGAATCCGGCTTAACACCGGTGCACGACCAGAGCGTTCGAAAAGGCGGAGCTCTAGAAGTAACCGCGTTCGAAAACGTTTCGGTCATTTAGCGGTTGTCTGCTCAGCGTGACCAGAGCGCAACCAGAATGACCCTGCTAGCCAGGTGGGTTATTCCGGTTATTATCGTAGTGTTACAAGCGTTTATTTTTGTTTTCTCGGCTTAGAATCCGATGTGGTGAGGATGACCGAAACCGGTTGACAACCGTCACGTCACTTAACCGAAGAATGACCGCGACCGGTAGCACCGGTGCATAACCAACCGGTGTATTCTCGAACGGGCCCCAAGTAACCCTGCAATCGTTCTGCTTCCCCCCCCTCCCATCTCCTTTCATGTCTCTTTGTCCGGAAAGAACCTGGGTTGGGATTTTGTGGGCGGTTAGCTCCTGTCCGGTAAACGGTAAATACCATTTCAACGTTCGACCGACGGTTCGCTGTTGACCGGCGGTCGAGGGAGACGTTTAATACAAAGGTAAGGCTGCATTCGTAAACGTCAAACGAGTTGCACTCGTGCAATGTAAGGTGACCAAACGTCCCCATTTTCAGGACGTTTTTCAAATTGTCCCCAGAATGTAAAAATGGAACTGGGGACAATTTTTAATTATTGCATAGCTTTTCAATTAAATTACTGTTAATTATTGCATTAATTATAAATGTCCCCAGTTTTGTTGTCAGAATCGGGGACATGTCCCCGATTCTGACTACAAAAATCTGGTCACCTTATGCAATGAGTCTCTAAGATATTTGCAAAGGACACTGAGTGCATTTAGTTTAAAAACTAGAGCGTTCGTATACAAAAATGAGTGCGATTAGTTTCAAAAAATAAACTGTGAGCGGGTAAGGTTCATCGAGTTGGTTGAGAAAATTACTTGCTGCTCGCGTTTGCTGTTTCCAAATGCCGTCCGTTGTTATGGAAAAGTATGTTTTGTTCTGAAAAGTATTTTACGTATGCTGAAACTGCAAATATTATTTTTCGAAGAGCAAATTCATGCATTCGTTAGAAACTGATACGAAGGTACTTTATTTTTTAAAGGTAATCATTTTCTTCTATTTTTCATTTTAGTGACTTGAAAAATGCATATTTTAGTGTTAAGATTGAAGTTGATTTAAACCGTTATTAGCGAAATTTGAACTTCTCTTGCTAAATACTTTTGAAAAAATGAAGTTCAGGATAAAATTTCTAAATTTTCATCAGTGCATTTCAATCATGGCCACTCTTTCTTTCAAAAATCCTGTTGATTTTATATTGAGTATGTACTAAAAACTCTCCTTCGCTAAATTAGCGCATTCGTGAATTGTTAACAAACAAGTCTCTTACGCGACAAACTAAATAAACTTAAATTGTTAATAAAGTCCAAAGAAACTAATAACCACGGACAGCACTAAACCCACGCATTCCAGTTTTCTTACGAAAACTAGTCCGACATGGTTGTCGTTTACGAATGCACCCTAAGAAAACATTTAAAGACTAATACTTCATCATGGCCTCTTAATGGATTCTAACCTAATCCCCAGACGGATTGACGGTTTAAGAACACGGGTATGGAACACAACAAAAGAACAAACCCTTGCTGCCAACGGTTTAAGAACACAATGAAAGAATAATTCATGGACACTACCTGGATTCTAACTCAATATCCAGGCGGAACAACGGCTTAAGAACACGATAATATAAAAACAAAGAAAGAGAACATGCAATCGAGCCCTACCAGCAGACGAAAAGACCTTACCATGGCACAGTGTTTATGTCACTGGAAATGGTAGACGGCCGAAGTGTGTAGGTCCCAGGTTCGGGTCCCATCGCGTGTCCGTCGATCTATCCGTTCAGAGTTTTTCGCGGTTTTCTCTGAAACTTAGCCTCGGTTACGACCCCTTAGAAAGAGCCCAACGGTGGGCACACCGCCTTGTGTTGTCCTTCGGACGAGGATTTATAAGTGGGTATCGAACTAAGCACGCAAATCCGATATATGTTCACAGCAGACGAAAACTTCAGTTTAAGAACACTCATTGAGAATAATACTTAGAACCGAACCTGCAGATGGAAACTTCAATTTAAGAACACGGATTCAGAATAGTCACTTCGAACCCAACAAGCAGACGCAAACAACGGTTTAACATCACTCGATAGAAAAAGACAGAAAAAATTAACCTGCCTGCATTCGAACCCAAGATACAGACGGAAACATCAGTTTAAGAAAACAGTTAAAGAATAATGCAGCACAGACACTACCTAGATTCTAACCGAACATCCATACGGAAGAACGACTTAGGAACATGATTATGGAAAAGCACAAAGAAATTGAACCTGCCTGCAATCGAAGTGGAACCGTAGCCAGCAAAGACAGTTTAAGAACACGGTTAGACAATAGGCTTGGAAAGCAAGCAAAAGACGAAAATGCCGGTTTAGGAACACGGAATGGAACGTCATGAAGCAATGGAATCTGCCTGCAATCGAACCTAATCAGTAGACAAAAACTCAGTTTAAGGTTACGGATACAGAGTAAGAGTACGAATACAAAGATTTAAGAACACTGCGACAGAAAAATACGAAAAAATACTTCCTTCCTTCATTCGAAGCCAACTTCCAGACAGAACAACGGTTTATGAACACTGTTAAACAATAATATTACAAAATGGACACTCCCTGGATTCTAACCCAACCTGAAAACGCAGCAACGGTTTAAAAACACGGGAAAGGAACAGCACAAAGAAATGGAAGCTGCCTTCTATCGAATCCGACACAGTGACGAAAACTAAGCAGTGACGAAGTCAACCTCCAGACGCAAGAAAGGTTTATGAACACACTTAAGGAATAATACTACAACATGGACACTTAATGGATCCAAACCTAATGTCCAGACTGAACAACGTTTTAAGAACGCAGCTATGGAACACCACAACGAAACGGACCATGGCTGCAATCGAACCCAAACCATAGACGGAAACTGCAGTTCAAGAACACCGATGCTGAATAATACTTGGAAGGCAACGATTTAAGAACACTGTGAGATAAAAATGCATTCAAAACAGAGCCTTACGTGCATTCCAACACAACCAACAGAGGAAAATGAGTTTCAGACGTTTAAAGCATAGAGATATGAATACCAGGAGATGGCATTACTTATCTGATCGTGAAGCTGAAACTGTAACCGAACTGCCATATTGCTGTGACCAAAACATTGATATTCCTTGATGATAGTTTCTCCCTTCAGTTGTACCAACAATTTTAATATTTCCTGAAATTGTGTTAATTTTAACAAGTTTTACTACCTCGTCCCAAGTAAATGGAGAAGTATAGTCTAGTGGTGACTAAAGTCAGTCCTTTTGATATCCGGTCCTCTGAAGGACCGATTCTTTCAGACGCGGTTCTTTTGGATCCGCTCCAATCAAAACTCTCAAAACTAATTGTTCCGCCATACTGTGACCAACTCAGTTACTTCATTTCGTCCAATGCTGAAGATAGATAATGCCACCTCCTGGTATTTATATCTCAATGGTTTAAAGAATAATACAACACGGATACTCTCTGGATTCTGAACCGAACCTCCATAGGGAAGAACTAGAACATGCACATGACCCCCGATTCAAACTCATCCTCCAGATGGTACAACGGTTTAAGAAAACAGTTAAATAATAATGCTACAACTTGGATACTCAATGGATTCGAACCCAATCTTCAGACGGAACAACTATTTAAGAACACTGTATGGAACACAACAAGAACAAAAAAAAAAACCTTGCTACAAACAGTTTAAGAACCCAGTTATAATAATACATGGACACTCGTTGAATTCTAACCCGACTTCCATACGGAAGAACTGCTAAGGATCATGGTTATGGATGGCACAAAGAAATGGAATCTGCCTGCAATCGAACTGGAACTACAGAAGGAGACGGCAGTTTAAGAACACAGTTAAAGAATAAGCTTAGAAAGCAAGCAGAAGACGAAACGACGGCTTTGGAACACAGAATGGAACATCACAAAGAAATGGAAGCTGGTTGCAATCGACCCTAACCAGTATACGAAAACTCAGTTTAAAGTTACGGATATAGAATAAGACTTCGAATCCAAATGTTTAAGAACACTCCGAAAGAAAAATATGAAAAAACACACCTTTTCTGCATTCGAAGCCAACATCCAGACGGAACGATGGTTTATGAACACTGTTAAACAATAATATTACAAAATGGACACTCCCTGGATTCTAACCCAACCTTCAACCGGAACAATGGTTTAAGAACACCGGTTTGGATCAGTACAAAGAAATGGAAGCGGCCTTCTATCGAACCCAACCCAGTGCCGAAAACTAAGTAGTGACGAAGTCAACCTCCAGACGAAAGAAAGGTTTATGAACACACTTAAGGAATAATGCTACAACATGGACACTTAATGGATCCAAACCCAATGTCCAGACTGAACAGCGGTTTAAAAAAGCAGTTATGGAACACCACAAAGAAACGGACCATGGCTGCAATCGAACCCAAACCATAGACGGAAACTGCAGTTCAAGAACACCGATGCTGAATAGTACTTTGAAGGCAACGGTTTAAGAACACTGTGAGGGAAAAATGCATACAAACCAGATTCTACGTGCATTCCAGCACAACCAACAGAGGAAAATATGAGTTTAAGACGTGTAAAGCATAGACATATGAATACCAGGAGATGGCTTCTGATCGTGAAACTGAAACTGTAACCGAACCGCCATCGTCCAATGCTCAAGATAGCTAATGCCACCTCCTGGTATTTATATCTCAATGGTTTAAAGAATAATACAACACGGACACTCCCTGCATTCTAACCGAACCTCCATAGGGAAGAACTAGAACATGGACATGACCCCCCATTCAAACTCATCTTCCAGATGGAACAACGGTTTAAGAAAACAGTGAAAGAATAATGCTACAACATGGACACTCAATGGATTCGAACCCAATCTCAAGACGGAACAACTATTTAAGAACACTGTATGGAACACAACAAAAAAAAACCTTGCTACAAACGGTTTAAGCACTCGGTTATAATAATACATGGACATTCGTTGGATTCTAACCTGACTTCCATACGGAAGAACGGCTAAGGAACATGGTTATGGATGGCACAAAGAATTGAAACCTGCCTGCAATCGAACTGAACTCTATGAAGACTATAGAACTATATGAATCGACTGGAACTATAGAAGGAGACGGCAGTTTAAGAACACGGTTAAAGAATCAGCTTAACCCATTTATGCCTAACGGCTCTTTTTTGGGACGGCATTTTCGCTATCAGTTGAAAACGTTTTCTATTTTTCCTAGCCTTTATCCACGAGTATTGAGCCTCAACTCCACAAAATACTTTAACATGACCCAGTAGGATGTTGACATTTCAATTTTTATGTATAAAGATTTTAAAAGAAATTATCCCTTGTTCAAGAAGTTGACATCAGAAATTGATCTAGTATTGCTGGTATTAGAAAAAATCGAAGAAAGTCGCAAAAATCTATGGGCACAAATGAGTTAGAAAGCAAGCAGAAGACGAAACGACTTCTTTGGAACACGGAATGGAACATCACAAAGAAATGGAAGCAGCCTGCTATCGACCCTAACCAGTGGACGAAAACTTAGTTTAAGGTTACGGATATAGAATAAGACTTCGAATCCAAATGCTTAAGAACACTGCGGAAGAAAAATATGAAAAAACCCACCCTTTCTGCATTCGAAGCCGACCTCCAGACGGAACAACGGCTTATGAACACTGTTAAACAATAATATTACAAAATGGACAATCCCTGGATTCTAACCCAACCTGCAACCCTGGATTCTAACCCAACCTGCAACAATGGTTTAAGAACACGGATAACGAACAACACAAAGAAATGGAAGCTGCCTTCAATCAAACCCATACCGGTGACGAAAACTAAGGGTTAAGAACACGATTATAGAAAAACCATCAATGTGACCCGGCAATCCAGCCAACCAGCTGTAGATAACTTGAGTTTAAGAACACGGATTCAGAATAATATTTCGTACCCAACCAGCAGATGAAAACAACGGTTTTAGGACACTGCGATAGCTGCCTTCCATCGAACAACTAATTAAGAACACTGTATGGAACACAACAACAACTAAAAAACCTTGCTCTCCCAACGGTTTAAGAACACAGTTATAATAATACATGGACACTCCCTGGATTCTAACCAATCCTGCAAACCTAACATCGGTTTAAGAACACGGGTAAGGAACAGCACAAAGAAACAGAAACTGCCTTCAATCGAACCCATACCGGTGACGAAAACTGAGGTTTAAGAACACGAAGATAGAAAAACTAAGAAAGTGCCCGGCAATCCAGCCCAACCAGCAGTGGAAAACTTGAGTTTAACCGTTTGACTGCTATGCAGCGCTATTGCACTTTTGGAATGTACACCCTCCAAAAGAAGCATTCGAGCAAGAGAGAAATTTCCTACGTTGGTTTCGTATATAAAAATTATTTATCATAGAATATGCGTTAGGCTATGCATAAATATGACATTCCATATTTCTATTAAGTTGTGCGTTTTTCAAAAACTCAGTTATTTTTCGCAAATCTAAAATAGGAAATTTCTCTCATGCTCGAAAACTTTTATTGGAGGGTGTATGTGGATTTTGATGGATAGCAGTCAAACGGTTAAAAACACGGATTCAGAATACTTCGAACCCAACCAGCAGACGAAAACAACGGTTTAAGAGCACAGCGATAGAAAACGTAGTAAAAATTGACATACCTGCATTCGAAACCAACGAACAGACGAAAACACCAGTTGAAGTACACAATTAAAGTATAATACTAGAACTTGGGACATGCCCCCTTTCCAAACCCAACCTTCAGAGGAAACAAAAGCCTAACGCCCGAATTCACCATTAATTTCAACTGGCGGTTCAACCGGCAGTTCAGTAACTCCCGGTTGGGGAACTCGACTGGTCAGTCCAAAATTCATATTCACCGTTAACTGCCGAGAAAAAGTTACTGAACCGGTGGTTCCTCAACCTAAGTTGAAACTGGGCCAATCAACGGGGTTGAAAGGAGTACTCGGTTGAAATCGAAACGCTCATTGGTCAAGTGTCCACAAAGCATTGGGAGTTCGCATCACGTCGTAGCTGATCCTTTCGCGCCTCTCCAAGGGCGCGTTCGAGAATTCATCGGTTGTGCACCGGTAAAGGTGGATTCATATCTGCCGCGCCGCACCACAACCATTTCGTACTGTTTCGCCGTTTTGGACCGTTGGCTGTCCGCGCGGCGAGCTTGCGGTGCCGCAAGTAAATACACCAATGCTCTTCTGTAATTGGCTGTAGCTGTAAAAGCTCTTCTGTAATTGGCTGTAGCTTTGCGGTCGCTGCGGAATATCTGTTCTCGCCAGATAATGCGCAAACCCTCTGCGCTCGCCGCGCGGGCGCCGTGTTGCTCCGCTACGTGACGTCATTGCGGCGTCTTAGCGGTGCGGTACGGCCAGTATGAATCCGGCTTAACACCGGTGCACGACCAGAGCGTTCGAAAAGGCGGAGCTCTAGAAGTAACCGCGTTCGAAAAGGCGGAGCTCTAGAAGTAACCGCGTTCGAAAACGTTTCGGTCATTTAGCGGTTGTCTGCTCAGCGTGACCAGAGCGCAACCAGAATGACCCTGCTAGCCAGGTGGGTTATTCCGGTTATTATCGTAGTGTTACAAGCGTTTATTTTTGTTTTCTCGGCTTAGAATCCGATGTGGTGAGGATGACCGAAACCGGTTGACAACCGTCACGTCACTTAACCGAAGAATGACCGCGACCGGTAGCACCGGTGCATAACCAACCGGTGTATTCTCGAACGGGCCCCAAGTAACCCTGCAATCGTTCTGCTTCCCCCCCCTCCCATCTCCTTTCATGTCTCTTTGTCCGGAAAGAACCTGGGTTGGGATTTTGTGGGCGGTTAGCTCCTGTCCAGTAAACGGTAAATACCATTTCAACGTTCGACCGACGGTTCGCTGTTGACCGGCGGTCGAGGGAGACGTTTAATACAAAGGTAAGGCTGCATTCGTAAACGTCAAACGAGTTGCACTCGTGCAATGTAAGGTGACCAAACGTCCCCATTTTCAGGACGTTTTTCAAATTGTCCCCAGAATGTAAAAATGGAACTGGGGACAATTTTTAATTATTGCATAGCTTTTCAATTAAATTACTGTTAATTATTGCATTAATTATAAATGTCCCCAGTTTTGTTGTCAGAATCGGGGACATGTCCCCGATTCTGACTACAAAAATCTGGTCACCTTATGCAATGAGTCTCTAAGATATTTGCAAAGGACACTGAGTGCATTTAGTTTAAAAACTAGAGCGTTCGTATACAAAAATGAGTGCGATTAGTTTCAAAAAATAAACTGTGAGCGGGTAAGGTTCATCGAGTTGGTTGAGAAAATTACTTGCTGCTCGCGTTTGCTGTTTCCAAATGCCGTCCGTTGTTATGGAAAAGTATGTTTTGTTCTGAAAAGTATTTTACGTATGCTGAAACTGCAAATATTATTTTTCGAAGAGCAAATTCATGCATTCGTTAGAAACTGATACGAAGGTACTTTATTTTTTAAAGGTAATCATTTTCTTCTATTTTTCATTTTAGTGACTTGAAAAATGCATATTTTAGTGTTAAGATTGAAGTTGATTTAAACCGTTATTAGCGAAATTTGAACTTCTCTTGCTAAATACTTTTGAAAAAATGAAGTTCAGGATAAAATTTCTAAATTTTCATCAGTGCATTTCAATCATGGCCACTCTTTCTTTCAAAAATCCTGTTGATTTTATATTGAGTATGTACTAAAAACTCTCCTTCGCTAAATTAGCGCATTCGTGAATTGTTAACAAACAAGTCTCTTACGCGACAAACTAAATAAACTTAAATTGTTAATAAAGTCCAAAGAAACTAATAACCACGGACAGCACTAAACCCACGCATTCCAGTTTTCTTACGAAAACTAGTCCGACATGGTTGTCGTTTACGAATGCACCCTAAGAAAACATTTAAAGACTAATACTTCATCATGGCCTCTTAATGGATTCTAACCTAATCCCCAGACGGATTGACGGTTTAAGAACACGGGTATGGAACACAACAAAAGAACAAACCCTTGCTGCCAACGGTTTAAGAACACAATGAAAGAATAATTCATGGACACTACCTGGATTCTAACTCAATATCCAGGCGGAACAACGGCTTAAGAACACGATAATATAAAAACAAAGAAAGAGAACATGCAATCGAGCCCTACCAGCAGACGAAAAGACCTTACCATGGCACAGTGTTTATGTCACTGGAAATGGTAGACGGCCGAAGTGTGTAGGTCCCAGGTTCGGGTCCCATCGCGTGTCCGTCGATCTATCCGTTCAGAGTTTTCCGCGGTTTTCCCTGAAACTTAGCCTCGGTTACGACCCCTTAGAAAGAGCCCAACGGTGGGCACACCGCCTTGTGTTGTCCTTCGGACGAGGATTTATAAGTGGGTATCGAACTAAGCACGCAAATCCGATATATGTTCACAGCAGACGAAAACTTCAGTTTAAGAACACTCATTGAGAATAATACTTAGAACCGAACCTGCAGATGGAAACTTCAATTTAAGAACACGGATTCAGAATAGTCACTTCGAACCCAACAAGCAGACGCAAACAACGGTTTAACATCACTCGATAGAAAAAGACAGAAAAAATTAACCTGCCTGCATTCGAACCCAAGATACAGACGGAAACATCAGTTTAAGAAAACAGTTAAAGAATAATGCAGCACAGACACTACCTAGATTCTAACCGAACATCCATACGGAAGAACGACTTAGGAACATGATTATGGAAAAGCACAAAGAAATTGAACCTGCCTGCAATCGAAGTGGAACCGTAGCCAGCAAAGACAGTTTAAGAACACGGTTAGACAATAGGCTTGGAAAGCAAGCAAAAGACGAAAATGCCGGTTTAGGAACACGGAGTGGAACATCATAAATTAATGGAAGCTGCCTGCAATCGAACCTAACCAGTAGACGAAAACTGAGTTTAAATTTACGGATATAGAATAAGACTACGAATCCAAAGTTTTAAGAACACTGCGACAGAAAAATACGAAAAAATACTTCCTTCCTTCATTCTAAGCCAACTTCCAGACAGAACAACGGTTTATGAACACCGTTAAACAATAATATTACAAAATGGATACTCCCTGGATTCTAACCCAACCTGAAACCGCAGACAGGGTTTAAGAACATGGGAAAGGAAAAGCACAAAGAAATGGAAGCTGTGTTCTGTCGAATCCGACCCAGTGACGAAAACTAAGCAGTGACGAAGTCAACCTCCAGACGCAAGAAAGGTTTATGAACACACTTAAGGAATAATACTACAACATGGACATTTAAAGGATTCAAACCTAATGTCCAGACTGAACAACGGTTTAAAAACGCAGCTATGGAACACCACAAAGAAATGGACCATGGCTGCAATCGAACCGGAACCATAGACGGAAACTGCAGTTTAAGAACACCGATGCTGAATAGTACTTGGAAGGCAACGGTTTAAGAACACTGTGAGAAAAAAATGCATACAAAACAGACCCTACGTGCATTCCAAAACAACCAACAGAGGAAAATATGAGTTTAGGACGTTTGAAGAATAATACAACACGGACAATCCCTGGATTGTAACCGAACCTCCATACGGAAGAAGTAGAACATGGACATGACCCCCCCGCCCCGATTGAAACCCATCCCAGCAAACACACAGGTTCTCTGAACGTCTATTAACGTTCAGAAAACGTCTTCTGAACGTTAATTAATAATACATGGACACTCGACGTTTAGAGAACCAGTGTGTGTTTGCTGGGCATACTCCAGATGGAACAACGGTTTAAGAAAACAGTTAAATAATAATATTACAACATGGACACTCCTTGCATTCTAACCCGACTTCCATATGGAAGAACGGCTAAGGAACATGGTTATGGATGACACAAAGAAATGGATTCTACCTGCAATCGAAATGAACTATAGACAGAGACGGCATTTTAAGAACACGGTTAGAGAATAAGCTTAGAAAGCAAGCAGAAGACGGAACGACGGCTTAGGAACACGGAATACAACA
The DNA here is from genome assembly GCA_038373885.1 of Cheiracanthium punctorium. Classification (NCBI taxonomy): domain Eukaryota; kingdom Metazoa; phylum Arthropoda; class Arachnida; order Araneae; family Cheiracanthiidae; genus Cheiracanthium; species Cheiracanthium punctorium. The sequence goes on from JAWZYV010012029.1 coordinate 106,109, forward strand.
TCACAAAGAAATGGAAGCTGCCTGCAATCGACCCTAACCAGTAGACGAAAACTCAGTTTAAGGTTACGGATATAATAAGACTTCGAATCCAAATGTTTAAGAACACTGCGAAAGAAAAATACGAAAAAACAAACCCTTTCTACATTCGAAGTCAACCTCCAAACAGAAAAACGGTTTATGAACACTGTTAAAGAGTAATATTACAACAAGGACACTCCCTGGATTCTAACCCAACCTGCAACCGGAACAATGGTTTAAGAATACGGATAAGGAACAACACAAAGAAATGGAAGCTGCCTTCAATCAAACCCATACCGGTGACGAAAACTAAGGTTTAAGAACACGATTATGGAAAAACCAAGAAAGTGACCCGGCAATCCAGCCCAACCAGCTGTGGATAACTTGAGTTTAAGAGCACGGATTCAGAATAGTAATTCGTACCCAACCAGAAGATGAAAACAACGGTTTAAGGACACTGCGATAGAAAACACAGAAAAATTTAACCCACCTGCATTCGAAACCAGCCAACAGACAAAAACATCAGTTGAAGAACACAAACTATAATACTATAACATGGACATGTCCCCGATTCAAAACCCGACCCCCAGACAGAAAAACAATTAAGAAAATAGTTAAATAATAACTACAACATGGACACTTAATGGATTCTAATGCAATCTCCAGACGGAACAACTATTTAAGAACACTGTATGGAACACAACAACAACAAAAAAAACCTTGCTCTCCAAACGGTTTAAGAACACAGTTATAATGATACATGGACACTCCCTGGATTCTAACCCAACCTGCAAACCGAACAACTGTTTAAGAACACGGGTAATGAACAGCACAAAGAAATAGAAACTGCCTTCAATCGAACCCATGCCGGTGACGAAAACTAAGGTTTAAGAACACGAAGATAGAAAAACTAAGGAAGTGCCCGGCAATCCAACCCAACCAGCAGTGGAAAACTTGAGTTTAAGAACACGAATTCAGAATAATACTTCGAACCTAACCAGTAGACGAAAACAATGGTTTAAGATAAGGCGACCATATTTCTAAACAATAATTTGGGGACAATTCAAGCATTGTCCTCGAATCTAAACAAAACTTGGGGACACTAGAAAATATTTTCGACGACTTATTCGAGGACACAACATATTACCATGTGCACCCTACAAAAAAGTATTCGAGTAAGAGATAAATTTCCTATTTTAGATTTGCGAATAATAATTGAGACTTTAGAAAAACGTAAAACGGGACAGAAATACGGAAAGTCATATTTATACATAGCTTAATTCATATTCTATGATAAATAATTTTTAATATACGAAACCAACGTAGGAAATTTTTACTCGAATACTTTTTTTGAAGGGTGTATACTAGTATACCCATACTTTAAATCTTCCCAGCTAACTCACATAGGTTCTCTGAACGTCTATTAACGTTCAGAAAACTTCTTCTGAACGTTAATAGACGCGCTTTTAGTTGGTTTATTTTTCTTATTTCTTCAGTTTTTTCTGAAAGAAATAAACTAAACGAAAACTTTCAGGGAAAAAAAAGTACAAATCTTTAAATTTGGGGACATTTGAGGACAAAGTATTTTTGGGGACAAATTGAAAAAAAGATGTATATTTGAGGACTGTCCTCGAATTTCGAGGACGTATGATCACCTTAGTTTAAGAATCCTGCGGGAGAAAATTCATAAAAAACAGACCCTACGTGCATTCCAAAACAACCAACAGACGATCTTCTACAGCAATCTACGATTCAGCCATCTTCGTACAGCGTTCTTTCTGGGAGATCCGATCCCATGGATCCTCCCTTCCTTAAATACGTCTTTGTGTTCAAAGAATAGTTAACGAAACTGTAATGTCACTTTATTTTATTTATTTATTTTTAAAGGAGTAGTGATATTTGTACATTACTTAAATGTTTGATTGATTAAACCCGAGGTAACTAAGTTACCGAGACCAGAAATTAACATCAAATAAAAATGATCGCCTTGTCTCTTAAGAAATGCAATGAATAGATGTATAAAATTATAGTAAATAAAAACAATAAATAATACAATGAACACATACACAGAGATAAGTAGTGCATGTACGTTTCGGATATCCATCCTTCTTCAGCATTAAAAGTACCAGTCACTCAGTTCATTGGCGTCGCAGTCGGTAAATTATTGGGGGTTACCAAAGGCCAAAGACGTATTAAAGGGGGAGGGAGGGCAGACTCCTCCCTGAAATTTTCATTTTTGTTACTAAAATGATAATCATATAGTCTTTTAGTGAAAAGTTTTGCATTTTCTGTGGTTTGGACCCCCTCCGAAATTTTTGGACCCTTTCCAAAATGTTTTTCTGGATATGTGCCTTCCAAAGGCGCAACTTAATAAGGGCAAAAAGGATCAACTGTTTGTCCCCTTCCCAAATTCAATGAAGATTTCACCTATTTGAAAATAGTATTTTCTACGATAGGAGACATTTTGCCCCCCCCCTTCCCCCCCACTAATATTACTCTCCCAATCGCGCCAACGGAGAGAGGGACAAATAATAAAATCACATTCTTTACTATACAGCATCTTTAACGTCCAACCCAAACCCTACCATTATCATTAGACAAGGATAGCGTTTGGAGGTCTACGCCCCGCCCCCCCCCCCAACATCTTAGAATCTTTCAGTCACATAAATTACTATTTGTAGAAGTTTAGTGAAAAACTACCATATTGGAGCATAAAACATAGGTTGGGATGAGCTTATAAAAAAAAAGATAATTTTGCCTATCCAAAGTGTATTATAAACCTAAATATAACCTTTCAGCTATCTCTTTCTTTTTATTGGGGGGGGGGGAGCATCTAGTCCCCTTCCCTGGATCCCCTACTGGCAACAACTGTGTTTATGATAACTACTTAATTTCATATGATACATACTCTTACAACCTTTAAAAAAAACTAAGGATCTCACAGTCCCACCCCCATTGCTTGAAACAATATGTCTGGATACGCACTGGAAAAAAGTAATCTCCAAATAAGTTCTTAGCTCCTGTTTCTAAAGCAACAACAATAGTTTCACTCAGCAATGTTTCGTCTTTTTTAGAGACTTCCTTCTTTGCTCTGAAAAAACTCTCAATATTGTGCGATTTTAACTTTTTCGGAGGGCCCATGGTAGTTTAAGACAAATGAGGACTCGTAAAAAACTCGTAATGCTCTATGAGAGAAGACATACGACTGATCACATCCTGTGAATTCTACCGGTCAATAATAAAAAAGTACTTTTCTCTACTAATTTCCAAGAAAATATTACCCACCCGTGTACTCCCCCCCGGCTTCTGTCTTGCTCTGACTATTCATACACCCGGATCTATTATGTATGTAGGTCTGTGTTTTTATTCCTCTGAAGGAAATGGACGGTCTTGTGGGACATCTTCGAGTGTTCGGACATGGCAGAAAGCCGAAATTTGAACTAACCACTCTTCTCAATATCAAACCGAAGAGCGACTTTGCGCGGTCTTTAAAAAGAAATTACGCAGATAAGAATAAACCTAATGCCTTCTTCAGACAGCAAGATAAGAAATCCTCATGTGAGGTTCTTCATAAGGGAGCATCCGACTCCCATACTGTATTCTATTGTCCGGAAGTCTTTAACCCTTTGAGGCGCAACCCTTTCCCAATGCTGAAAAACGGGCAGCCGTTGCCATCGCTCAACTTAACTACCAGCAAGATGGATGGCGATCGAAATGTTCATCGCCTGCCACAGATCTAGAGAGCCTTTTTTGACGCAGCTGGCTGTGCCGGCACATGTTCATGTTTTTCCTTCCTTCAGCTTTTAAAACACGCGATGAACGTTTCGATCGTCCGCAATCTTGCTGGTAGTTAAGTCGAGCGATGGCAACGGCTGTCCTTTTTTCAGCATTGGGCAATATGTGTTCCCAGAGCGGGAACACTGCGCCTCAAAGGGTTAAAAAAAACTACCCACCTTGAGGTGAAAGAAAAAGTTGCTTTGGGATGTGACTTCGGCTATCTGTTTTCTTTTCTTTTTTTTACTATTAGAGCATTTTAAACGAAATTATACAGTATTCCTCAGTCCCCCCTCGTTAAAACATTGGGGGGGGGACGTGTCTCCTGATCCCCATAGCTTGCGATGCCCATGACTCAGTTCTATCCTCCATATTTATACAGAGATTGGTCTTTTTAGTACTGAAGAAGGCTGGGTCTTTTGTATCATTCGAAACGTAAAGCACCTTTAAAATAAATTTTCTTTCTTAAATGATCAAGCAACCACCATTTTCACACCATGCAAAAGCCTCCCTCTCACTCCCGAACAGAGGAGCAGGGTGAAAGGGAGCAGAGCTGCGCATGTGCACAAGATGGAACCGCCGCCGGATGAAGGGGATCGGGTGTTGCCGGAGCACATAACCCACCTCCGACACCAGGCCTCGGCGCTCGGATGCACACGTGACCACAGCAGTCCCGCGCTCGAAGGAAGCGCGAATCTGTCAAGTCGCCGAAATACAGCGCTTGCGCCGCTGCTGGCTTGCTCCGGATGCGCTACCCCGAGGTGACAAGTGCTTGAGATTTCGTACTTTTCGTGGCAGGTGATGGAGCTTCGTGATTAATTTTTTAAATACTTCTGTTTAGAGAGAGAGAGCTGTACTTGCGGCTCGTGACTTGAACCCCTTATCGTCTGAAATGGCGAGTAAATTGATTTCCTCTATATTAGTACCGGAACAGCAGTATTTTTTTTTTTAAGCAGTAAAGTGCTATTTTGTTTACTGCGGTATTTTCTGTAGGTATTTTGTCGAACCCCCCCCCCCAGAACTTTCTGCACTAGCTGCTGTGCTGGTATAAATATCGATGAAATCCAGTTCGAAATGGGTTAGATCAACGCCCCCTTGCTTTACCTACTCGGTGTGACGTCACAAGTAAGCGCCGCGGCTTTCCTCTCTAGGGGGCGTTGGTTAGATGCACGTGGGAAGGGAGAAAAGGGGGCGAGTTGCACCGCTGATGAATTTAATCCACGGGCGAGTTGCACCCGCGAAATGGAGGGGAGGGGGACAATCATGGGAGTCACCCTGCGGTCTGGCAAAGGCCAGCGGTAGCATATTTTCGATGCCCCCCTAGAGCTATGGCAGGTCAAAGTTATGTTTTGGGGGGTCTCGCAAAGGGCCAGGGGTAGCATATTTTCGCGGGGAAGCAAGATAAGGATTCCGGTGCAACTCGCCCCTCGATCTGATTGATAGTTGTTGGCGCGGGTGCCCTCCTCTCCGTACAAATATCTATGAAATCAATTTACTCGTCATTTCAGACGATCGCGAAGTATTTGCCTCCCCCATGCTTTCGTTTCGCTGAAAACACGTGGTTGGAAACAGAGCAGTAGTGTAGCGGTATATAGCAGACTTCGTGCGATTACACCATCATCTGTAATCGATTACGAGAAATGATATGGAATACGATTACGAAAAATTTCCAAAAAGATTATGACTAGTGAATGTTAATTTAGTAAAATAACAGTAATCTTGATGTTAAAGAAACCAAATACGAAAAAAAATCTATAATAATACAATTTATCATAGCACTTTTGTAAAATGTTATTTTAGTCATCGATTACAGTCGATAGTAATCGGCACGAAGTCTGGTATATAGTAGCCTTAGCTTTGCTTAAGTTCCGGATAACGGGTATGCTTCGTCATTCAAACTAGGACAAAATTTAACATGCCCAGTCTTGTTCATTGCAGGAGGGATTTCTAACAGTCGTAGGAGCACGCTTCTTTCAGTCAGGGTTGCCAATTGAGCCACTTTGTGGCTAGACCAAGCCATGATAACTTAACTCTGCTTTAGTTTTCAAATAGCGTGTACTCAACATTTACAAAAGTCAGATTTAATTGTATCAAGTGATTCTCTATATGCATTAAGAAGGAATTTATGTGCATTACTTTGAAATAATTCTAATAAAATACTTGCAATTTTTGATGGAAGTGTTATCATGTTTTGTATATATGGCCTACGGTGAATTTAAAGTGTATTAATTCCAAAGCGTTAAAAAACCTTTCTGGATAAAAAAATGGAAGACTTTTTTTTTGAGGAGTGAGGGCCCCGTCGTAAATACTCGCCCTGGGGCCCAAGAATCTTGTCGGCGGACCTGACCCTAGTATCAGAGGGGAACGTGTACCAATATCATCATTGTTTAACACTTAAGAATTCCAGTAAATGGCAGTAAAGATGAACATAATATCTGCAGTATTGGCGTATTTATTGAGAACCATACCCCCCCCCCCCGCAATCTATTTCTATTGTAATGAGCCATACTTTTGACATACCGTGATATATATCCAAGAACGGAGACACTCAGCCTTTTTTTTAAACAGGGGCAAAAAAATCTCGTGCTCCAAATGTAATTCTACTGAGGGCTGTCTTGACCATCTTTTGAGCAGCCTATCCTGGGATTTACCAATGATGATGTCTTCCTTGCTAACAAAGTAATTGACTAAATTATTACTAGATGTTGGGAATTAACTACTTATTTTTATGTATGAAAACCCAGGTGGAAACTAAATTTAATAGAACTACTTCCATTGGAATTGTTTGATCTGTGATGTTAAGCCCGTCGAAGACACTAAGGTCGAGTTTGAGCGCAGAACCGGTTGTGTTCATGTTCTGCTTACAGTGAATGCTCTTACGAAGACCATGATACCCATGTTCATGACTTTTGGTAGCTTATAAGTTATTGTTATCAGTAATAGAGAATTTCTTTAGCTCTGAGGTACCAGATGGGCGATTCGATTTTCTTTTAAATAAGTCAAATTTAATGATTAATGGTAATCCTAAAGTTTAGCTATTTTGGTTTGAAATTGAATACACATTCACGTGGCACTTAATTCTTGCCATTTCGTCATTTTCACTTTCCGATTTGTATTTATGGGTTTTGAGGTCTTCTGAATCCATTTATGCTATTATTATGAGATGTGTGTGCGTGAAGGAGTGAACACGATAGCTCCTAAACTATGCATTCGGTTGAGCTCAAACTTGGTATATATGTTATTAACCACCGTCGCAAGACCGGTATTGATTTTAGTACGTTTTTTTTACAGGGTTTTGGAAAATATTTCTTTTATATTATAGCCAATGGGCGGAAATTTTTGAAAATGCGCTAGCGGTGCACTCGATTGAACTAAAATTGGGTATATAGGTTATAATAGGTTACGGTTTCATGACTTGCATAGAGTTTGGTGTGTGTAGAGCTGATAGTTTGTTCACAGGCTTGCAGAAAGTAATTCTTATATATTACTTTTCAAAAACAGAATCATTTAAAATCAGTTTGTGCCTAAATGGTGCATTTGATTGACATCCAATTACGTACGCGTATTAAAGGGCACTGTATTACATGCTGCATAAATTTTAGCGAGTGTATGCCCAACAATTTTTTACAGGGCTACAAAAAAGTATTCTTATACATTTGCCTATGCATTCAGATAATGTTAGGTGCACTAGTGCCGGAACAGCAGATCCGATTCAGTTGAACGAAATTCCTTTATAAGCTAGGCAGGCGCGTAGCCAGGAAAATTTCTCGGGGTGGGGATATGCGCCTGGAAAAAATTTCGGGGGGGGGGATATGAACTTATATGTGTATAAATAGACGGAATTTCATTACTAATTCAAAAATTTCGGGGGCGATATATCCCGATATCCCCCCCCCCCTGGCTACGCCCCTGAAGCTAGGTAAATATCAAGTGTTCGGAAAGTCAAGAAATTCCCAAAATGGATCATTCACAGATTATGATGCACCTTCCAACTTAATGGTATAATAATAGAGCGTACGCATGCATTACCATACCCTTTTAATATAGTATGGTGCTTATTTATAGTGTGAAACGGATTCAATTTTTTTTCTTCCTTTAATCTTACTTGTTTCATGTTAATTTCTTGCTCTCTTCCCACTTAAAAAAATACATATTACATACATATATATATATATATATATATATATATATATATAGTCTCGATAACTCGAGGTGAACGGGACCGGGTTTGCCTCGAATTATCGAAAACTCGAATGATCAAAATCATAAAATTTAATAAACAAATAAATGGAAATAAAGTAATTTTTGTAATAATTTTTGTAATTTTACTGCATATTTAAATGAAAAAATGTACTTACATATTATTACATTACTGATAATGATAATTAGAATAGGTTAGTTATATCGGAAAATAATAGTTAATTTTTTTTTCTTTTTAGCACTAGGGTGCTGTTTCGTTCAGTCCCAAATTTTTGTCTACGCGGCTTTGGTGACACGATTTGTAGACCGATTTTGTAGACATGAACTGTCACGGTGAAGATCTTTTCAAATGCGATTGCCAGATAACGCGGAGGTGAAGGGGAGAGATTAAAATCTTGAAAGTCGAATAAGGTTTGCAATTTTTGATAACTGATCTCCAAGTTTGCTGACAAAAAAATAACTTCAAAACCGAGATTGGCGATATCTTCTGAATTTGGCCAGAAACTAGGTCAGTATAATTCGAACATGCATGTCGAAGATCGGACAATAGTGTTAGTAGGCGATTTTAAGACAGATTTCAATTCCAAGGATGTGCTTTATGGAACAAGAAAGAGTCGATTCCTGTTTTTACGCTCCCATTCTCGCCAACCTAAAAAAATCGCTGCACTTCGGCGATCCTTGCAGTCATAGTTCTCTAGGAGTTATGAACAAGTTTCAACGCTCCCAAAAGAATCAGATGAAAGCTAAAGTGAAGAAATATTAGCGGTAAACGCACCAGTTCAGGAATCTGAAGACACCTAATTATTAAAACTAATTTTAATTGGCAAAGGGAAGACACATGGATTACGATACGCTTTTAATCTGTACCACTTTAGTTCGTGTATTTAAAATCTGAAAGTGTTTCATATTTTCTTTTTTCTTTTTTTTTTTTTTTTTTTTTTCTTTGTATTTACATGTTCAGCGTTTTCCGCGCTGAAGTATCGCGCCATCGTCAGAACAGCATGTAAACACTGCACAGAAACATCTGTGAGGCCATCTATAGGAAGACTACACCCATATTCTTTGGGTGGAGGATTTCTGATTTTTGCAGTGCGGAAAAAAAAAAAAAAAAATTCTTTCGAGTGTTTTGTATGTATTGGCCATTATTTGGGAGCTTAACTGATTTTTTCGCTAACTCGAATTTAACGGAAACTCGAACAATCGAGAGTACTGAATATGTAACTCCCTCCCTGACGATACCAGACAGGACATATAGCTATCAGTGTCAGAAGATCATGATTTAAACACGGCCATACTTGCAAGTTGCGACTGCAAAAAAGGCGTCCAAAAGACGCCTTTTGAACTAGTCGTGCGACTAGGTGCATTTTTCACCAGGATGGAAATTATCCTTCTCGATCAAAAAATATTGATGTGCAATAATAGTACATTGGAAAAAAAAAAAGTGAAAAAGTCAATTTTGGAAAAAAAAAAAAAAAAAAAAAAAAACGAAATGGGCCCTTTACGAAATTTGCTATTATATTTTATTTATATATTTTTTAAATAATAAATATACAATTGTGATAGTCATTATCTTTTAATAAACACTTATTTTTTTTAATTTTAAATTTTTTTTTCTTTTCACTACCGTGCATATGTTCAGTACTCGGAAGCTCAAGTTGGCGAGGTTCTGGTATACGAAAACCAGTTTAAAAGGCAGAATTTGCCCCTGCAGACATTTTTATTTCATAATACGATTGTCGTATTAACAGAGTTTTTTTTTTTTTTTAACGTAGGGGGAGGGGGTATTATTTACAGAAAATATTTTAAGAAATACATTAAATAATTCAAAAATATAATGTACAAAAATACGCGACTTTAGTGTTTATTTTATTGGGTTACAAAAGTTTAGGCATATGTTTAGCTAACAGTTGCTGTTAGCTAAACATATGACTGAATGTTCAGCTATCAGTGGTTAGATCATGTGACTATGTGCATCTGAGATTTATTTAAATTTTGAATTTTTTTTTTCCTTTCGACATAGCACCGATTACTTGCAAATATAAAGACAAATTTATCATTAATTTTTTAACATTAATTTTTTTTCCCTAGATGAACAAATATACTTATTTTTTACAATTAGAGCAAAAAAGTAGATTTCAAAATTTATTTACTTTTTATTAATTTATTTTTTGAAATCCACTTTCAAATTAAAGTTTTAATTTACAGTTTCAATAAACTTTATAACAAACATTCTACATTTCGGCTATGTTCAGAGTTTTGCGCGGTTTAAGATATCATATTATGTGTGCAAAAATTGTAACAAAAACATGGTTTCTCTGTAGTACTAATAATAGTGCAAATTCAGACTTATTCGAATGATAACAATAAGCATCGTCCCCAGCATGGAAAACAGTTTTCATGTTACTACAAAAGTTTAAACATATTTGTCAGAAAAATCTTAAAATATCTAAAATTACATTTTTTTTTCTTTAAATCTTCAAAACATTCCCGACTTCGTAAGTCGTTTCAGGAAATACATTATTTTCTACATATCAAATTTTACAAACTTATGAATATAATATTCAGGTTATAAAAATAACAATGGGAAAAGTTTATAAATACACCAACATAAATTGAACAAATGTCACTTCCATAAATGAAACAATTTTAGAAATAATATGTAAATAACTAATACATGTACAGTTACAAATACTGCAAGACATAAATAACAATTTTTCCTCTGCTGTATTTCGAACTAAACGTAAAAAATATTTGCTGGTTTAAAAATTTATTTACACATTATTCACCGTATATCAATTTATAACATCAATATAATGTTTAAGTGATAAAAATGACAATGAGAAATGATTATAAATATGCCAAAATATTTTAATGAAATGATACTTCCGTCAGTTAAACAATTTTAGAAATAATATAATTAATATAATGCATAATTCTAAGTATTGAAACAGATAAAATACTATGTCACATATTTTTCCCACGGTATTTCAGATCACATTAAACAACTTTTATCTTGCTTGCTGATTAACAGAATATTTACACTTAAAAAAATGTACATTTACTTTGATGAACAAATGTCATGCTCCCAGTAAGGTTACTTTTTCAGGGGTTAGAAGATAGATCAGGTGGTCACTATGGATATTTAATTCACAAGTTCAGATGGATGAATTCAAATACCAAGATTGAATACTATTAGCTGTCAAAACATCAGTTTATAACGCAAGTATCAAACTATAAATATTCTTATCTGCATTGCACATTCTAAACTTGGTGTAGGCACCCATTAACAAGCTGCTGTGAATTTTGCCAGTCAAGCTTTTAGCCCGCGGTCATTTTACACAATTTTTCTCTGAATGGTAAAAAAGTGTTAGGAAAATTGTTTGTTGAAAAACTAATTATATTCTAGAACATATTTCTTTAGGAAGTATTCTCTCTTATGGTCACTTTATATAAAAATTTCAATTAGTAGACCACCAGCAACCAGTTCTCGTGAGCAAATCTCTTCTTGAAAGGTTAGAAAGGCATTCGTATGAATTTTAGTTCGTAGATTACGAACAACCACTTCTTATGTAAAAGTCTGTTACGGGACAAACGTGGCTTGAGGAAGATTAACATTTCTACACTGGAACTCATTTTGTTCGACAGCTATCGTTCCTGTGGTCACTTTATGCGAAGTTCGGTTGTCAGACCACTACCACTGTTCGCATATAGAAGGATCTTGTTGGAGGGGCAGGCTAGGAAAAATGTCCAAAGATGAACAGACTGGGGAACTTAATTCTTCAGACAACCCTTTTTTTAAGCATTGCATTTCTGTTAGTAGACTACGAGCTGTGTATTCTTGTACAGAAGTCACATATCGGACGGAAAGTTGTGGGAAAATAAAAGTACGGCAAGTATTAGCAAATTGGAACGCACTTCGTGAAACAGACGTCTTCTTTGTGGTCATTTAATCCGGAACTCAGTAGGTAGACCATTGTTCGTGAGTAGAAGGCCTTTTTTTTAAGGTAGACAGGCTCATAAAAGTTGGAGAGTATGTACTTAGTGGAACATTCCTCGTTAAGCAGCTTTCTTTCTCGCAGTCATTCACTATCAAATTCTGATGACAAACTATTGTTCATATGTAGAAGGTTCTTATTGAGTAGTGAAACTCAGTCTCTGCAGATAAACACTTTAACGCACTTCGTTTAGCAGACTTCTCGTGTTTGATATATAAATTTCAGGTAACAAGATCCCTGTTGGACCGACAGATTTGGAAAAGTATCTTTAGATGAACATTCTTTACTGGAACGGACATCGTTAAGCATCATTCTTCCTTGTGTTCATTTTATGCGAGTAGACCACCAGCAATGTCTGTATGCAGAAGGTTCTAGCTGGACAGGCAGACCACCAGCAACATCTGTAGGCAGAGGGTTGTAGTTGGACAGGAATCCTTGCAACGTACATCATTAGGATGACTTTCTTCTTGTGGTCACTTTAAGCGAATTTCAACCAGTAGATCACTAGGATTCAGTCTTTGTAGTATGCAAGGCTTTTCTGAAACAGAAAGGATTGAGGACAAGCCCGTAACGTAATTCATAAAGCAACTTTCTCGTGCGCAAATTTCAAATAGCACACACATTAGTAGTCTTTGCCTCTTCTCTTGCACGGCTGAGAAGTGTTGCAATGGATCGTACTTTGTTGTACAGTCTTGTCTCCTTGTGGTCATTTTATATGAATCTCTTTGTTAGAAAGGTCCACTTAATGGACAGTTAGTCCTGGACAAAAGTTTGTAGAATAATCAGTTTAACAAAGTGTGCAGATATTATTCAAGGAAACGTAGAGCGATTTTGAATGCAGACAGTGATGTGCTGTAACGGACTTTCCAGACAAATATTCTTGCGCGTGGTTGCTTCGTACGAAACTGCGTTTTGAGAAAACTAGACGTGAATATCACTCTGGGAGGTGCTTCTTGGATAGACAGATGTGTAAATCTATTCACTTTTTTATTTCTGGTGTCATGAAACACTTGCCAAGTTATACGCAATTTTTGTATGTGAAGAGTGAATTCTGGCAGAATTTTTTAAATGCAATTTGAGGAGATGTTCTTTAAATCAAACTATCTATGATATTGCGTTTTTATTCAAACAATTGTCTTGCAACTGCTTTTATATATAATAATATTATTATTATAGTCGACAACTTAGAATAATTTATTAATAGGTCAACTGGGAGCATGATATTTACAGGCTATGATCTTTAAAAAATACAGGTAATCATCATTAAATAAAATCTTTTTAGCATTAGAAAATTAAAAAAAAAATTTTTTAGTTCTGGATTAAAATATAAATTTTAAATGAACTGATATTTGTTGATGATAATGCGAGAAATACTTTTTAATATAGTGTACAAAAATCAGTACTTTATTACTGGCAGAAACGTCATAATTTATATTCATCAAGTTTAAAAAGTATCGCACTTCTAGATTACAAAAAAATACATAACATGTCGTTCTTTTTCAGGCTGCAGAGGAAATAATTATATTTACGTGACTCACAGACTGAAAATAAGTTTAATGGAGTACCTAAACAAAGTGCGTTTTACCTCCAGTGCGGCATAAGAAGTTTTTGATCAACTCTTATATAATATGTGTGGCATGCAAAATGTGTAATAAACTACACAGTGATACAGGGGAATGTCCCTATGTAAAATCAGTGCAAGTCGGTGATAGACAATGTACATGTCGTGGTAGGGGGGGGGGAGTGGCCAGGTCTCGATGGTCGACCCTGTCTCCCTTCACCGACAAGCGGCGAACTTCCTCAGGGTTGCTCGACTGAGAACCGGTAGTGTATGACGTGTATGTGCTACCAAGGACAGACTCTGGGCGTTTGTGACAGCTGGGATCGATATGGTCAAAGTCCGGTAATTATATTTACGTGAGTACAGTGCGCATTAGTTTGATGAAATATTATTTTTAAAATTGTAAGTCTGTAACATCAGTTGGCTGAGTATCAGTGCGTAGTTTTTGATCAACTCTTATATAATATGTGTGGCATGCAAAATGTGTAGTGAACTTACACAGTGATATAGGGAAATGTTCCCATGTAATGCAAGTCAGTGATAGAGACAATGTACATGTCGTGGAGGGGGGGGGGGGAGTGGCCAGTTCTCGATGGTCGACCCTGTCTCCCTTCACCGACAAGCGGCGAACTTCCTCAGGGTTGCTCGACTGAGAACCGGTAGTGTATGATGTGTTATGTGCTACCAAGGACAGACTCGGGGCATTTGTGATAGCTGTGATCGGTATGGTCAAAGTCCGGTATTTATATTTACGTGAGTACAGTGCGCATTAGTTTGGTGAAATATTATTTTTAAAATTATGAGTCCGTAACATCAGTTGGCTGAGTACCAGTACGCAGTTTCTGATAATAGTACCGATTTTAAAAACGATTCAGACTAAATACTTCAGCACTTTGAGTTCTGGTGTTATGTTGTGGGATTACGGCCAAGCTGCACATTTTACTCTCTCAGCGCGCTGTGGGGGCAAGGGTACTCAGCCCCCCACAGTGGGGTGGAAGGGTGGTGGCGAATACTAAGGTGTCCACACCCGCATATGCGCTAAGTTTCGGAGGAAACCACAGAAAAACTCCGAACGGTTAGGCCGGCGGGCGCGACCTGGTTTTGAATCAGGTACCTCCCCCGTCTCCCAGTTCACAGCACTATGCGCTCGGTCACTGGTGGGGCTTGGTGTTTGAGGGAGGTTTAGTACTTTTCATGAATTTTTTAAAAAGACTTGTTAAACATAATATTTATTTATTTATTTTTAATTATAATTTTGCGGCTGTTTTTATCTGTTATGAAAAAAACCCTATTTAAATGTATTAAGAATTAATATTGATTAGAAATTACTGCAATAATAAATAAAAGAAATATTTCAAGAATAATGCATTTTTCAGTTCTAAGTGATAAAACATTTAAACATAAAATTTCAATCCATTAATAAAGATACCGCAGTGTTGTGCAAATAATTAAAAATAGCTTTTATTTTTATATAAACATTATTTAGTAAAACTTGTTAAAACACAGAAAACATGACTACCAAATGCTAAGAAAGTGACCAATTCTAGCTAATTAATATTATTAAATTTTGGTTTTTATACATTTAAACTGAAAGTTTCGTACACAGTTTTTGAAAAGACGACAAATGCATGCAGAGTCGGCACTTCTATAGCTCAGATACATTATAGATGACCTGGAGGGATCATCGGGCTCAAAGTGTTAAATGCTATGCACACTATAAATAAAGCACATGACTATAAAAGATATACTTCCATATTTTGTCACTATTTATAAAACTTCAATTACAAGGACTAATATATTTTTCTCTTTTTCAAAATCGCCGGTTTTGGGGTGTGCGTCATGCATTTTAAATACATTATGTTAGCATGCTGGCTGCCGCTGGGGGAAAAAAGAAGGTAATTATTCGAGCAGCCGGGATTTTTTTTTCCCTCTACGATTTCCGGGTCAGATGCAGAATATAAGCTTGACCACTACGAGGGCCGGAGATGTTGGCCGTTTCATTCTGGAGGTGCCTGATCATTATTGGTCTGCTAATTTTGAGCTGATTCTCGAGATGAGAGACTTAGCACCTAGACTGGCCCATCGTTCCAACAGGGAGGACGTTGGAGCCACGATAGATTTTACTCTCTCTCTCAGCGCGCACGGTCCCACAGCAGTCCAGTCTAGAGGGGTGGCCACCTTCCCAAGCACTAACCTAGGTCGGTGTTGCTTCACTTTCGGTGTTCTTTATGGGAACCGAGTTTAAACGACCGGGCCACTGCCGGACCAGCCGCCTGGAGAGAAAACATAAGAGGTGCACAAGAAATTGATTTGCAACGATATTTTGTCCAGAAAAAAATTTGGGTTACCGGCGATGTGCTCAAGGTTTTTATAGAATGTTGTTTCATTTGGGTGTCACGAGTAATTACTAGCAAGCACATAATAGCAAATACATATAAAGCAATATTACATGTTTTTCGACAAAACAATACAAACATTGTCTATTTATGGAGCTTTAAGTACAATATATAGTATGTGTACATATATACATTTAAAATATTTTTAATACAATGCTCCTTTTTTTTTTCCTACCCCACCTTCTTAAGCAATGCTCTTTTTTAAAGTTTTTTTTTTTTTTTTTAATAGCTTTTTTTCTTTTTCTTTTTTTTTTTTTCTTTTTTGTTTTTTCTCTTTTGATAGCTTTTTTTCTTTATATAGCTCTTTATTCTTTTTTAGATAGCTTTTTGTATAGCTTTTTTTTTTGTTTGTTTGTTTAGAGCTTTTTTTTTTTTAAGCAATGCTTTTTTTGGTTAATATTAGTTTTATGGATAAAGTAAAACACATATAAATGAATATTGAACAGTTTTCTATAGAATACATCAAATAAAAAAAGTATTTGGATACAGATATTTTCACTGTCTTCAAGAGAGTACCTGTAAGTGTAAAGAACACAGTTGACTCACTCATGACACCTCAGTGAACTAGCACTGAATCCTCCGGGCAGCCAGCATGTAGAAGCAACTGCATCTGTTTATTTTAAGAACTCTGCAAGTTTTGGGGAAATATTTTGAATTTTAAATTCTAATGTTAACTTATAAATAATGTATTTAATTATTTGCACAGTACCCAAACGATATATAGTGCAACATCTTCAATTTTGAACGATGTACAGACATTAAAAATACATGATTTTTTGTAAGTAAAAATGAAGTATTGTGTATAGTACAGTTTACATTAAGTGATATATCTACAAATGAAACCAGATTAAGTTCAGTTGTGATCATCTCACAGTTGAAATGAATTTTTACCGAAACAAAGAAAACAATTTTTTTTTTTTCATTGATATCCAGCGAACATTCAGTTGCGTTTAGTATTTCAAATTACACGGCCATATAAAAGAAATATAGACAAACTTTCTCAAATGTCTTGAAACTTTGCATAAAACAGCAAACATAAATATAGATCTAATGTATTTCCATGCAATAAGAACAACAACAAAAAGTTAACCTTTTTTTTTTTTTTTTTTCTCGGTGGTTACAGTACATTTAAACAAGTTTCAAAACAATACATGGATTTAAAACTAAATCAATAAAGATTTTTAGAAGGACGAAAAATGTTTGCTATATTTTACATTAAGTTACACATGAGCAGCTAAATATAAAAACAAAACAGCTGAAGTTTAATAAAGGTCACTTTACTCTTGAAATAGAATTCGCAGGAAGAAAAAAGTATCAGGTTATTTGTCATTGATTTTCAGCATACATTCAAGGATAATTACATGTAACTAAAATGTATGTAGAAAGCCTTCTTTGAAACAAAACTGTACTATATAAATCTTGAAAACATACAGTTAATTAAAACGATTGTATCGTGTTATGAGTAACATTTTGTGTGTGTGTTTTTTCACAAAGTTTTTATTTATTATCGTTTAACACCAGTATTTTGAGTATTTTTTCCATACAGTTAATTGTTCTTCTGTACAATTAAAAAAAGTAACAAAGCTTACATTCCTATTTATTTATTTCGTTCAGGCTCATGGGCTGAGATCCCAAATATTTAAAGAATATGCACAATATAATAATCAAAGCGCATAATTTATAAAATAAAATTTAAAACATATTCCTAACTTTTATTCAAATAATTTGATTAGCAAAAGCCGATTTGTTTTTCTTTTCAGAATCACTGTGTGTAGGGTGTGCGACATATACTTTAAATACAGTGTGGTAACATATTGGCTACAGCCGGGGGGTAAAAAAAGTGTTATTATTCGGGCCGGCTCAGCTGCGGAACGTAAACTTGGTCCTTACAAAGCCCGATAATGTTTGGATATTTCATTCTAGATGCATCTGGTAGTCATGTGAACGCTGCCTCCTTTTATTGGTCTCCTTATTTTTAACGGACTCCAGATGAGAGACTTCAGCAAAGACAAGCCCCTCCATACGTATCGTTTCACCAGGAAAAGGGGGGGGGGAGGCTTAAAGCCAAGAAAGATTTCATTGGCTTAAACTCTCTTCAGCGTGCACGGCCCCACAGCAGTCCAGTCTAGAGAGGTGGTAACCCTCCCAAGCACTGACCTAGGTCGGTGCTGTTTCATTTTCGGTGTTCTTAATGGGAACCGAATTTAATTGACCGGACGAGCCGCCTGGAGAGAAAATAAATAAATAGATGTATGTGAAATTGATTTGTATTGATATGCAAGCTTAAGAATATAATATTTTGTCAGTTAATAGTTGAGAGATCATAGATAGTGTTTCACTTGGATGCCATGAGTATTATTAGCCACTAAATACATAAAAATAAATGTTACAACCTTTACAACAAAACGATATAAGTTTTATCCGTTTATAGAGCTTTAAATTCAAATGTATATATTTTTTTACACAATGCTCCTTTTTATATTTTTTAAGTAATGTTTTTTTTTTTGTTTAAAGCTTTTTGTAAGCAAAGCTTTTTCTTTTTATTATTTTTTTAGCAATGGCTTTTAATTAAATTTTTTAAAACAATTCTTTCCCCCCCCCCCCTCGAAGCTCTTTCTTTCTTTCTTTTTAAAGCAATGCTTTTGTTTCTTTTTAGTATTTTTTGGGTAAAATAAAATAAAAGAATATTCAGCACTTTTCTACAAAACATTTTGCATACAACAACAACAATAAAAAAAAAAAGCTCACTGGATACACATATTTCAGCTCTTTTCAAGAGAGTGTCTATAGGGGTGACCAACATGGCCCAATCACTCATGGCACCCAGGTGAGCTTGCACTAAAAGCTCCCGGCAGCCAACATGTAAAAGTAATTTTATTTGTTTTGAAAAGTTGGATACTTTTTTCTCCAAAGTTTAAAAGTTCTAATGTTATTTTGTTTATTTGCACAATACCTTACAGGTATATATAGAAGAACCTTCAATTCTGATGGACATGCAAGCATTAAAAAGTACATGATTTTGCATCAATAAATCTTAAATATTGTGCATAGTTCAGTTTACATAGTTATATTTCTACAAATGAAAGCAGAATGAAGTTCAGTAGTGATCATCTCAAATTTGGAATGAATTTTTCCAGAAATACAAGAGAGAAAAAACATCAAAATAAACGTTTTCATTGATTGACATTTATTGGTGTTTAGAATTTAAAATTACACAGTCATATAAAAAAATATCTAGACAACATTTTGTAATGTCCTAAATCTTTACATAAAACTTAGAATATGCTGTTTTTCTATGCAATAAGAAACTTTTTTTGTCGGGGTTTCAGTACATTTAAACAATTTCAAAATGATTCATAAATTTAAAATGAAAAATATATTTCTATAATGACTAAGAATGTTGCTAAATTATTAACAGACGCATCTAAAAATACATATATAATGAAAACAGCTGATGTTTAACAGTGGACTCTTTACATAGAATTCGCAGGAAGAAAAAGTGTCAGGGTAAGTTGTCATTCATATTCAACAATATATTACAAAGTTAACTGAAATATATGTAGAAAGCTTTCTCTGAGGCAAAACTATACTAGCATGAAAACATAAAAATGCACACATCTAAATGTTCTTTAAACACAATAAAAAAAAGTAACAATGCTTTCATTTCTTCTTATATATTTTGTCAGGTGTTAATGTGAATGTTAAACAAACAGCAAAATGCCTCAATGCATAAATTTAAAATTCAATCCAGCGATATTTCACATGACAGCAGAAAGTGATTTTTAACAAAGTTACATGGTTTTTAAAAAACAATGTTTATGTTACTCACGCACATGATATCTTATCAACTCTGCATCTATGAAAAATCCTACAAAATAAAATAAACCGAATTTTACTTGTAAAAGTTTTTATTTGCAATATATTTTGTTCAATACAGAATTTAAAAAATAATTCTCTCAGAAGGATTTTTTTTTTAGACATTAAATTGAAAGTACATTTACTCCAATACCTATACAGAAAAAAAAAAAATATCTAGGACAATTTGTTTTATATTTGCAAGCCTACACAGAAAACACAATCTGCAAAATAGCTCAAAATTAATCATTTAAAAATTGTATTTTTTATTTCTTAAAACTTCCAACTCTAAAATTTAGAAAAATTTGTTTTTAGAAAATTTGTACATTACATTTTTGAAAACAATAATTCAAAGACAAAAGTTGCGAGCAACTTTTAAAAATTCGAACTGTATTTAATACTCTGAAATTCCCCCTCCCTCAACAATGTAAAGGGAAATGAAATGGCAAACATACTTACAGATTTTTACTCTACATATTAAATTTTAATTGCAATTTATTGGCACGAATAGGGCATTCTTAACAAAAGCTTCTAAAACTAATTCGACTTGAGAGGTGCTGGGAAAAATTCAAATCATCGCCAATCAAACTTCCGATTACGGTACAACTCCTATTTCCGGTGCAGAAAGGAAGAAAAAAAAATTAAAAAATTTAATTTTGAAAATTTAGAATTGGTTTCTGAATAAAGAGTGGTTTTTTAATCGTTAAATATGCACTCTTCGTTTATTTTCAGTTTACATTTTTCGCGGTTAAACCTTGAACATCCAAAATTCTTTTAAAATCAACAGATTGATAAATTTTAATGGCATTTGTTGCACACAAAATGTCACGTACAATTTGATAACTGCACCGTGAAGACATAACATGCAAGCATGGTTGTGAGGAGTCACATGCTCAGGGGCGTAGCCAGAAATTTTTCATGGGGGGGAGGGGTTACGACTACTACAACTCATATACATGTATACTTGTGTGTGATAATGTAGTGAAGAATATACATTTTGCATGGCAAAAAATTTCCCATGGGTGGGGGTTATGACCCCCCTAACCCCCCCGTGGCTACGCCCCTGCACATGCTAAGCCGTTGCCATCGCTCGACTTAACTACCGGCAAGATGGCGGACGATCGGAACGTTCATCGCATGCCACAGATCTAGAGACCCCTTTTTTTGACGACAGCTGGCTGTGCCCTTTTTTCAGCATTGGGCAATCTGTCCAGCTGTTCTCGCATTCTTCCATTTTTCAGCAGATGACAGTGCTGTTAAAAATAATCGTGACCATTTTTTTTTAACGGGAAATGACGCGCTAAAAAGCAAAGGATTCTCGTGGAGCTATGTCACCCGCAACTATTTTTATAGAAATCCAATCTATTCTTCGTGACTGGCAACAGTCAAAACGTCAGAGTTTGGTGTTCCCAGAGCGGGAACACTGCGCGTTAAAGGGTTCGATGTTAAAGGCAAGGCCTCAATTGAGGTCGTGACGGTCGGTCAAATCAACCACCTGCAAGAATTTCGAACACGCTAAACGAAATCCCAATGCTCCTGTTACCAGAGCCCGATCAAGACAACTGTGGGCCCTGGGCAGAAGAAAAAAATTGGGCCCCATGCAATAATCTTACCCAAAAAAAAAAAAAAAAAAAAAAAAAAAAAAGAACAGATAATGATTGGTTTATACTGAAAGTTTTAAATATCTTACCCTTTCCAAACACAAATTTTGTTTTAAGTAATCTGAAATAAACAAATATACAGTCAACTCCCTGTAATCCGCAGACACCTTTAAAACGCAGCTGATTTTTTAATGTAAACAAACAAATCAATTTTGAAAAAAATCAATTTCAATGTGTTCGTCGATGTCTCGAAGAATTAAAAATAATTTAAAATTTGCATTTCGAAGAATTAAAAATAAGTTTAAATTAATTTATACAAGTGTAAATTTGAATTATTTTATTGTTCGTACTTTATAATTAAAAATCTGGAGTGACTCCACTCGACTTTCCGAACACTTACGATTAAGATCATGACCAAGCATTTAAATAAATTTTAATGAATGAATCATTCAAACATATATACCAAACTGAAGCTCAATCGAATGCGTCGTTTAAACGCTAGCGCACATTCAATAATTTCTCCCCATAGGCCATAATCTAAAAGAAATCTTTGTCGTAGCCCTGTAGAAAAACTGTAAGTCCTATACACAACAAAATCAATACCTGTCTTACGATGGTAGTTTATAACATGTATACCCAATTTGAACTCAATTGAATGTGCCGTTTAAACGCTAGCGGAACTTTAAGAATTTCTCCCCATAGGCCGTAATGTAAAAGAAATTTTTGTCGTTGTCCTGTAGAAAAACTATAAGTCCTATACACACCAAAATCAATACCGGTCTTGCGACGGTGGTTTATAGCATATATACCGAATTTGAGCTCAATCGAATCCCCCGTTTAGGAGCCATCGTGTTCACTCACATACACACAAACACACATACACACACACACACACCTACACACATACATACATACATCTCGTAAAAATAGCATAAATGAATTCAGAAGACCTCAAAACGTGTCAATACACCAAAATCTGGAAGTCGAATTTTTTCATGATTACAATACCTTCCTTACATGGTACATGTTCGGAAAGTAAAAATCATTTAACTTATACATTTTTTTATCCTTTCTAATTTTATTGTAAAATTATAAAAGTGTAAGATGTATAAGATTTTTGGGCTCCTAAAATCTGTGGGCCCCGGGCAGTTTCCCCGTTTGCCCTGTCGTTAATATGGCACCTATTTCTGGCAATGTGTGGAGAAGCACCGTCGTCCATCCATACAAATGGAATTAAATCCAATGAATGGCATTTAGCTGCTGCAATTCTGGAATTACGCAATTCGCCAACATTGCTTTATGCCGAGCACGTTTGCATTAGAGATGAGACGGGCTCAGCCCGAGCCCGAAAGCGCGAGCCCGAGCCCGAACCGGGCTCGGGCTCTGTAATTCACAATTGTGTTCGGGCTCGGGCGGGCTCGAGCTCGTGAAAAATTTCTCCTTTATTGAACATACTCCTTGAAAAAGATATAAAAAAGTGATTCATGAGGAAAATAAAAGTACAGTCAACTCCGGTTATAGTGAGCCTCTGGGGACCATCCAATTTCACCCACTCTATCCGAAGTTCACTAAAACCCAAGTGTCTTCATGATGGATAGAGATACTGTGTGTGAATCGGGGCTAATGGTTTGTGTTCACTATATCCGGGTTCACTATAACCGGTGTTGGCTGTACTTATAAAAAAAAAAAAAATAGCGGTACTGGCGCCTAGAAGGTGAGTGAAGCTCTTTGGATATTTCAGAACGGCGCACAGTGGAGTATTCGTATCAAAATCCTGGCCAAAAGTCGAAAATTTTAAATTTGTTTAAAAACAGTAATATATATGTTTTTGGATAGCCTAGTAACGGATGCATCATGTAATGCATGTTTTTCGACCCTAATTCATATCCAAAAGATGCAACACTCGGTTTAAAAGCAAGTTTCTTCATTGACGGCAAGAGATTTCGGCGTTTCCTATTACTTCGTCTTGCATTTTTTACGGGCTCTTTAAATTAATTTACTGATTTGATACTAAGTATAATTGTAGTAAAATATATGTATTTTAATTATATGTATCTATTAGCTTGAAAAAATAATATGACTTTATTTTAAAAAATTGTAAACTTTTTTTTTCTTATTTTTTTTCAAAGATCCACATTTCAAAAAGCTTTTTGAAGGGGTGTCGCGGCTTGTCGCGCCTAATTTCAACTATAATCGTAATTATTACAGTATTGAGTGTCTATTCCAAGAAAAAAATGTTCCCCCAACATCCACCATTTTTATAAAAAAAATTATTTATAGAGCGCCATTTTTATTTTTTCGATAATTTTTCGACGGGTGATCGCAAAAGGGATACAAACATACGCGCTTCTACTTCTCATAAACTATAAATTATGTGCAAGTGTTTGGATAAAGGTATATAAAATTTCATTTCAGTTAAGAATTAACATCGGTATTTTAAATTCAGTATGTTGCCTTGGGCGGAGTGCTTTTTAAGGAGTTCTAATGCGTATTCACGTGACATCTGGAGAAAATCGCCCAAAACTCCAGACCGTTAGATCGACAGTCGTGTGGTATTACATTTATAAGTGGTATTATACAATAGCAGTACTTCCCAGTAAGGGACACTCCCCGGACAAGACATTTGTTAGAAAGAAACTTAGTGTCGTTTGGTGATATATCGCCAAATTTGGCGACAACACGCTTTTTCATATAATTTAAGAAGTACATAATACTAAAAAGTAAGTCAAAAGTCAACAGTAATGATTTTAACGTTAAAACACATGAAAAATATTTTTAGCCAGGATTTTGACACTAATACTCCACTGTGCGGCGGCTTATATTCATTAGTTAGTCATGAGATCCGACATTATTGGATAAACATATGGATAAATATAGAAAGTGCATTGAGTTGCAACTATATTTGTCTTTAATTTGCACAACGGCAAAATTCATTATATTCTAACAATGAAGTAATTGGATTTTTTTTTTTTTTTATCTTTAACTGAAATTTCGGGCTCGGGCTCCGAGTTAAATAATATTGCTCGGGCGGGCTCGGATTAAAAGTCCTCGGGCTCGGGCTTCAAAAAATGAGCCCGAACTCATCTCTAGAGTGAATGTCCCTGCGACGCCGCACCACACAGCGACGTGTCTGTCGTATAAAGGCACTGGTGCTTTCTACAAATGAGATTATTTAAAGATTCTTGTAATTTTTATAAATTGTCTGACTACTTGCGCAGTTTATTCAGCAAATCAAGAGAAAAAATATTTCCAACTTTAGATGCATACGGTCTAAGTTTCGTAACGGGGGGGGGTGTGTGTGAAAAGGTTCAAAAATTAATAAAAGTGCGCAGATATCTTAATACCAAGGGAAAAGAATATGCATGTGAGTGCGATTCTAATATGGAAAAAATCTGGAGTGACTCCACTCGACTTTTCCAAACATTTACGATTAAGATCATTACCAAGCATTTAAATACATTTTAATCGATGAATTATTCAAACATATATACCCAACTGAAGCTCAATCGAATGCGCCGTTTAAACGCTAGCGCACTTTCAAGAATTTCTCCCCATAGGCCATAATGTAAAAGAAATCTTTCTCGTAGCCCTGTAGAAAAACTATAAGTCCTCTACACATCAAAATCCATACCAGTCTTACGATGGTGGTTTATAACATATATACCCAATTTGAGCTCAATCGAATGTACCATTTAAACGCTAGCGCACTTTCAAGAATTTCTCCCCATATGCCATAATGTAAAAGAAATCTTTCTCGTAGCCCTGTAGAAAAACTATAAGTCCTATACACACCAAAATGAATACAGGTCTTGCGACGGTGGTTTATAACATATATACCCAATTTGAGCTCAATCGAATGTACCATTTAAACGCTAGCGCACTTTCAAGAATTTCCTCCCTTAGGCCATAATGTAAAAGAAGTCCAAATAACAAAAATACACACCAAAATCAATACCGGTCTTGCGAGGGTGGTTTGTAACATATATACCCAATTTGAGCTCAATCAAATGCCCCGTTTAGGAGCTATCGTGTTCACTCGCATACACACACACACACATACATCTCGTAAAAATAGCATAAATGAATTCAGAAGACCTTAAAACGTGTAAATGCGTGTACTGACCTCAAAACGTTAAAAACCCCACTTCCCTTTTTTGCGGGGGAGGGGTAGTAAACCAGGAGAGGCGCTTCATTTGTTTTGCACACAGGCGCTGGGTATGGTCGGCGCGGCCCTGGTCAAAGGCTGCCAGTGGCGTAGCGAGGGGGGGGGGATTGGGTGTCAGAACCCCCCCCCCCTAAAGTTAGCAGAGTTCTATTATTGACATGAAGAATGCTATCCATAATGTAGATTATCCGTTACATCAGTGCCTAAACCCCCCCCCCCCTAATAATTTTTTTCTGGCTACGCCACTGAAGGCTGCCAAGAGGACTTTCAGTCGCAAGCATTCACAGATTTGGCAAGCACGTCACTGGGGCGTAGCGTAGGAGGGGGGGGGAAGAGGGGCGGCTGAAACCTACGCTCCGTCACTGATGCACGTACACGAATTAGGTACAAGCCGTGCACGTGCATGCATTTGACCTGAAGAACTGGTTACACGTGCGCGAAGCACGTACACGTGGGTCTTCAGGGAAAGGTCAAAGGGGGTCGAACTGGCAACTGGAGCGTTGCGAGTCCGACACTTTCTGACCAGTGTAATGTGAGGTTTCTTATTTTAAATTGCAAGTAAAATATTGGCATGAGAGCCAGAAATCTCAGATAGAGAATTTTCTGAGCAATCATCCCAACATTTTCTTTATTTTGGCTTTTGCCCACGATCCAGCTCTTGCCATTTGTTTCACTTTTGCCCCCCTTGCTCCCCCCCCGAAATGAATAGTTCTGCTGGTAATAATGAATGAGATAGTCCAGGGCTCGGGAATCCAGTTTCAAAAGGTCCCTTCCGTAATGGCTAGTGTAGTCATTGGCGTAATTGGGTAAGGACCAGGTTGTACTGAGACTACCTAGACATACTTCAGTCCACCCTAGAAAAATTAAATCATTTAGGGCAAGAATGGGAAATGGTGCCCTTAGGGTGGGTCAAGAAACAGCCACAGAAGCCTACCCAGTTACGCCAATGACACTCACTTTGAGTGTCCCCCACAAATGCGGGACACAAGTTTCATTCAACATTGAGATCGACACAAAAGGGACCCGAGTCCAGCAAAATGCCATGCGTAGTCATTAGCATGCTGAAAATGAAAACGCATGGCAACTGTCCATTATAGGGAGCCGAATAGAAGTCAAAGAAATGAGTGCCCACAGCTAGAGCTGCCATAGCGATTCGTGAGCAAAAGTGATCCTCTCGGTTCCACCCGTCGCCCTTTTTATAGCTGCCCAAGGAAGTGGTATACCACGTGGTTTCGTTCGTTGCCATCCAGTCCAATTAAAAAAAAAAAGAAAATAGAGAATTTAAATGATTTGGCCTCCCGGTAGAATCTACCATCATTATTATCGTTGGCCTTAAATTGAAAAGGGAGGGGGGAACAAAAGGCGATATCCGCTCGAGAAAATGGGGACGAAGTAAAAAGAAAAGAAAAAAAATGGCAACAAATGCTGAGGATATGACTGTAATTTAGAAACGGGGAAATATACACAGATTTTGATTAAAAAATTCCTTTCTCAACTTTTAGATGCTTAAAACTTCTTTTCAAACTTTTTCAGTCTATTATGGAGTTGTGTGGTAATTTATTTTAAAATCTTATATCGTGGAAATGATTTCTTGCGGTTGGGTTGTTTTTCGTAGTTTCCCCTTAAGATGTTAATTATCTTTATTCATTCGGCTTACCGCATTTCAATCTTGAATGGAAGTTTTTCTTTTTCTTCATCTCAGCAAAATGCAATAATTTCTTATGATTGTCTTTCCTTTTGTCCGAACTAGGAGTGAATTATGCATTGAGTGACTCACTCAAAGTCAAACCGGAAACATACGTAGCCTTGGTGAATGAATACCAGAGTATTTTATTTTATTTTATTTTTCTCGCAGGTGAGGTTTTTTAGATTCGAAAGAATAATTGAATAGCAAATTTCGAAAAGGACCTAATCTGGAGGGTTTCTTTTTTTCAGAATTAGATTTTTGTTTTTCGTGTACACATCAGGGTCCGATTATGACCGACAGGGGCCCCGGGCATTGGTGATTTTGGGGGGTCCCCATCTATAAAATTTGTTTTCTTTTTCATAAAATTTTGACATATAAAAGAATATTTCAGAACAACATTTGAAACTCGGGGCCTGGGCAAAGTCCCGATTTGCCCATGCGATAATAAGGGTCTGGTACGCATGTAAATCTATATTTTTTTAACGAGAAGGACTGATCTGGTTTCCATGCTGGTAAAAAATAAAAAAAAAACACGCTTGACTTTCTACAATACATTTCGATGAGACCTCTTTCCATGCATTTCCAAGCTACCACCCTATATTTCCGATCTATGACTTAACCCTTTAACGCGCAGTGTTCCCGCTCTGGGAACATCCAACTCTGACGTTTTCACTGTTGCCTGTCACGAAGAATAGATTTGATTTCTATAAAAATAGTGGCGGGTGACATAGCTCCACGAGAATCCTTTACTTTTTAGCACGCCATTTCCCGTAAAAAAAATGGTCACGGTTATTTTTAACAGCACTGACATCTGCTGAAAAATGGAAGAATGCGAGAACAGCTGGATAGATTGCCCCATGCCGAAAAAAGGGCAGCCGTTGCCATCGCTCGACTTAACGACCAGCAAGATGGCGGACGATCGAAACGTTCATCGCGTGCCACAGCTTTTTGACGACAGCTGGCTGTGCGGGCACAGCAACGGCTGCCCTTTTTCCAGCATTGGGAAAGGGTTGCGCCTCAAAGGGTTAAAAATGAAAGTCTAGAAAAGTTAAGGCAATACATACCGCGTGGGATTTTCAAGACTACGAAGGCATGCGGAATCATAGCTGGACGTCGAATATTTTTAATGAAAACATTATCGGGAATATTTTTGTATGTCAGTGTAATGGCAAGGCATAACTATATGGTGAAATGTGAAAGAAAACTTTTGTATGTATTTTTGTTCTTTTAAGAAAACATGCGTTATAAGTTAAGGCCGTTTTACTACTAAAACCACACAAATCCTCGGATGAATTTCAGGACTCATCTCAGAAATTTATAACGAACATTTTCTCCCTCAAATTTTCCTTCAAAAATAGTATTTTGACTTGTTGTATTTTGGCTTTGTTGTTACAAGGGAAAAAAAAAAGCTGCTTTTTTTTTTTTCAGTTTCAAATGAAAAATCCCTCTTTTGCATGTCTTCTAAAATTTTAATTTTCAGACTTGAGCCCTTTTTCGAAATTTGCAGCTCTATTTTAGAGTAGGTGTCTTTCAGGCGCGTATCCAAGGGGAGGGCGGAGGGTGCGATCGCCCCCTCCTGGGCGAAGTCCAAAAATCTGTTAAAATATATAATGAAAGTATAATGAAAATTAAGTAGCCTTTATCTAGGTGTATGATGGGTACTACCAACACCTCCTATATATAGAAAGCCTAACAACTGGTACGTCACCAAGCTTTCACGTCATCAGTAGGCCTTCAAGAATGGCGTCATCACAATTTAACTCTCATAAAGTAAAACTATTTAAAATTTCTTGTGAATTTATTCACGCACAACAGTATTTTACTGATTTGAGATAGAAAATTTAATTATACAGCGAAGGGCAAGTTTTTAACTGTAACCAATTATGTAATGTAATAAAGAAATAGATCATAATAAATTGTTTTGTGTAACAAAGGTATTTTAACTTTTATCTTTAACTTAAGATAGTTTCTAATATTTGTAGCACTCACCAGAAAATTTAAGCAGTTTTACTTTATGAAAATAAAACTGATTACGTCACTACTTGAAGGCCTAGTGGTGACGTCAAAGCTTCAGTTGTTAGGCTTTCTATATGTGGGAGGTGTTGGTACCAGGCGCGTAGCCAGGAAAAAATTTCGGGGGGGGGATATGAACTTATATGTGTATAAATAGACGGAATTTCATCACTAATCCAAAATTTCGGGGGGGGGAAGATATCCTGATATCCCCCCCCCTGGCTACGCCCCTGGTTGGTACTACTCCCTGTCCTTTTTAATCATCGCTCATATATAGATTTTATGAATAAAATAATTAATTACATTAATTTGTATAACTGATTATGTTAAAATTATAAAATGATTTTGCGCATTCTATCCTCCCTCTCCCCCCCTCCCCGTTTCAGGTACAAAATCGCCCCTCCTTGAGTAATTTCTGGATCCGCCCCTGGTGTCTTTTATTACAAACAGGTTGGTACAAAAGCATTTCACTCATATATTTATAGCATTGTAGAACAAGAATTTTATACGAGGAATAATCACTCCTATAATTCTAACTATCTTATTTGGAATGGTTAGAGAAATCAACGATTTTACGCACAGAAAATTAACGAAAAAGTTGGGAATTCATTGCATAAAATTACTGAAAAAAATATTCAGGTAGTCTCTTTTGTTGAAACTACCGCTGGATATATTAATGAAAGATAACTTATCGTTTACTCAAGTATAATACGCCCAACGCCCATTGAAAAATGAGAAACACCCTTAAAGTCACAATATTTACTGACACATTATTTTGAGCTCTAATGCATATTTTATTTTAACAAATATATTTTTCACATTTTAATCTAGTGTTGCCATTCACATAACTAAAACAATTAAAAGATCCTACATGAGTGTAAAAAACTCATGCCGTCATGTGAAATGCTTAACCCTTTAACGCGCAGTGTTCCCAACAACTCTGACGTTTTGACTGCTACCAGTTACGAAGAATAGATTTGATTTCTATTAAAATAGTTGCGGGTGACATAGCCAGGAAGGGTGAGAATAGGGTGAGAATTTCTCACCCATTCCCCCAAACTGAGTGAGATTTTTATAAAATGGGTGAGAATTTTTTGCTAATAGATTTGGGTTGGGCAAATATCCAGTGGGTAAGGTACTTATAAATGGGTATTTATTCCTCTGTAAGGTAAATACCTACCCAAAATCAAGATATTTTATGATTTTTAGTTATTTTTATTGAGTGTAACTGGACCTCCAAGTCTAAATCAAGCACAGGTACATGCAATAAAAGTAACCCAGTTTAAGATCCCCCCCCCCAGGATCAGAATGTTCCCAGGAACCCCCAGACCCCTTCTTTTTTTTCTTTCATAGACTTTAGTTCTTGAGAATCCACTTTTGCACTCAGTGTTCTTAATTATTTCTTTTTTCTTTGAGAAACCGATTTGTAAGGTGAGCGAATTTCTCGCAGTAATAATTTTTTTTAATGCGAGAAAAAGAAAAAAAAGTGCGAGATTCTCGCGTTCTCGCTCTTTAGTGAAAACACTGCATAGCTCCACGAGAATCCTTTACTTTTTAGCACGTCATTTCCCGTAAAAAATTGTCACGATTCTTTTTAACAGCCCTGACATCTGCTGAAAAATGGAAGAATGCGAGAACAGCTGGATAGATTGCCGAATGCTGAAAAAAGGGCAGCGGTTGCCATCGCTCGACTTAATTACCAGCAAGATGGCGGACGATCGAAGCGTTCATCGCGTGCCACAGATCCTACAGCTGGCTGTGCCGCAGTCAAAAAAGGGTCTCTAGATATGTGGCACGCGATGAACGTTTCGATCGTCCGCCATCTTGCTGGCAGTTAAGTCGAGCGATGGCAACGGCTGCTCCTTTTTTCAGCATTGGTAAAGGGTTGTGCCTCAAAGGGTTAATAGTATAACTATTTAAATCCTCTGTGGCTCACCAGAAGAAAAAATAGAAATTACTTATTTTAATTTTGTGGCAAATGTCAATCTCGAGGAGCTATTTAAGTAGCACCATTTGCGAATTTACTGTGATAGGACATACATCTTGTGGCTGAGTTTATCATTCCGCTTTTAATGTATGGCGTCCCGTTTTTGACTGAAATCCTTCACATTTCAGTTAGTTCATCCATTTAATCCTCTAAAGGGCAAAATTATAACTTATGATGACGTTGAAAGAAAAAATTTACACAGGCCAATTTGGAGGAACGTAATACTACGTTAAAAATGAAAAATAATTTGACTAGTTTTGATAAAACTTCGGAAATTTTCGAACGTTCATTTTTGATTTTCATGAGATTTTGTAGGTAATGTGTACACATCTTGTGTATTACAAAACAGGCTTTTTTATTTCTTAAAAAAATTTTGTTCTTGAGATATAGCCATATGGTTAGTCAGCGAATGTTTAAAAATACTGTTTTAAACTCATTTACTAAAAGTTGTAGAATTTTTATTTGAATTAGCAGGAAGATCAGATAGGACTTATCGGGAAGCTTAAAGAATGGACTTTAAAATGCGCATAATAAAATAGATTTATGTTAAGTCTAAATACAGTTTTTTGGACATCAAATAATCATTCACAAACTAACGTTTTTTGTCATTTTAGGCATTAAAATAGCAATGAAGGACTTTCAGTAACAAACCAATTTTTACTTTCCGAACATGTACCATGTAAGGAAAGTATTGTAATCATGAAAAAATTCGAATTCGAGATTTTGGTGTATTGACACGCTTTGAGGTCTTCTGAATTCATTTATGCTATTTTTACGAGATGTATGTATGTATGTGTGTATGTGTGTATGTGAGTGAACACGATAGCTCCTGAACAGGGCATGCGATTGAGCTCAAATTGGGTATATATGTTATAAACCACCGTCGCAAGACCGGTATTGATTTTGGTGTGTATAGGACTTACCGTTTTTCTACAGGGCTACGACAAATATTTCTTTTATATTATGGCCTATGGAGGAAAATTCTGGAAAGTGCGCTAGCGTTTAAACGGTACATTCGATTGAGCTCAAATTGGGCATACATGTTATAAACCACCGTCGCAAGACCTGTATTGATTTTGATGTGTATAGGACTTATAGTGTTTCTACAGGGCTACGACAAAAATTTCTTTTACATTATGGCCTATGGGGGAAAATTCTGAAAAATGCGCTAGAGTTTAAACGGTACATTCGATTGAGCTCAAATTGGGTATATATATTATAAACCACCGTCGCAAGACCTGTATTGATTTTGGTGTGTATAGGACTTATTGTTTTTCTACAGGGCTACGACGAAGATTTCTTTTACATTACGGCCTATGGGACGAAATTCTTGAAATTGCGCTAGCGTTTAAACGGTGCATTCGATTGAGCTTCAATTTGGTATATATATTTGAATTATTCATCGATTAAAATTTATTTAAATGCTTGGTAATGATCTTAATCGTAAGTGTTCGGAAAGTCGAGTGGAGTCACTCTAGATTTTTTTTCTTGCTACACTTACATATCAATACTATAAGTGTGGACAAATAAATTGAGCTGTTACTGGTGGACCTTCACCCTGAAAAAATTCCTTAAACTTAAAAATTGTAAAGTGTTTTTTTTTCACCCCCCAAAAAAGTCATGTGGGACAGGTGATAAAAATTTCGGAACGATATGGTACGAAGCTCTTATACTGTAGTTTAAAACAAGATTAAAATTGTCTTGTTATTCCAAAAGACAGAGGAGGTATACACTTTTGAAGTAATACAAAAAGCAGACCTGACTGCTATTGAAAATAGGTTAAGTAGACTATAGCAATTACCGTATAAAACACTTTATGGAATTCAATTTAATTGAAATATATTTACACGATGTAATCTGACCTAAAACAAGACTTATTATTTTGCCAGTTTCTCAAAGTTGACAGATACTCATTTATGTATGAAGTTATGTACATTTTAATACATTCTATTTCTGGACCATCAATGTTAATTGCTGTTTTTTCCCCCCCAATTACTTCAAAAGAGTGTATCTTCCTCTGTCTTTTGAAAGAAAGGCAATATTTGTTTTGTTTTAAAGAACAGTATAAGAGCTTTTTACCATGTCATTTTGATATTTTCATCACTTGTCCCACATGACTTTTGGGGATGGGGGAGGGGGTGAAAATTATCCCGTTCTCAATAGCATGGAGTGCGTTTTGTATTACTTCAAAAGTGTGTACTTCCTCTCCTCTGTCTTTTGGAATAATAGACAATTTTCGTTTTGTTTCAAAGTACAGTATAAAAGCTTCGTACCATAGCATTTTGAGATTTCTATCACCCATCCCACGTGACTTTTTTGGGGATGAAAAAGAGCATTTTTCAATATTTTGAAAGCTTAAGCAATTTTTTCAGGATGAAGGACAACTAGTAACAGCTCAATTTTTTTTCTGCATATTGTATTGATATGT
This sequence comes from Cheiracanthium punctorium, assembly GCA_038373885.1. Taxonomy (NCBI): domain Eukaryota; kingdom Metazoa; phylum Arthropoda; class Arachnida; order Araneae; family Cheiracanthiidae; genus Cheiracanthium; species Cheiracanthium punctorium. Next base: position 139,789 of record JAWZYV010012029.1, read on the forward strand.
AAGTGTAGCAGGGAAAAAAAATGGTTTGTTGCTGGAAGTCCTTCACTGTTTTTTTAATGCCCAAAATGACGAAAATATTAGTTTGTGAATGACCATTTGATGTTCGAAAACTGCATTTGGGCTCAATAGAAATTTATTTTACTATTCGCATTTAAAAGTCCATTCTTTATGCTTTCCAATAAGCCCCATCTGATCTTCCTACTAATTCAAATATAAATTCTACAGCTTTTAGTAAATGAGTTTAAAAGTGATTTTTACACATTTGCGGACTAAACAAATAGCTATATCTCAAGAACAAAAATTTTTAAGAAATAAAATAAAAACTGATTTGTGATACACAAGATGTACATATTGCCCACAAAATCTTATGAAAATCAAAAATAGTGCTGCACAATGATTTCTTAAAATTTGTTGATTTTACATGGAATGACCCTGAAGCTCACTCAACTTATCACTTCAGTGACTTTAAATGAGAGCTGCATATGATATGCACAGGGCCCGATCATCACGAAATTGGGCCCTGGGCAAATACAAATTTTTGGGCCTTTGCACTTACGAGAAATTACATATTACGCATTTTTTTAAGTTGTTTTGGGCACATGAAGCTGCAGATATATACATAGAGTTTAAATGCAAAATATATGCATACATTGCAGTCAAGAATATTAAAGGACTTTAGTAAATATGAATAACAATTATTTTCACAAATAATGAATATCTAGACAACATACTACATACACTTCTATACTAAACTTCTTTACGATATAAATGAAAAGAATTGCAAAAATTACAGTACTTATCCTAAAACTGATACGATTTTTTTTAAATAAAAAACAAAAAGAAACTCAGACGTTGGCTCACGAACTTTGATCTAATGCTGATCGGTTTTAGAGTGCCTTAGTGGAGTAAAATGCCAGAGAATTAGCTGCCAGCTCTTGAGTATTTTCGAGAAAATGGCAAATTAAATATTCGTACAAAGTTTTTTTAAGAATTTAATTTTTTAATAAATAAAAATTTGTTGGAAGGTACAAAATTTTTGGGCCCCTGAAATGCGTGGGCCCAGGGCAGATGCCCCGGTTGCCCTGCCGATAAACGGGCTCTGGATATGCAGGGCCCGATCATCACGATATTGGGCCCTGGGCAAATACAAATTTTTGGGCCTTTGCATTTACGAGAAATTACATAGTCCGCATTTAAGTTGTTTTGGGCACATATTTATCTGCAGAAATATATATCAAGTTTAGATACTAAATATATGCATACATTACGGTAAAGAATATTAAATGACTTTTGCATACATGGATAACATTTATTTTCACAAATGATGAATACCTAGACACATACTACATATACTTACACTTCTATACTAAACTCCTTTAAAATATAAATGAAAAGAATCGAAAAACTTACAGTACGTATCTTAAAACTGATGAGACTTTCTTATAATAAAATTTGCAAAAAGAGGCTCAAACACTGGCTCACGGATTTTGATCGAAGGCTCATGGGTTTTAGAGAACCCTTAGTACAGTAAAATGTCAGAGAATCAGCTTACGACTCAAGATAATGACAATCCACATTTTGTACAAAGTTTTTTTATGCATTAATAAATAACAATCTGTATTGAAAAGTACAAAACTTTTGGGCCCTTGAAATGGGTGGGCCCAGGGCAAGTGCCCCGGTTGCCCTGCCGATAAACAGGCTCTGCCTGTAACCCAGCTGCAGAAATTAAGAGTATTTAGTCAGTGGGACCAGTGACTCCATTGGTCCGTATACACGGTTTAAAAAACATTGTAAAACAAATGAAATTGTGTGAGCTATATATATATCGATTTCGACTAACTGCTGAATTAAAAAATGGGAACGCCTATTATAAAAAGTACTAAACAGATCGAATAATAGTACATGCACAATGTCTCGATTGTTCGAGTTCCTCATAAAACCGAGAAAGTGAAAAAGTCAGTTTAGCTCTTAAGTAATGACCAACATACACAAAACACGTAAAAGAATTTTTTCGCACCAAAAAATTCAAACACTTGGAGCCCCCGGAAGCCCCCATCAGAAATCCCCCTCCCAAAGAAAATGGGTGTATTCTTCCTATAGATGGTCTCACAGACATCTCTGTGCAGTGTTGACATGCAGCTATGATGATAGCGCGAGATTGCTGCACGGAAACATGTTAATACAAAAAAAAAAAAAAAAAAAATTGAATATTGTCCGATATAATGTTAGCAATACTGTCTTATAACTTTTTTTTTTTTTACGAATGCTACTAAATTACCAAAAGATTTTTGTGAGTCTCAAATCTAATTCATTTAATTTTTCTTTAAAAACTGAAATTTATATACTCAATACAGGGACTTATATTTAACCATTGAAATGCTCACTTCGCTTAATGTGGATTTCTCTTATTCCCGCCAAGTATAGCAGATATCGCCAAGTTGAGTTCAGTCTACGGGTTTTATTTTTATAGACCAAACTCAATCCTAAATCGCCAAAAGTGGCCGACTTTCGCAAATTTTGAGATATGTCGGTACCGGCAAACCTTTCTGAGCTACACCATTATTCTCATTGAAAACAGTAGGGTTTTCCAAATTCTAATCATCAACAATGTAATACAATGCAAGTACGCTTTTCATTTAAATATGCAGCCAAATTAAAAAAAAAGATTGCTTTATTTCCATTTATTTGTTTATTAAATTTCATGATTTCGATCATTCGAGTTTTCCATAGTTCGAGGCAAGCCCCGTTCCGTCAACCTCGAATTATTGAGATTCTACTGTAATTGGTAAAGTGAGGTGACATGTATTGCGGGACTGAATGAGGAAAGTTTGCAAAATGCCAATAAAAATGTGACTGGTACGACTTACCAACCCATTTTTCATTGTACTGGTGCGTACTTCAGAGCTTGACACAAAATAATATCTATAATTGGGTGAAACCCCTTAAGGTTAAAGAATTATCAAAACTGGACGCGTGGTCATATGCTAAATCTACACTAGAGGAAGAGGGGGTAACATCGATCCATTTAACCCTTTGAGGCGCAACCCTTTCCCAATGCTGAAAAAAGGGCAGACGTTGCCATCGCTCGACTTAACTACCAGCAAGATGGCGGACGATCGAAACGTTCATCGCGTGCCACAGATCTAGAGACCCTTTTTTTGACGCAGCTGGCTGTGCCGGGCACAGCCGTCACGAATGAGTATAAAACTGAATGAGTATTTTGACGACAGCTGGCTGTGCAGAACAGCCAGCTGTCGTCAAAAAAGGGTCTCTAGATCTGTGGCATGCGATTAACGTTTCGATCATTCGCCATCTTGCTGGTTGTTAAGTCGAGCCATGGCAACGGATGCCCTTTTTTCAGCATTGGGCAATCTATGGAGCTGTTCTCGCATTCTTTCATTTTTCGGCAGATGTCAGTGCTGTTAAAAATAATCGTGACCCTTTTTTTACAGAAATGACGTGCGAAAAAGTAAAGGATTCTAGTGGAGTTATGTCACCCGCAACTATTTTTATAGAAATCAAATCTATTCTTCGTGACTGGCAACAGTCAAAATGTCAGAGTTTGGCGTTGCCAGAGCGGCAACACTGCGCTTTAAAGGGTTAACTACCAACAACATGGCTCCAATGGATAACCCCCCTTCAACTGGAGATCAGTTAAAGTCAAACTTTAGAGGAGGGGTTCTCAATCTTTTTCGCCGTGGCACCCTTGTCAGTCATGCCAAATTGGGGTCCTCCCCCCCCCCCCAGATTTAGGGCATTTTTAGGAGCGAAAAATGAAATCGCGGGTTTTTTTTGGATAATTTTATTTTTTAAACCAATGTAACAATAACTTGAAATTATGAAAATATTAATAAAGTATAAAATATTATGTTACTTAAAATTACTAGTGCCTGCAACTTATAAATTTCGAATTTTCCCTGCACAAAATCCAACACTGACTGCGACGTACAGATTTATCGATATATTGTCCTTCCTCCTTCCCTTTACCACCAAACCGACAGCCAAAAAAAATGGGTGAATAGCCGGTTACATGTCAAAAGTAACTAACTTCAAAGTTGTGTGATTGGAACTTTCTGTTGTAAACTTGTGATCAGAATATAGTACGTATAGGTATTACATATATATAACTCGGCTATATTTTATTTAAAATCATTAAGCATAGGTGAAATTGCAATGGAGGATTTTATAGTGTGACCATAGGAATATATGGAGTTTTATGTTTTAAAGTACTCTATCATACCAACTAGGGATACACCGAGTATTCGGTTGGTATTCGCTATACTGCCTATTCGGCAGACAAACCGAATATTCGGTTCGGCCGAATACTTAAATATTCGGCAACCGAACAGTAAAAAAATTAAAGTATTCGCCAATTGGTAAACAAATACATATTTTTTTTATATCATGAATGAAAGATATAGTATAGTACCATAGTACTAAATTAATTCCAGTTGTTACTTACTAATATCACATGTGAATACGCGTTAGAAACCCTTAGAAAGTCCTCCTGCCAAGGCACCCCACATCCTTGGCAGATCCCCTTAGCGTAGTGTTGCCACAATCACACAAAAAACTAATATCACAATGAAATTAGCTTTAATGTAAGAGAAAACACTCCGATGTTAAATTTAAATTTCGTTGCTTTTCAATTTTTCTCAAATCTTATGACACATTACATTAACCTTGCTATTACTATTTCATTTAAATTTGAAACAGTAATCAGGAAAAAAAAAACTCATATCATTAAGTGTTCATAAATATGTAAAGTCAATTAACTGCTATTTTTTTTTAATAAAATATGCAGGTAAAAAATTACCAGCATTTCACTAATATTTGGAAAAGTTATTAATAATATATAAAGGAAACACTCGGATATTAAATTTTGCAGCATTTTAATTTTTGAAGTTTTACACCATATGAAATATGAAATATTGTTTAAGAATAAACTAATTAAATTAATCATTGCCAAAGTTTAATAAGTTAATTAAATTTTAATCAAGTATTCGGTATTCGGTTAGAATTTCAACCGGATATTCGGTATTCGGCAAAATATGGTATTCGGTACATCCCTAATATCAACCAAATATAAGATTTTTAACATTAAGGGGGAAGAGAAATTCGATCACGTTTAGGTCTCAGAAAGTCTGGCAACACTGGCCCTTGCCAGGCTAAAAACATTTCGGGGCACCCTTCTACTAGCAGCAATGCATACGAAGGTTAGAATGAAACAGTTTGGATGCACTTTATTTTCTTAATGTTTATAGGGCTAACTATCAAGAAAATACTCTCTTGGGGAAGGGATATAGAATTTTGGCCACTCCCATCCCTGTGTAGATCACATATGTAATATTAGCTGCCTTTTACTCTCTGTTTCTTAAATTTAATCTATTCAAAATTATGCATTTCAGTGTTTTCATTTTCGCTTCTTATTGCGTGTTATGGCAAGCCTACGGAAGGGAGGGGGATGCATCGGTCGCGCGGCTTTTTAAGGGGCGCGTATTCATGTTATATCTGGAGAAATATGACCCCACTCCAGACCGCTGTATCGACATTCGACCAATATTCCACGACTGGAGCTGTATTTGACTGTAAAGCATTGACTGAGTCATTAATATCTATTGCAAAGGTTTCGAATGCTTTCCAAAATATTTTGAACGTTTAAAAATTTTCCTCTCTTGCATGTCCATTGCATGAGCATCTCTGCAAGAATAATTTTTTATTTTATACGCCTTTTAGGGTTCCACAATAAAAAGTTCCTACTTTTAAAAATTGTATTTTTACTTAATTTTTATTATAAGGGCACTCAGTATTGTCTTAAAAAGACAGATATGTGTTCCACCACACAATCTGCGCCTTCATTTTAAATAAATACAATAACAGTAACAAAGAATTTTGCACAACGCAGTGGCGGATTAAAGTCTGTCAGGAAGTGGCAGTTAGTTTGTGGGTGGGGACGGTTAGTTAGAAGATTGACTTATACATCCATTTTATGGAAGTAAAATATGATCTTTTACATTAATTTCTTTTTCTCGGGAGGGACGGTCGCCCCCTCCCCCCCCTTTAATCCGACCTTGGCACGACGGCATCTTTGATTGTGAAGATTATAAATATTGCAGTAATCTTACCGTTTTCAGACCTGATAAAATAATTTCTCTCGTATAGATAGATGTATGCAGGACCGCTTACAGTATTTTCGGGCCCCAGGGCAGGTATTTATGACGCCCCCACCCCTTCCCCTTACTTAAAGAAAATCTTCCATTTTTTATCCAGAATAGTTTTTTAAACACTTTAGAATTAGTATACTTCAAATTTACTGTACGCCATGTCTGCAAAACCTTGTACATGATAAAACTTCTATCAAAAAAGCTGCAAGTATTTTATCAGAATCATTTTAAAGTAATTTTTAAAGTTTTTCTTAATGAATACAGAGAGTCACTTGATACAATTAAATCTAAGGCGTTTTTAAATGCTGAGTACTCGGTACATAAAGGCTTAAGCAGAGTAATAAAATTAGTAGCTAAATGAAATGCCACTTTATTCGCAGGCAGAGATTCTGCGATGCAGAAAAGTAGAAAGAGAAACATTCAAGGGCGCTGGCAGCATAGGCAAGGGGGGCAATGCCCCCCCCCCCGAATTTTTGTATGCAGTGTTTTCCCTTGCTTTTTTGCTCTTTCCAACATGGTAACCATACGTTAAAGTAGTCTTTGCACCCCTGGGAAATATTCTGCCGGCGCCCATGGAAACATTCAATGAAAATCCAGAAGCATTCAATGAGCCAGTTTTATAGACCAAATAAATGATTGTAAGAGCTCCAATATATTAAATAAAACATTTTCCAAGCTTAATTCAGAAGTTACTGTTTTTTTAAGTTCTTATGAAAGCTGCAGCGTCAGCCAAAAAGAGTTTTGGGAGACACAAATATTTTATTTTCCAGTGGGATTTGTACGCTAAAAATTCGTAGCATAAGTCCTCCAGGCCCGGGGCAGTTGTCTCCCCTGTCTCTCCTTCTCCGCCGGCCTGGATGTATATGCACATTTTTATAATAATAAAGTTTGCAATAAGTGAATAAAATATCCTGATGATTAAATATTGTAAAACACACGCAATCGTTTTACAATTAAAATTATTAGTTTTTTTTTTTTTTTTTTTTTTGGTGCATGCGTGTGTGCGTGTATGTGGGGGAGGGGGTTATATTTTCTCAAAGCTAGCGTCCTCAATTGCGGTCGCCTGATCTGAAAGGCTTTCTAAAACTATTGCAAGAAACATACATTCTGTCAAAAAAGTACCGGTAATTGGCCATTTAAAAAGTCCGCCTAGAGAGATTGTCAAAATTCTTTTTGTCGCCAAGTTGGCACAACTGTCCTCTATACTGAGGCGGAGTTTGACCGTGATGTATCGTTTAGTTTGTTTACAGTGCTCGATTTTGTCAGTTCATTTCAAGTGTGTTTTGCAATTTTTGCATTCATAAAACGCATTGTAACTGGTGACGAGACATGGGTTTAGGAGTTTGACATGCAAAGCAGTCAAAAAGCTTCGGAGTGGTGCCTTCCAACTGAGCCGAAACCGAAAAAAACCTCGTCAAGTCGATCAAAAGTCAAGGTAATGTTGACTGTTTTCTTTGATTATCGTAATGTTGTGCACTCGGAATTCTTGCCAGAAGGTCAGACGGCAAATGAAGAATATTACCTGAGCTGTAATGCGGCGATTTACGAGAAAATTCGTCGAAAAAGACCGGATTTGTGGAAAGAAAACTCTTGGATTTTGCACCACGACAACGCACCCTCTCACAAGGCTATCATTGTGAACGAATTTCTGACCAAACACTTGAACAAATACCATCGAACAACCATCCTATTCACCCGATATCGCTCCAGCCGACTTTTTGTTCTTTCCACAACTTAAATTTCCACTTTGAGGCACCCGTTTTCAGTCGATAGAAGACATGAAAGAGAATTTGCTACGAGAACTAAAGTCGATTCCGAACTATGCGTTAAAAAAATGTTTTGATGATTGGATTATTTGTTGGCATAAGTGTATTATTTCGAAAGGGGCCTACTTTGTAGGCGATAAAATAAATTTGGATGAATAAAATAAACATTTTGCGTTTTTTTTTTTTTTTAACAGAATGTATTGCCATGAAATTAAGAACTGAACTCATCGACATATGGCTTGATTCAAATCCTTGAAATGAATAGGGTGGGACGATTCCTTCGGTATCCCCCTTTACTCTTTGCACCGAGAGGCAAAATTTCTACCTCTAAACAGAAGTCTTGAATAATCACGAAGTGTTGCGTGTTTTCGTGAGAAAAAGTACGAAATTTCAAGCATTTTCCACCTCAGAGTAACTCAAAACCCAAGCAAGCGAGCTGCGCAACGCTGTACTAAGCGACCCAGCAGATTCACTTACCTCCTCCGAGTGCGGAGCTGCTGGCGGTCACGTGGCGTTCCGGCACCCGGTCCGGCGTCGGGATGGGCCATGGTCCAGCATCACCCAACCTCCGATCCGACGGCTTTTCCAAGTCCTGCGTACTTGTAGAGCTTTTCTCCTTTTGACCCTGCTTCTCTCCATTCACACTTTCAGATCTGTAAACATGCACGACTAGCATACACATGTTCACGTCACAATCGTACATAGCAAGCATACACAGATCCGCATTACAAACATGTGCGCATGCATACACAGATCCGCATTACAAACATGTGCGCATACATTCACATTTTCGCTCACAAACGTGGATACATTCATTCACACCGTCATGTATACACACAAATTTACGTCATAAGCGTACAAACACACGTTCATATAACAAGCACATACACAGATGCTCTCATAACATATGCACATGTACACCTAGGAGCCCATTCGCACACAGGCATTGCACAAACAGATATGCATGCATACATTCTCATAGTAGTATACACAAACTCATGTTACAAGAATACATGCACAAATACTCATGTCACAAACATGCATACGCAAACACTCGCGTCATAAGCGTATACATATGCATTCATTTACACATTCAGTACATTTACATATACATTCAGTACACAAGCATGCATCAGAATATACACACAACATTTAAACATACATTCACACAGACATGCATGCACAAACTTTCATATACTCAATCGTATAGATTCACTTGTTTACACTACACAGACGCACGTACATAAACAAACATGCATGTAACCAGAAAGCACACGCACATATATACATACACAGGCACATGGACTATACTAGCATACAGATGCAAGTTGCACACAAACGTAGAACTAAACAGATATTTATTATAATTTAAAATTAGATAATATAGAACATTTTTGTAATTATTAGATTAATAGAACATTTTTATATTTATAAAACTAAATAAAACATTAACACGTTTCTAAAAATAAACTTACAAAATGGTAAACGAACACAACAGAGTACTATTTAGTATAAGACAAACTATATAGGTATAATATGCTACCTAAATATAGATAATTAAAATATATATTTTTTCCCCACATATTATTGTTCATCTAAATTATCAATAAATGTAACAATAGATATAAACTAACGAAATAAAACACACTAATGTGCTAATTGTTAACCCATTCATGTCTTGCGTCCTCTTAACTGGCGCGCAAATGTTAGCATTTTTGTTGTCAGTCGCAAAAGAAAATCTGAAAATGTTTATTCAATTTTCCTAGCCTTCATTAGGGAGAGTTAAACCTCCAGAAAATACTTTGACTAAGTGAGACATAAATTTTTCACATTTTATATATATTCTTGAAATTTACATATTATTGCTAGCATTAGCAAAAGGGGAGAAAGTCTTTCAGTCTGGGCGTAGAACTGAGGTGAGTTAATTTGAAGATAAAAGTTTAGTAATATTTTATACACACATACAACGTGCAAATGCAGCAATGTATTTTAAAATATTCATGTATTCATGTAAATGCATTATAAGAGGGAACTAATTAAAACTGCTTACGTCACCGATATTCTAATAGGTTACTTAAAATCGTTCCGATCTATACATTTACGTACTAAGAACGATAAGAAAAGGCCACCTAATCCTTCCGAACTGGACAATCTAAAAAGATTTTTTCATATGCCAAATAAAACGTCATGTATACCGAAATTCTAAACGATACTATCTGAATATTTGCACATTAGTGACAAGTGCTGATAGTATGACTATTGCGACGAGAATTTTGCCAAGAGGGCGCACCAAGGGCACGTCCCCCTCTTCCCCCAAATGTAAATTACGGTATGAAATCAGATGTTGTAAATTCAAACGAATTTGAAAGAAAAAGCAGACAAAACCATTTTTTGTTCCATCCAAAATTTTTGCCTGGACCACCACTGTATCATTCAAATAACACTGATCACTCTAAACACAAATATTGTATCAACAGAAAATTATGGTAAGATGAGATTGTGAATATACTCTTCACAGTGAGACAATCTGTCTCTTAGTACGTTAGACTATCTCTGCTTTCTTTATCAGTTTGCAGATTTCAACAAATCAAAATGACATTCTTTTATTACTGCCTTTTCTTCCCAAAAGCTCATTTACTCTCCCCTCTCTCCCTTTCGCCCACAGCATCCCACCCACTCAAGACAACAGCGAACTGATCCTCATCGCCTGACTAGAGGAGGTTTGTCATTTCAAGACTCCTTAGTCGAGATCCAATGATCAATTCACTTCTTTCAAACTCCAGGTTTTTAACTCAGTCATATTCGACTTCTGGCTTCCCAATACTTCTGAAAAATACATTTAAGACTACTTAGTGCAGAGCGCGTGTCGTCAAAGGGTACCTGTAGAACCATTTTTAATTAGCCCCTCTTGAAAGATTTTACATTAATTAAGAGGAAGATTTTGCTGTACTGTACTTTCAATTCAGATACGCTGTTCATTCCAAAATTAGCCTTTTTTCTAAAAACTATTCTGTATCCGCCATTGCTTTCATGATTTTCGTATTAATTATGGTATTTTTCTTATAAATTATACCATTAATCTATCATATGTTCAGGCCTGTCGAGAGGGGGGGGGAAGGGGGATCCCCCCGGGCCCGTGTTTTTGGGGGGCCCGGGCTAAACTTAAAAAAAAAAAAATCTGTATAGGCAGAAATAGAACTTTTTGTATTGAGTCGGCACTAGGGAAAGAACTATAGACTTTAAAATTATTATTATTGATACTTTCGCCTCAAAAAAAGCGAGAAAAGCGAATTTTTAATACTTTTGATTTAGTAAAGAAAAAATCCAATTATTCGTATTATAAAGACCAAAGACCAACATTAAACTATTTAATGAAAGCGTCCTTTTTAAACTAAAATTTGAAAAAGCCAGATACTGAAGAAAAGCAGTTTACTTGTATTTTACAATGTGAATAACTTTTTTTTTTCTGGCGGGGGGTGGGGGTGGGGAGGGCCCGGCAGATATCCACCCCCCCCCTCCTCCCCGGGCCCGAGTTTATCTCTCGACGGACCTGCATATATATGTTTCTTTGTTTCTTCAGTAATTGCGCAGCAGTTTTTTTTTGCAATAAATTACATTCATAATTTCCCCGTAACATGTTCAGTACCTCGCCATGTCCATCTAAGCGTCCATTTTAAATCAAATGATTGCCCGTCATCGACGCCATCCTATCCACTTCCCTTCAATCTAAAAACTCTGGAAACCCGCTTCCAAGCCTGTAATCACTTACGGACGACCCCTTATCTGATATCTTTAAAACCATACTCATACAAAACAAAGCAAAACTATAATTAGAATATGCCTGTTTTATTGTGTAAGAGGAGAAAAAACTGTTTAAAACTTACGAATAAGCCACGGCTTTCTTCCTGAAACATTTTTTCCCGTGGATATTTCTCCCGCGCGCTCACCTAAGAAAACAAATACCAGCCCGTTGCCACTTGTTGCTGTTGAATTAGGAACATTTAGTTTCGGACTTGAGTCCTTGGAGACCGGCGCTTGGAGGTTAACAGCCTGACCTACTCCAGGCTATTCGCTTTTGCGTTGGGTTCGATTCCCAATCATAACCTGGTTGTTTTAATTCCCCCCCCCCCATGAGGAATTTTTTTCTTGTCATACAAAATGCATATTCTTCAAACCTTATCACACGCACGTATGCATATATATGAGTTGCAGTAGTCCTAACCCCCCCCCCCCCCCAATGAAACATTTCTGGTTACGTCACTGGTGCATGTTTGATATTGACGTAAATCTTAGCGCTCTTATCACTTGTGTAGTTTAAACAATTAGATATCTAAATAGATTTTAATGTTTAGCAATTTGATTTGAGAGTTAAATCCTTATAAATAAAAATGAAATTCTGTTTGTCAGTTTGTGAATTTGTCCAGTATACAAATCCACAAAAATGGACCTATCAGCCTGAAATTTTGCACAGATGTGTAAAATAATATAGAATAAATGATAGTCCACTTTAAAACTTTGAAAGTCCACATGTTCCCAGAATTTGAGAGATTTTTTATGTTCTCCACGCAGAAAGCTTTCCGTAATTGTAACCCCATAGTGAAAAAAGTGTGAAATAAGCATCGTGGTTGCCACGTGTGGCGATTTTGCCGTATAAAATGTTTTAAATTCTTAAAGTAAAAATAAAAGAATAATAATGATTTTTTTTTGTAAGTTTATATTTTAAATTATAATATCGTGTGCATGGGAAATCAGAGCAGGAATGAAATGTTTTAAACGCAAAACAATAAGAATTGAAGATTTCCGAGACAAATATACAAAATTTTTCAGTTTGGCGAAAAATAAAATGGCTAATATGACGATTTTGAGAAAGTGAGTTTTAGCGGTTTGCACAGTTTTAGGCTTGGCGCAATTCACTGAGAGCTTAAGGAAATAGCAGTTTTGAAAACAAGTGTATAGGTCTTATTAGAATACGGCTTTAAATTTTAATAATCGGTGCAGAAATCATGCAGTTATTAAGGGATTTCAAGCGATCTATCTTCAGAAGTCGCGCTAAATTGAGTACATGGATTTAAATTGGGGAATTCCGCCAAATTTCAGGAAATTGAAATCTTTGCATTTAGCACACCGGAGTTAACGAAAGAATGCACCCATTGTTAAAGCAATTGAGTGAAATCGTTCAGTACTCCCCCTCACGAAAAAACTAATAGTGCCCTTAGTACACTAAATTATGAAAGGAACTTGGGCTTAGGGGCATCGAAAATTTTACCGCCAGGGGACCCCAATAGCCTTGATCCGCCTCTGCTTACATATAAAAAAATGTTAAAAACCGCTGACGATAAAAATAAATAAACATTCCAAATTATTCTGAGAAAAACAGCACTTTAAAATCAAATCATATTTCCAGATTTTTGTGTCAAGAAGGTCCTTATCCAGAATAGTGCCCCTAGGACCTAGGATGCTAGAAGGAATGGAAATCAATACCCCGTGGAATTTTTTAAAAACACTTTTCTATCATGCAAATTCGCGATGTAGACTTATTATGCAGAAAAAGGGCTATCCGACAAATCAATAAAAAATAATAGAGGGTTCCATGCACATTCGCAAAAATACAATTGATTAAAAGAACTCTTCGTTGGCATTTTACATTATATTTTGATTTGTTTTGCAAATTATTTTAGAAAAAAAGTGACTGTCACAAAAATTGTTATGAAAATTCCCAAAAATAGACGTTGAAATTCACAGAAACAGTTATTGAATTTCACAAAAATAAACAGTTTTCACAAAAATGGCACCCTGGAAAAAACTATTAGATCGACCCCTGCTTTATGGTCGATGTTATTTTAAACATCATTATATATTATATTTTAAAATTTTAAACATCGATTTTAAGACCTCGAAATCAATCTAAAAAGACCCCCCTGCTTTTACAGTATTTAGACCACGAACGGACAGAAAATCCTAAATCATAAACACTTTCCAGCCTTATTGGAAGGTATTTAAAACAAATTAGAATCATTAACAAAATTAAGAAATTACGATAATTTCATAATGAAAAATTCGGTCAACCACAAAAAATAGGTAAAAATATTGAGTGTGTTCAGGACTTTTTGCCACTACTATATATTTTTAATTAAATTTCATTCTTCATTTAATTTTATAACTATTAGGTGTATGGGAAAGAAATGCCCTTTTTTACACGAAATTCAAACAAATAAATTTTAAACAAGAACTGAATTACAAATGAACTGTACCCAAGACTCATATTTATTAAATTTTAAGGCGAGAATTTTATAGATATTTTTTTTTCTTTCGAGAAAAATGGCCACACTCTCTCTTTACCCTTTTTCACTTATACCCTCCTCGGAGGATTATTTTCAAAATGTTCTGAAATGGATTTTTAGGTGTTCGTGAGTGTTGTATTTTACAGGAAGAATTTGATGGATATAGCTTTTCTTCCTTGAGATCACTCAAGATATGTTAAATGTGAAAAGAACGTTCTCATCCCCTCTCCCCCGTAAATTGCGAATTTTGGAAAATGCTCTCCAATCTAGCACCTACGCTAAAAAACTCTCGCACATGCCAAATTTCGTATCGTAGGTTCAATAGTTTTGGCTAAGCAAAATATTAACATATGAAAAACGGACAGAACTTTCCCTTAGACCTAATATTTAATTTTTTAGACAAAATAGAACTACTTTTTAGTTACCCCTGCGTTACGTAATACCGTACATTATTTTTTCTTAATCTTACTTACTTTATTTATTTATTTATTTATTATTATTATTATTTCGATAATGTGATTTTTTTTTTCCTTTTCTTTAAGTATGTTCCTGAAAATACTCCTTTTGTTCTAAAATCTAAATTTGATATTTCATAATTAAAAATGTATTAAACATTCAATACCTAATTCATAATAAATTTTGTTTGTTCAATGTGTTGTTACACAAATATGATGTACTGCAGAAACAATCTAGACCATTTGTTTTCGTATGTTGACAAACTGGACAACAAAATCATGTAGATTGAGATTTTTAACTGTATCTCGGCTAAATGTAAGTAAGATAATATCTTCTTTTCGATCATGCCATCAATAATCACTTCGGTTTTAAATGTTGAATTGTTGAAAATACACACATTGTAGTATATAGTGCAGTGGTCGTGAAGCAGTATTTAAGAACTCTTAAAAAAATCTCTCAACTTTTGAAATTGATTTTAACTTCAGCCTTTTCATTTTTTCATATTTATTTTCTGTCTATTTTGCAAATCCGGGAGTAGGGTAAAAATTTTAAGAAAGGGGAGGTTCCAAAGGAGTTTTGGGAGTGGGGGACAATTTTTTTTGAGGGGGGAGGGGCACTGCCCTTAGAATTGTAACCCGTAATTGCCCCCCCCCCTGGCTAAGGGCATGCCACTGCGGGAGGTATAATAAACTAATACTAACTAATAATAATTTACTAACTTACATATAACATGCCTACTCGAAGATAAAAGGGGCTGTAGTCCACCCTAAAAAATCAGGCCAGTTACGCCAATGCTGACCAGTAACCGATTTAAAGTCCTAAAAAGAAGTATGCTGCCGTCTCCTGCAGTTCATTTCACTTCTTTAGAATCTTATAAATGTTTAGATTAATATATATCAAGATAACATGTTTATGTATTTATTTTTGTGAAATTACCAATGCAGGTAATTTCACCTCCTACGCTGGCTCCTTTCCTACGCTGGCTCCTTTTAACATTTCCCCAATTCATTCGCCAAATTAGATTTTTCCGGACCTCATTAAGAATAGCAATTGTCAATATTTTCGCCAAAACTTATCTTCTTTCGCCAAATTAATTTTATTTTCGCAATTTGCGACGTTGGCGATCGACAACGCGGCCCCTGCCTATGTAAGACTGATTTCTGTAAACGTAGTATTTATTGCATTGCATATTGCCAAAAGTCAAATCAATTCAGTTAGTTGCTCAGGAAAAAATGATGTTTTGGTTGTGAATCATACATGGGCAACCGCGGGCCGGATGTGGCCCGCCCCGACATCTGATCCGGCCCGCGGACCATAACAAAACCTCATATAAAACCCATATAATACACTAATAAAAGTAGGGATGGACGCGAGACGAAAAATAAGCGTCTCGCGTCTCGCAAAATAGCCTAAAAACTTGTCTCGTCTCGCAAAAATCCCTATATCGTAATGTTAAAAATGTGTGTCTCGTCTCGCAAAAAAGCTGTAAATCTCTGTCTCGTCTCGCAAAAAAGTCGTCTCGCGTCCATCCCTAAATAAAAGATTATCTGGAGTCTCGATAATTCGAGGTGGACGGGACCAGGCTTGCCACGAACTATCGAAAACTCGAGTTATCGAAATAAGAAAATTTAATAAACAAATAAATTTAAATAAAGCGATTCTTGTATTTTGAATTCATATTTAACCCTCTCGTCACCCTGAACCTCATATGAGGCTCCTACTTTAAATAGCAATATTTAGAGAGAAAACAATTGAATTTAGTATTTTTTTCTTTCAGTGATATCAATATCATTCATTCATGTAGAAAGTATATGAGGCTCTTAACTAGATGCATAAATCGTGCCTAGATTGCAGTACTAGTCCATTTAGATCATTTTTACAGTTTTCGCTTCATTGTTTCAGGAGAAAAATTAAGAAAATATTGACGCTGCTTTTTTACCGTTTTTTTTTTTCTTTTTAAGGTAAGTATAGTTTTTTTTCTTATTCCTCAACCTTTACCTAATATGTGCATCCTTTTAAATTAATTTTAGCATAAAAAAATGCTTCGAAAATGCAGAAATTAATATTAGAAAAATCTAATATTAATCGAAATTAGAAAAAAATATTTTTGCATGATTTATAATAGTATTTCAGATGCATTAAATGCTAGACAGATTTTTTTTTCTCCAATTTTTCATAATTCGGTGACGAGAGGGTTAAATGAAAACTGTACTTGCATACTGTTACTTTACTGATGCTTAGAACAGGTTCATATATCAGAAAATAATTCAATTTTTTTTTTTTTTTATGTGTGTGTGTGTGTGTGTGTGTGTGTATGTTAACATGTTCACCCGTTTCCGGGCAGCAATATCGCGCCATCGGCAAAGCAGCATGTCAACACTGCACAGAAATGTCTGTATGTCTGTGAGTTCGTCTGCGTTGTGTTGATCATTATTTGGGAACTAAACTGATTTTTTTCACTAACTCGGTTTTATGGGAAACTCGGAACTGTCGAGACCACATCACATATGGGCAACCTCCGGGCCGCGGAACACAGCAGAACTCCATAACCAGTATAAAACCCATATAAACCATTCAGAATCCCATATAAATCCCAATTACAAAGCCCGCGATTTCGCTAACATCCTGAAGTTTGGCCCGCAATTTTCTAAAGGTTGCCCATACCTCATGTAAATGGAAATGTTTTGCTGCTGCCATCTGCTGTCAGCGTTTGGAAATATAAGAGTTATTAATATTAATACTTGTGTTTCAAAATTTGGTTGCTTGGCTGATACCATGGGCGCCGGGGGCGCCCATGGTATCAGCCAATGGTATCCCATACCATGGGCGCCTTCCCAGGGGGGGGGGCAAAGACTACTCCAGGGGAGATGGGGAGGGCAAAGGTTCAACGTATGGTTACCATGTTGGAAAGAGCAAAATAGCAAGGAAAAACACTGAATACAAAATTCCAGGGGGGGACATTGCCCCCCCTTGCCCTATGCTGCCGGCGCCCATGGCTGATACACTTACACTTGTATTTTCATCTTTTCAAGACAATTAGAGATAACTTATATAATTAAGAAAAGCCATTCAAGGGCGGATTAAAAGGGGGGGGGGGGTTCCCCTATTTTTTCATTTCAGCCCATACATCCCCGCCCCACTTTTTATTCTCAATTGGGACGCTGCATATTCTAAAAATTCTCCGAAGAAATTAAAATTTTCCTTTTGCTCGCAAGAACATCGGCCCATAAAATTCAAAAGAGCTACTTCTGGACTGTTTGAATAGACTTTAACCCTTTAATGCGCAGCGTTCCCGCTCTGGGAACACGAAACTCTGACATTTTGACTGTTGCCAGTCACGAGGAATAGATTGGATTTCTATAAAAATAGTTGCGGGTGACATAGCTCCACGAGAGAATCCTTTACTTTTGAGCATGTCATTTCCCGTAAAAGAATGGTCACGATTCTTTTTAACAGCAGTGACATCTGCTGAAAAATGGGCAGCCGTTGCCATCGCTCGACTTAACTACCAGCAAGATGGCGGACGACCGAAACTTTCATCGCGTGCCACAGATCTAGAGACCTTTTCTTGACGCAGCTGGCTGTGCCGACACAGCCAGCTGTCGTCAAAAAAGGGTGGCACGCGATGAACGTTTCGATCGTCCGCCATCTTGCTGGTAGTTAAATCGAGCGATGGCAACGGCTACCCTTTTTTCAGCATTGGGAAAGGGTTGCGAATGAAAAGGTTAAGATCGCTTACAATCCCATTTGTATGAACACTTCAGTAGTGTGAAAGCACATAGCCTTAAAATAGACAAGATTAATCTTCCCGAACATCACACTCTTGCGTATAAAAAATACCTTTTGCCCATCTCGCTCGGCGGACTTGACGACCAGCTAGGTTGGCGGGGACGACCGAAAACTTTCTCATTCGCGTAGCCCACCCAAGATCTAGAGGACGGGCGACCCCTTTCTTGGACGCGGGCCTCTGGCAGTTTGGGTGCCCCGAACACCAGCCCCCAGCTGGTCGTCCAAAAAATAAAGGGGGTGTGGCCACGCGGAAATGGTAACCGATTCGATCGTCCGCCATCTTGCTGGTAGTTAAATCGAGCGATGGCAACGGCTACCCTTTTTTCAGCATTGGGAAAGGGTTGCGAATGAAAAGGTTAAGAATCGCTTACAATCCCATTTGTATGAACACTTCAGTAGTGTGAAAGCACATATCCTTAAAAATAGAAAAGATTATAATCTTCCCGAACATCACACTCTTGGTATAAAAAATACCTTTCTTGATTGGCCGCAAAAGTGACAAAAAATCGGAGTCACGAACAGTCCACGTGCGTACAAATTCAAAAGAAAATCTGTCACTTTGACATTGGATTGCTGACAAATGTAGACGGAAAAATTAAGAAACTTACACTGTTGAGCGAAATGAATAGGTGGCCTCACCATGGCACGGTGGCTATGTCACGGAAAATGGCAGACGGCTGAAGTGTGAAAGTCCCGGGTTCGGGCCCTGTCACGCGGCTGTCGATCTAACGGACTGGAAGTTTCGGTAGGTTTTCTCCAGACGTAACGTGAATACGTGTTGGAACCCTTTAGAAAGTCTTCCTGCCAAGGGATTCCCTCCATCCTTGGCAGATCGCCCCAGCGTAGCGCTGTCATAATCAAACAAAAGATGAATGAAATTTGGTTTTTACTATTAACAAATAATTAATAATTTTAAAAATTAGTTAATTTTTATTAATAAATAAAGGATAGTTAACTTAGTTTTATTGGTTGCTTAAGGAGCAATTACGTTTAATTAATCGGATAAGTTTAGGTTAAACTTTGTCAAAAAGAGCGTCCTTTCTACCGGAGCCATTTCAAAGACTTTTTTTTAGGGGGGGGGGGGAGGGGTTGGAGATGTCGATAAATTGGCAAGTCAAGTATCGATTTTTACCAACTTCTTTATTTTTTTTTTTGTCAACTGTATTACCAAATTTTTGCTTTTGCCGACTGGGTTTTCGTAATTATGCCAAGTGTACCAGAAATAGAAAGTAAATTATAGTTTTTCTTAAAATTTTTAAATTGTTTTTGCCAACTAGGTATCTAATTTCGCGAAGTACAATAGAATTTTGCGATTTTTAGGGAGGGGGGGGGGAAGACTATCCCCTTATTCCCCCTTTAACAAGATGTCTGGTCCTCCCTTTATTTTCTTAGGACTACACCACTGAGTAGGAGTTTGAGTTCTTGTTTCTTTCTTTTTTTTTTTTTTTTTTCTCATATGTACCCCGTTCAGTCCACTTTACATTTGATTTTTTTTCTTTCGCTCTTTTTTTTTTTTCCCCGGCCGCAAAAGATGTATTACGACCTTCAGATGCACATGCCTTTCATTTTTCCTCCTTCCTCATCACTTGTATCGCTCGTGTATTCGAACAAGAACGTGTTGCATTACGAAAAATGCGGGAACATATATGGATTGCATGACATAGACCGCATAGTTTCATGCTTCGTTTACTTTTATACCTCCGTGCGCAAGGGCGTAGTCTGCGGAGCGGATATCGGGATATCCCCGCCCCCTCACTTAAATGTCCGGACTAGGCATAAGGTTTTTTTTTTTTTTTTTTTTTTTTTTTGCCTTTTTCCAATGGGCGGTCATATTTGGCCATTAGCTTTTTTGACACTAGTAAGGCTCGAACCACGGGCCATTTTATTATGGGAGCACCCTAGGCCGAACAGAATTCCCCCCCCCTATGAACGGACAAGTTAGCATCCATACCCAAGAACGGATTCGAACCCGGGACCCGAGGCGTGACAGAATGGTTCTTAAGCCTGGGTGGGCACTTGCTCATTAAGCATTCGCCACTACTAAGGCGCGATTTTTTTTTTGTGTGATTATGGCAACGCTACGCTAGGGCGATCTGCCAAGGATGGCGGGGGGGGTGGCTTGGCAGGAGGACTTTCTAAGGGGTTCTAAAACGTATTCACGTTACATATGGAGAAAACCTACCAAAACTCCAGACCGCTAGATCCACAGGGGACCATTAGATCCACAATGAGACCCGAACCCCGGACCTTCACACTTTGGCCGTCTGCCATTTTCAGCGACATAATCACTGTGCCACGGTGAGGCCTACTAAGGCACGAATTACTGGCCGTTTTGTTATGGGAGCTCTCAGTGAGCGGCCAGCGTTACCCCCTATGAAGGGACGGACAAGTAAACACCCATACCCAAATTCGAACCCGGGGTCAAGGTATGATAGAATGGTTCTTTAGCGACTACACTACCTGTGCGGCAGGATAAGTTTTACGCAGAGCAGAAATTTCGTTTATTTATTAACCCTTTAATAGCCTCACCATGGCACAGTGGTTATGTCACTGCATATAGTAGACGGGTGAAGTGTGAAGGACCCGAGTTTGGGTCCCATCGCGCGTCCGTCGAAGTAACCGTTCTGAGTTTTCCGTGGTTTTCTCCGAAACTTAGCGTAAATACGGCTTAGGACCCCCACGGAGGGCATCCCCCCCCCTTGTGTTGTCCTACTGACGAGGATTTATAAGCGGGCTTCGAGCTAAGCCCACAAATCTGATATACGTGTTCAGAATAGCAATAACAACCCGTTAGCGCGCGGTGTCCTCGCCTCGAGGACACAGAACTCTGACGTCTGACTGCTGCCAGTCACGAGAATAAATTTGATTTCTGTAAAAACACTGGAGGGCGACATAGTTAAACGAGAATCCTTTGCTTTTTAGCACATCGTTATCGATTATTTTTCAAGTTGTCAGGATTATTTTTAACAGCAGTGGCATCTGTAGAAAACTGAAGAATACGATGGAAATTCATTGATACAGAAGAACAACTGGATAGACTGCCCAATGCTCATAAAAGGGCAGCTGTTGCCATCGCTCTATTTATCTACCAGGTGGCAATCATAGTCATTCGTCCTGGCAAAATGACTTACGACATCAAAAGTGACCATTTTCGACGAAATGATTGTATATATTCGTGTGTGAATACTATTTAATATATGGACTAGAGCAGGGATGGGCAAACTTTTTCGGTTGCGGGCCAAAAATCGAAAAAAAAAAGTTTGGCGGACCAAAATAAATTTTTCTAAAATTTTAAGAACAATATACAAGTATTAAAATTTAAATATGTTAATGAGATGAATGAAATTGCGATTTCCTTTTTAAAAGGTTCTTATATTGAGGTTCAAAGTGAATGTACTTTGTACTGATTCTAAGGAACGAGGCTAAATGCTCATCTATCAGTCTACTGAAAGAATTCTTACTAAGGTTCACAGTTGGAAACACTTGTTCACATATATAAGATGAAGCAAACATAGCACTGATTATCTGGGTGTGAGATACTAAATTTGGGAAACTTACTTTCGATAATGATTTGTAAAACTTTGGCATTTTTAGAAACAACTGCTTGAAATGATTGTTAGATTGGAACTCAATTCATTCAAGCTACAAATCTGACCTCACTGCTTTACAATTTACTTTGAAAGGCATGGTAAAAATATCCAATTCTGTTTGATTGGCACTGAAATCTTGAAATCTGCGTTCGAACTCAAAATGCAGTTTTTTTCAAGCCATCTTCATAATTCTTAATATGGAAATATAATATATAAATATATAAGTATTTTCTTTTATTTTCCGTCTGACGAGCAAATTAAAATTCTATACTCGGGCCGGATGAAACCTTCTGGCGGGCCGTAGTTTGCCCATCCCTGGACTAGAGGGGAAAAAAGAGGTCTGCATATAGTGATTCCGCCTGCGAATAGCGCCCTAGGCCGCGGCCTTCTTCTGGCCTATTTAGAAATACAGCCCTGAGAGTCAGTGGCGTAGCTGAGGAGGGGAGCACCCATCGGGGGAGCCGACCGTGGCGATCAAGGGAACACACCGAGTAAATAAACCGCCATCGCAGTGAGCAGATTCCAGCGAAGCAGGACCGAGCCACTCCGCGACAGCCAAAAATACCGTATACCTCCATCAGTGAGCAACACACTCTCAACACTATTTAAGCTTCAAATGAAATTACAAAGTAATAGAGCAAGAGCCAGCTACCGCCAGACCTTCGTCATAGTATAAAAGCTGAAACTTTATCTGCGCATACCCCCCCCCCCCCAACAGAGGTAGGAACAATCGGCCACTGTAAAGTTTGGATGATCGTGGCTTTTTCAGGTAACAGGTGGCAAAGGTGTATAAAATTGCAGAAAATTTCGTCATTTCATAGAGGTTCATTTTTTTATATGTTCTTCTTCGCAGTACTAGAAATCACTTTATCCCTTGCCAGACACTTTTCCATCGTGGCAAACCCCCGCCAGACAATATCAATGTCATGGAAAACGTAATTCTATTACGAGCGCGCTGCAAGGAAGTTCGCGCGTAAGTAAGTTCAGAAGTAGCAGTATGAAATGTGCTTGGCACTTTGTGACAGCTTGACGTACTTCGTCGCGGGAGTTTACGAACACAACAGTTTTCCATGACTTTGAGATTGTCTGGCGGGGGTTTCTGGCAAGGGATAAAGTGATTTCTAGTACTGCGAAGAAGAACATATAAAAAAATGAAGCTTTATGAAATGACGAAAATATTCTGCAATTTTATACACCTTTGCCACCTGTTACCTGCCAAAGCCACGGTCATCCAAACTTTATAGTGGCCGATTGTTCCTACCTCTGTTGGGGGGTATGCGCAGAGAAAGTTTCAGCTTTTATACTATGAAGAAGGTCTGGCGGTCGCGGGCTCTTAGACTATAAGGCTAACAATGTCTGATTATGAAAATATGAAAAATAGTGCCACACAGGACCCAATTTTTATGTGAGAAGAGACATTACTATTCAACCAACTTTAGAGCCTGACAGATGAATGATGTTGCTAAAGAAAACCATTCTGTCCCCGCACTGAAAAAGGGGGGGGGGGGAGTTATGCCACTGACATCTAGAAAATAATTGGTGGTACTAGAATTTATGAGTTTATGTATACTCCCCATAAATACTATATCATAGAACTCCTGAACCCACTTATCCAATTTTTAGATCGCTCCTCCATATAATCGGGTGCTTGTACCCAGATGAAAATATCTGTGACGCTAGCGGGTAGACTCACAAATGGTAGTTCTAGTGCATAAATGCATCGCACGATAATTTCTTTTTATACCCAAACTAGTCATTCTGTGGGCTGCCGGCACAGCCAGCTGTCGTCGAAAAAGGGTCTCTAGATCTGTGGCACGCGATGAACGTTTCGATCGTCCGCCATATTGCTGGTAGTTAAGTCGACGACGGCACTTTTTTCAGCATTGGGAAAGGGTTGCGCCTCAAAGGGTTAAGATGGGGTGCAAAATCTTCAGTTGTGCCCGTGCGCTGAAAACCGTAGCTAAAACCTCTGCTGAGACTTTCTCGTTGTGCTTCGCGATAAAGCAATCTCGCTGCCTTAGTCTGCTAATTGTTCATTGCACTGAGTTTTGCACAAAGTATTCCATCAGAGAAAAAAGTTTCAGAAACTCTGCATTAGACTATTGTTAACAAACTTTAAAAAGGACGAGGTTACCAAATATCATCGGAATCTTTGTTTTTAGACCTAGAGTACTATTTCATTCACTCCGGGTGTTTTCCTGTCGACGTATTTTTAGGCACATCTATATTGTTACGAATTTTTGGGGTGACCTACTCTTCTGGGTATTAAACTAGTCTTAAATTCGCTAAAAATTCGCTTTCTACGCTTCAAATAGTTAAAAATTGCATTTTGTTGTATGAAAAATCGGTTAACTAGAAAGCGATAAAGGGAGTTCTGGGTGTACCCATTGTTTAACATTGAGTTTTATCAAATTCTAGAGATATTGGCGCTATCGCTCAGCTGACTTCAGTTTTAGAAGATTATTTTTGGTACCAAATTTGGCGGTTTTTCGCCAAAAAGTCACTAAGCTTGACGACATTTGGCGCGATTTTATTAATAGGGCCTGTTATGTTTCCCTGCGTTAGCACCACAATAGGCAGTATTACACAATTGCATTTCTATTGTGCAATCTGGGTTTGCGATTGATCAGGATTTTTCTGGAGATGTAATCTCGTGGAATGTTCCAGCAACGTCAGCGTAAGGTATAAAAGAGAAGGGTCGCTCCAGAGTTCAATTGATTGTGATCAAATGCTCACTGAGTTAGTTCACTGCATTAGGGTCTGTATTGTGTGATTTTGTAATCGATCTTCCGTTGTTCTTAAAAGCTTATTTTTGAAAACTGTTTATGAATTCTTCATTGTTATACGTTGAGATTTTTTTTCTCGAGACTTCTTATTGAATTTTAGCCTGTGGAAGTATTTTATTGTGTGAGAAATACAGCATGTGAGATAAGCTGAATGGTATTAAACAAATTACTGACTGTTGTTAATTCCTGAGAACTGTTCATAGCAGATTGTTCAACGACGTTCTAGAATCAATAAAGTTTGTGTTTCGTCCTGTTTAACTGGACTTTTTACTAGAACTGTCCACAGTCTTTTAAGCAATTGGTCTCACAAGGGCTAAAGGATAAGAAAGAGCCCGAAAGAATAGTAATAAGAACCTGAAAAACGTCCCAAATCTGGAAAAAGAAGAAATAAACTGAAGAAAGAAAGACAAATCATGCCGAAACGCATTGATTGTACAACACATTCTCATATACCCCGAGACTCCTTTCCTGTACCTGTCGTAACTTCCTGGCTTGAATGTCCTATACAACGGCCTACCTTCGAACGATCACAAAACGCAGAAACACGTCACAGTACCATACTGAGAAGTTACGATGCAGAACCATCGCTACCAGATTTACCGCTTCTGAAGTAAAATGTGAAATGCCGCCCTTTTACGCTCTTCGTTAATAATAATAATAATAATAAAGAAAAAAATCTGGAGTGACTCCACTCGACTTTCCGAACACTTACGATTAAGATCATTACCAAGCATTTAAATAAATTTTAATCGATGAATAATTCAAATATATATACCAAATTGAAGCTCAATCGAATGCACCGTTTAAACGCTAGCGCAATTTCAAGAATTTCGTCCCATAGGCCGTAATGTAAAAGAAATCTTTGTCGTAGCCCTGTAGAAAAACAATACGTCCTATACACACCAAAATCAATACAGGTCTTGCGACGGTGGTTTATAATATATATACCCAATTTGAGCTCAATCGAATGTACCGTTTAAACGCTAGCGCATTTTTCAGAATTTTCCCCCATAGGCCATAATGTAAAAGAAATTTTTGTCGTAGCCCTGTAGAAACACTATAAGTCCTATACACACCAAAATCAATGCAGGTCTTGCGACGGTGGTTTATAACATATATACCCAATTTGAGCTCAATCGAATGTACCGTTTAAACGCTAGCGCACTTTCAAGCATTTCTCCCCATAGGCTATAATGTAAAAGAAATCTTTGTTTTAGCCCTGTAGAAAAACTATAAGTCCTATACACACCAAAATCAATACCGGTCTTGCGACGGTGGTTTATAACATATATAC
Organism: Cheiracanthium punctorium; assembly: GCA_038373885.1. NCBI lineage: Eukaryota > Metazoa > Arthropoda > Arachnida > Araneae > Cheiracanthiidae > Cheiracanthium > Cheiracanthium punctorium. The sequence goes on from JAWZYV010012029.1 coordinate 165,915, forward strand.
CCAATTTAAGCTCAATCGCATGCCCCGTTCAGGAGCTATCGTGTTCACTCACATACACACAAACACACATACACACATACACACATACATACATACATCTCGTAAAAATAGCATAAATGAATTCAGAAGACCTCAAAACGTGTAAATACACCAAAATTTCGAATTCGAATTTTTTCATGATTACAATACTTTCCTTACATGGTACATGTTCGGAAAGTAAAAATCTAAACTGCTTCCAGATTTTATTTACGCACTCGGTTGGAAGAATTTCAGATTTTTTTTTAAAAATCTATTCAATCAATTCTGCCATATAGAGGAAAATGATAACCGTAAGTGCTTCTATAGACTCCTGTTCGCATAATTTTGTTGCTGAAAATGGCATCCATTGTTGTTTGTCCCCTAGGGGTGAATAGTTTTGGATGAGTGCGTATTGGTAAATCTAAAGTATCCATTTCAGTTATGAAATCGGATCCTGGATCGGAATTGAATTCTATGTTAAAATCTCCTACTAAAACAGTCTTACAATCATCCTCCTTCAGCAACGTTTCGAATACGGCGTTTAATTTATCTTCATAAGAAATTCGAGGACTAGCGTATGTAACTGCAAATCTCATATCTTCAATATACACAATGATCATTTGAACACCATTGATCTGGCTCGTGTAGGCACGGGTAAAGTGTTTCATATTCTTTTTATAAAGTGATTTTTATAAAGTTTTCCTGTATTAAAATCATAACTCCAGATGGCTTTCTCTTTTGGAAACCACTGTCTATCCGTTCGACCCAAGTGAATCCTGGTATTTGAAAATCATCTGAAGGGATAGTCCATGTTTCCGTTAGCAATTCCAGATGGCTTTCTGTTTTGGAAACCACTGTCTATCCGTTCGACCAAATTGAATCCAGTTCGACCAAAATATTCCGTTAGCAATATCAAATCACTCTGCAGAAAACATGAATCAAACGGAAAAGTGACCACGGCGCGCCGCGTAGAAAAAATCCGTGCTTGAAAGAAATAGCACCCGAGTGCTAATAATAAAAAGTATTTTTCAAATTCGATCGCAAATTTCTACTCCCCGAAAATATTATGAACTGCAAATTTTTAGCGTAAGAAAACATCGATACATAGTGGATTCGCGCTACAACGCGATCTATCTTACGCGAGTTTTTCACGAGTAACGTATTTCAGAGATAACGCGGACACCTCGCCCGAGATGTTTGCGACTGAAGCGCAACCAGAAGTGCGCAGAAACGTTAGGCGATCGCCATTTCACCTCTCGTAGCATCACTGAAGGCGGAAACACCGTCCTACTCTAAAACTGGCTTCATTCATTACTTTATGTAGGAAATGGTAATATATAGTTTGTGTCAAAATTCCGCCCCCTTATATGTGTCCGTCCTAAAGGGACGGGGGCCCTGAAATGGAATCTTTGGGAGAACGAAGTGAATGGAACAGGCTAAAACAAATACAAGTATTTTTCTAATGGCTTGCCATACATACAGAAAATAGTCCAGGGAGGGTGCCGAGGAAAATATTTACACGCATAGGCATCCAGACAGCACGACAAATTTGCATCAAACTTGCAGTAAGCTTGATTTATCAAGTCAATAAACTTGAAAGTTTGAAAATTTCAAGCGTGTAAGCTTAATGCAAGCTTGAATCAAGTGTTCTAGTTTAACTTCCATTCTTCCAACTTCCATTAAGTTTTACATAGAAAGCTTAATTCAAACTTAAAAAATTTTGAAAAAAAAAATCCTTAATACATGGGACGCCAGTCGTCGAACTCGCCCCATATATTTTATTTTCCCACTCATTTTCCCCCTCTATGCTGAAGTTATTTTAATCTGTTTCCGTCTAGTGACCGCGGGCGATCTCGGAACTCCTAACCACCATGCCAATCTCACTAGCGTTGACATGACTAAAGTTTGAAGTGACTGTTATGGTTGTCACGCCGATTTTTGGCGAGATTGATCACTATTGGCCGCCAGGGGCGTAGCCACGGGGGGGGGTTAGGGGGTCATAACCCCCCCATGAGAAATTTTTTGCCATACAAAATGTATGTTCTTCACTATATTATCACACGCACGTATACATATATATGAGTTGTAGTAGTCGTAACCCCCCCATGAAAAATTTCTGGCTACGCCCCTGGCCGATACCGATCTGCTTCTTTTATTTTTCCATGGGATGAATCAAAACTAAAATAATGTTATGCGTGATTTATAGACTCTACTAATAGGGAAATAAGCATAATATAAACTTAAAAGCAGCACACGTTTTAAAACTTTCAGTATCACAACACTCATGTTAGGCAATATTGGCCAAAATCGAGACAAACGACTGATTTTGAAATCAAGTTTGTAGTATATTTGTATTTTATTTTGAAGAATTTCAATATTTGGAAATATAGAATCTTTTTTTTTTTTAATTCTATGGTCCAGTACATTTATGACTGACGATATTATTTGTTATGTGGATGTGGCTTTCCAAATTAAGCAGTAATCAAGTTGGTATTCAAGCTTGACAGTTCAAATGACTTAAATTCGGCGGGAAAATATTTGCTGACTCATTTTTTTGTAATCTCCAAGCTTGCTGCAAGCTTTAAATGAATTGAACTGTCAAGCTTGTATTAATACGTCAAATTCAAAGAAACGTCAAGCTTGATTTAAGCTTATGTGCTGTCTGGGAATAACTTAACTAAGGGCAAGAGAGGGCAATTGCCCCCCCCCCCCCGTCCCCTAAAATTCAAGAAAATTCAGGTATTACCTATTTGAAAACAGTATTTACTAAAACAGGAAACACTTTGACCCTCCCCACTCCCCAGTTGCACAATATGAAACGTTTTGCCCCCCCCCTTAATATTACATGCCAATTTACGCCTATATTTAGACGAAGTCGCCTTTCTACTCTAGTTTTAGCCCTGATTACGAAAGGAGGTCGTTTATGGAGCAGATAGGGTTTTATCGCTCTGTAAATTTCACGGTGGTTGTTATCTTTCAGTTTTCGTTTGGTTTACAAACACACCACACCCACGCGATAGCTTTTAGATACACTTACCAGAAATGGAGACAAAAAGACTATCGAATTCCAAATGCTATTTCCAACACCCACAGTTATATTTTAAAAATGTCGCTTGTACACTGGCTGAAACAGGCATAGTGCATTAAGAGATCATTTTATAGCTTGTTATCTCTTAGGTCTTAAAGGAAGAAACAAGATTGTTCGCCGAACTGAAATATCAGAATTTAGAAAATAAATCGATTTGAAAGGCCGCCCGGGTTCTGTAGTGTCTAAGGAAGCATTCTACCGCACCACGGGTTCGGGTTTGACACCCTTTACAGAAGACAACCCTGGTCCATTAGGTGCCTCCAGTTTTCCTACCCTTAGTGGCCCACGCCTATATACGCCCGCTATAGGAAAAAATCAGCTTAAAGGCAGAATTAAAAATAGAATATATATATATATAGATAGATAGATATATAGATAGATACATAGACTCTATGAGGCTTGGTAAACTTATTTTCTAAAGCAAAGGTGTTAAAAATCAAACGCATTTAAGTTAAGAAGACTGTATTTTCTTGAATCATTATGAAAACTCTTTTAAAACGCCGCCGTTATTGGAGGCAAGGAAGATCAATCACACCTAACACATAGATTATAAAACGTTTCCAGACATAATCCCATACGTGTTTATGCTACCTCTTAATGAACGATTATGACCTGTTAGCACAGCAGTCATTGCACCACCAATGTGTAGCACAGTGGTTAAAACCACTGACATTGGGAGATGACTGAAGTGGTGGAACAGGGTTCTGACCTCTCGCGGAGTCGTCGGGCTAGCGGTCTGGAGTTTTGGGCGGTTTTCTCCAGATGTAACGTGAATACGCGCTAGATACCCAGAAAAGTCCTCTCCCAAGGCATTTGCCCCCCCCCCTTTTGTTTGTCCTTTCTTTGACGTGGATTTATAAGCGGTTCCTCGTGACCAAGCACACAAATCCGAATACATGTTCCAACAACAACAACAGCAGTCATTGCAAAAAAAAAACGTGACGACAGCGAGTCCCCTACCGAACGCATAGTTACTTTTCGGCAAGAATCTTTGAATGTCTGTTGCCATGCAGAGAGCATTCAAAAACTCATGGACACAGGAAAGAGATCTGGGGAGCGGGCACGTGGCCCTGTGCCGCCCCTCCCTTTCTGGATCGCCAATGCAAATACAATACATTTTCGATTTAAAATGACTTCAGGAATATGTCAGAAATTGAGTTTAGATTCGAGAACAGCTTCGCCATTAATTGAAGATTTTAAAGCTTTCTTATTAAAAAAAAAAAAAAAAAACAACAGAAATAAGTAAAATAAAGCACAATCTTTTGAATGCTCTTTTTTTTTTTTTTTTTTTTTTTTTTTCAATATCCCTCTCTATCACGAAGATGTATCTAATTGGCAATAATACTCCCTATTTGCGTTATAAGATAAGGGTTAAATATACTTTTCTTTTTTTTTTCTTTCAGTGGCAGTATGGGCATTTTTGCATGACCGATAAAGAACCCGAACAGTTTAGGTACAGTTACACTTGACATCCTTCCGTTCGATATCTCTATTAACATCCACGGGAATTCTCTGGACGAGATGAAGCTTTTATTTCCTCGAAGCATTTTAAGTGAATGTTATTTCGTCAGCACCTTCCAATGGTTATCTGAACATTTAAAAAAAGCAGCTATCTTCGGCTATTCCCAGGGGCTGTTTGAATGCCATTAAAGATAACAATTTATATGTCTTGGTGCTGCATTAATTAGTTTAAATCTGTGCCATCTCCACTGAATAGGTAGATGCTGGCAAACCGGATTGAATGAAGCCGTGCACAGTTTATCTTTCCCCCCAGACTGTCATTTTTTCCCCTTTTCAATAAGCTGTTTAGAATATTAAAATGTTTTTCGTATCGTTCATTCTATACACTTCTATTTGCACTTTCCTGTTGACGCCGAAATGCACTAACATCCACGAGCTGCGTAATAAACTGCTTTTACCCTCAAATGTTGTTATTGTAAGTTATACTCAACTCGCGTCATTTTTTCAGAAAATTTGAATATGCCGTGAAACCTCTAAATAATGGTCACCCATGATCAGGGACTCCGAGAACAAAAGGCCGGACTAAAATCACAACCACCCCCCCTCCCCGTCCTCAATATTTTGTAAATTCACAAAAGATTCGAAAAAAAAAAAAAAAAACAGGAGGGAAGGAAAGAGCTTTTTTGCAAAACTGTTCTTTTTAATGATTTTCAAATACAGTGCTAAAAGGAAAAAGAGCGGAAGGGAAGTTTTTCTAATATGCAGTGGTTCTTTTAATTCATGTTCGAAGGTTAAAAAAAATACTAATATTCGAATGACAGAATTAACATTTATGCCATCTAAATCATTGGTGTAACTTACTAAGGATAAGAGGGGGCAATCGCCCCCTCTATTGATGCATTGATATATGAGGGGGCTCTTTACACCCAACGAAATCGTTCGAATGCGAAAAGATTCCGCGCGTTTCCAGAAGAGAATGAAATTTGATTTGGGTTATAAAAAAATTGAATATGAAGTTATTTATTTTAGGTGGACAAAGAGTAAATATATTGAATGTAGACATATTTTCGTCAAACGTTTTTTCTAAAGCCCGGTGCAATCGCCTCCACAACGGGCTGTGATTTCTAGTTTGTAGATATAAAAATTTATCTTAAACAACATCCCATTTACTTGATTTAATGTTTGTATGATTATGGCAACGCTACGGCGATCTGCCAAGGATGATGGGTGCCTTGATAGGGAGACATTCTAAGGGGGGTTTACGCGTATTCACGTTACATCTGGAGCAAACCTACCAAAACTCCAGACAGCAGCGCGAGGGGACCCGAAACCTGGGACCTTCACACTTTGACCGTCTACCATTTTCAGTGACACAACCATTGTGCAATGGCGAGGCGATTTAATGTTCAAAAAATGAATCTAAAGTTATTAAATTCGAAGAAAAACTGGTAGCCGCCGTATAAAGAATGAAGCATGCCGGTGACAAATTTTAATCACTTGTGAGAAGGGGGGAAGGTGATGATTCTTTTTCCAGTGACAGGTACAGTACTACAATGCAATTTTTCATTACCTTTTTTAAGCTCTACCTCGGATTAAGAGGAACTCGGATGTGCGGGACTCTAACTGTAATTAAGGAAAAAGTTTTCTTTGTATGTATAATGTAATGGAATCAGTATTATAAATTTTCAAATATGGAGGGAAGAGAATGAATACTTTTTACTTTCCGAACATGTACCATGTAAGGAAAGTATTGTAATCATGAAAAAATTCGACTTCAAGATTTTGGTGTATTGACACGTTTTGAGGTCTTCTGAATTCCTGTTTCCTGTTTTTACGAGATGTATGTATGTGTGTGTGTTTGTGTGTATATGAGTGAACACGATAGCTCCTAAACGGGTCATTCGATTGAGCTCGAATCGGGTATATATATGTTATAAACCACCGTCGCAAGACCGGTATTGATGTGGGTGTGTATAGGACGTATAGTTTTTCTACAGAGCTACGACAAACATTTCTTTTACATTATGGCCTATGGGGGGAAATTCTCGAAAGTGCGCGAGCGTTTAAACGGTACATTCGATTCAGCTGAAATTGGATATATATGTTATAAACCACCATCGTAAGACCGGTATTGATTTTGATGTTTATAGGACTTATAGTTTTTCTACAGGGTTACGAGAAAGATTTCTTTTAGATTATGGCATATGAGGAGAAATTCTTGAAAGCGCGCTCGCGTTTAATTAAATGCTTGGTAATGATCTTAATCGTAAGTGTTCGGAAAGTCCAGTGGAGTCACTCCAGATTTTTTTCTTCAGTCGAAGGAAATTTTACAAGTAGCGAATGTAGGGAACGGGGAGCCCTTGTAATATGGGAGGCCGCCGGCCAACACAGATTTTACTGTCTAAACATTAAATATAAGCGTTTGCATAAAGAACTATAACAAGCACATTCAGTACCTGAAAGCATTTTTGGAACTGAAAGTTGACTAGAAGTTTACTGGGCATCCGGTGCATTGAACTTCCGTTACTCTTGAATATATTTTAGCGTCGGAGTTATCCACCCGTTTTATGATAAAGCATAAAATGAAACTCTTGGCAATGTTAACATAAACAAATTTATCCGGAGTATGAAAATTTTATGGGGCATAAAAACAAATGGGGGAAAAAAAAATGCTCGTACTCACACAACAAAGCTCGGCATCCGTGGCACGCAAAATCCTGTAGAATTTTAAATCTTGTGTTAAAAAAAAATAATCATGTTTTGTGATCTTCAAAGAAACTGCTGAGAACGAAGCCATGAATTTACCACAACACAATTATCAATTTCCAAGGATGAAAGGTCAATGGCGGTAGGGTCATGAAAGCGACTACAATTTTTTTTCTCTCTTTTTTTTTTCTGACGGTTTTCTTTGGATATTTTTATTCGTCTCGATAACGATCATAAATAAACATTCGAAAGATTTATCCGTTTCTTTTCTTCAAATGCATTTTTAGAATGTTTTTTTAGTTAGCACCGACTTATAGAACAAATATGAGAAAGAAATGCACATGAACGTGGGTTCATTTGCCAGGAGAGGGCAGCTCATGTCACGCGGTTGTGCCGTTTAGAGCTACTTTTACGTCCTTCCCGAAGATTCCTTCTGCAAATTAGGTATTCTTCAGAAGGCATTTCTGAATATTGGCACCTTCACAGAAACTGCAATGCACCGATTTCGGTTCGGGCAGATTCGTTCATCCACTTTATGCAAGTGTTGTCTTCTCTGTTTGTCCACTCTATGCTCTTAAAGATGAGTTCGGGCTCATCTTTTAACCCTTTGAAGCGGAAACCCTTTCCCAATGCTGAAAAAAAGGGCAGCCGTTGCCATCGCTCGACTTAACTACCAGCAAGATGGCGGACGATCGAAACGTTCATCGCGTGCGTGCCACAGATCTAGCGACCCCTTTATTGACGACAGCTGGCTGTGCGGCACAACGTTTCGATCGCCCGCCATCTTGCTGGTAGTTAAGTCGAGCGATGGCAACGGCTGCCCTTTTTTCTGCATTGGGAAATCTGTCCAGCTGTTCTCGCATTCTTCCATTTTTCAGCAGATGTCAGTGCTGTTAAAAAGAATCGTGACCGTTTTTTGTACGGGAAATGGCGTGCTAAAAAGTAAAGGATTCTCGTGGAGCTATGTCACCCACAACTATTTTTGTAGAAATCCAATCTATTCTTCGTGACTGGCAACAGTCAAAACGTCAGAGTTTGGCGTTCCCAGAGCGGGAACTCTGCGCGTTAAAGGGTTAAAGTCCGAGTACCTTTGATTCGAGCCCGAGCGATATATCTTTCAGGTCTATTAAATTAATTTTGTTTTCTATAAAATAGATAAACCACTCCGAAATGCAGTGTAAACAATGACAGCTGGGGATGGATGCGAGGCGAGAGAGATTTGCAGCTTTCTTGCGAGACGAGACAAACATTTTTAACCCTTTAGCGCGCAGTTTTAACGCTCTGGGATCACCGAACTCTGACGTTTTGACTGTTGCCAGTCACGAAGAATAGATTGGATTTCTATAAAAATAGTTGCGGGTGACATAGCTCCACGAGAATCCTTTACTTTTGAGCACGTCATTTCCCGTAAAGAAATGGTCACGATTATTTTTAACAGCACTGACATCTGCTGAAAAATGGAAGAACGCGAGAACAGCTGGATAGATTGCCCAATGCTGAAAAAAGGGCAGCCGTCGCCATTGCTCGACTTAACTACCAGCAAGAGGGTGGACTATCGAAACGTCAAAAAAGGGTATCTAGATCTGTGGCACGCGATGAACGTTTCGATAGTCCACCCTCTTACTGGTAGTTAAGTCGAGCAATGGCGACGGCTGCCCTTTTTTCAGCATTGGGAAAGGGTTGCGCCTCAAAGGGTTAACAATACGATGTAGGGATTTTGCGAGACGAGACAAAGCTTTTAGGCTATTTTGCGATGCGAGACGCTTATTTTCCGTCTAGCGTCCATCCCCAGACAACCCATAGACCTTAATGCACCAAGTCTTTTGTGTAGCCCTGCAAATGAACTACTCAGTCGATTGTAATAAAAAAAAAGAGAAGTACATACCTAGACACTACAAATGTCCTAAATACAAAATTTCAGAATTCTATTTTTGAGTTATGCGAGCAGTGGCGGCTCCTCCATTTGAGCACAGGAGCACGTGGACCCTCAAGGAAACACTAAAAACTAAACACATTAACAAATTAAATTCAAAAAATATATTAAGTACACTTCTAGATTTTTGTGAATTTAAAACGTGCGTTTTCTCCCCCCCCCCCACTATTATTGAAAATGCTTATTACAGCTAGCGCACTGTATCGTAGGTTACTACAGCATAGTATTTCTTCGCTCGCACGTGCAATCGGCCAAAGGACCTTCTGAACCACTCTTTGAGAGAAAACGCGGAGAGAGTTGCGGGAGAAGTAAGACGCTGCTGATATCACTTCGTTCGCACATTTTGAGTGTGCTCACGGACGATTTTTTTTTTATCGTTAACTCTTCCGATTCTCCCTTGGCTTGTTATGTTCGATTAGTTAATCCAATTTTATTTTCTTTATTTTTTACTACAGTATTTTTTACGAACTAGTGTAAATAATTAAGATGGGAGTCAAATAAGTGTTTCAGAGCTATATCAATAACTTTTTCCAATATTATCCTTTGAAAAAAAAAAAAATCAAGACAACACTAAAACTTATCTTGGTGACGAAATGTAAGAAGAGAGATGACTTGTTTTCTTTCAGTTGCATGCATCGTTTTCCTTCAACTGCTGGAAATAGAAATATATTTAACTTGTAAGGTGTGCCGTATCTGTCTGTTTAATTTTTGAAATTTATTTTGTGAACCTCCATTTAAATAATCCACGATCCGCAACTGTATGCGAGATACGTACGTGTACAGACGTCACGCCAAAACTAGTCAAAACGGACTGCAAATCTGTGCGTGCGTAGATAAGGTTGCCAAGTCTCCTAGCCAAATAGTCGGACAGACCAGCCAGTTTGGCTGGACATTTGGGTAAAAAAGGCCGGACAGCCTACCATATTGAGGATTTTGTCTCAGTATTAATAGGTGCGACAAAAAAAATGTATGTAAAATCAAGCTTTTTTTATTATTACCATGAATCTTGTTAAATTCTAATGAAATATAAATAACATCGAATGCCAAATCAGTTCAAGTACTTTATTACTAATCAGCCAAAGTCACCAGTAAAAAGCCTAACAAAAGTTAACTAAACCGTTAAGTTTGGCCGGACACGCAATCAAAAAGCCTAATAAAGTCCGGCTTTATCCGGACGCCTGGCAACGCGATGCGTAGAGATGTCCCTTTAGAAGCGCGTGAAAATTAATTTAGGGATACCGGAAATCAGGGGCGTAGCCAAGGGGGGGGTTAGGGGGGTCATAACCCCCCCCCATGAGAAATTTTTTGCCATACAAAATGTATATTCTTCACTACATTATCACACATATGGATACATATACATGAGTTGCAGTAGTCATAACACCCCCCATGAAAAATTTCTGGCTACGCCCCTGCCGGAAATCGATTTTTTCGTCAAAACCTGAGTACTGATATTTTTTTTTTTTTTTTTTTTTGCGATTACAATTCTTCCGTCCGTCATACAAAGAAGTAAAAAAAAAAAAAGACCTAAATTATAAGTAATTTTTTTTTTGAATTGTTAGAAAATTATCAAAACGAAAACACTTTTTTTTTTCCTTCTTCAAAAAAGTGACAAAACATTTGATATGCCTTCCTGCCAATTTATGAGAAAACCGTTGTGTTTGGGGTGCTGCAACGACTCACTGATATCATTTTCACTTTATCCATGAATTCGAGGGATTTCTGTCCAACAAGTAAATTCAGGAGCTTCCAGCGTCAGCTTTAGGTTCATATCCAAAAGTTAGCGTGTCAAATTTATAAAAGAATATTTTTAAAAAAATTAATGTTTACTCGGAAAAAACTTTGATCCAATTTTTTAGCACTATATAAGACAGAGTTTCTTAAACTTTATGGTGTGGAGATCCCGTAATATTTACGAAAATTTTATGGGACCCCATAAGCAATTGCTCAAATCCCACACAAATGTGAGTGAAACTGACAGTTTCTTCACTTGTACTGTAATACATGAATGCAGTCTTAGGTCATTGTGTTTAATTTATAATTTTAAGACATAGAAAAGTGAAATTTTTAAATAAGTAACAAACTTAAAAATGTAATACAATTATAGAAATAAATTCAATTACTTCGGTAAATTCAAAATTTCTCTATATTCTGTTCATTAACTGTGGTCATTGGAAGATCACTACAAAGAAAACCCACTTCTAAGCGCATATGCGAAGATTAATGGGAAGGGTGCGCTTGTTTATTTCTTAACCCTTTAACGCGCAGTGTTTTCGCTCTGAGACCACCAAACTGTTGACGTTTTGACTGTTGCCAGTCACGAAGAATAGATTGGATTTCTATAAAAATAGTTGCGGGTGACATAGCTCCACGAGAATCCTTTACTTTTTAGCACGTCCTTTCCCGTAAAAAAATTGTCACGATTATTTTTAACACCACTGACATCTGCCGAAAAATGGAAGAATGCGAGAACAGCTGGATAGATTGCCCAATGCTGAAAAAAGGGCAGCCGTTGCCATCGCTTGACTTAACTACCAGTAAGATGGCGGACCAGTAAGAAATCGTCCGCCATCTTGCTGGCAGTTAAGTCGAGCGATGGTAACGGCTGCCCTTTTTTCAGCATTGGGCAATCTATCCAGCTGTTCTCGCATTCTTCCATTTTTCGGCAGATGTCAGTGGTGTTAAAAATAATCGTGACAATTTTTTTACGGGAAAGGACGTGCTAAAAAGTAAAGGATTCTCGTGGAGCTATGTCACCCGCAACTATTTTTATAGAAATCCAATCTATTCTTCGTGACTGGCAACAGTCAAAACGTCAACAGTTTGGTGGTCTCAGAGCGAAAACACTGCGCGTTAAAGGGTTAAGAAATAAACAAGCGCACCCTTCCCATTAATCTTCGCATATGCGCTTAGAAGTGGGTTTTCTTTGTAGTGATCTTCCAATGACCACAGTTAATGAACAGAATATAGAGAAATTTTGAATTTACCGAAGTAATTGAATTTATTTCTATAATTGTATTACATTTTTAAGTTTGTTACTTATTTAAAAATTTCACTTTTCTATGTCTTAAAATTATAAATTAAACACAATGACCTAAGACTGCATTCATGTATTACAGTACAAGTGAAGAAACTGTCAGTTTCACTCACATTTGTGTGGGATTTGAGCAATTGCTTATGGGGTCCCATAAAATTTTCGTAAATATTACGGGATCTCCACACCATAAAGTTTAAGAAACTCTGTCTTAAAGTGCTAAAAAATTGGATCAAAGTTTTTTCCGAGTAAACATTAATTTTTTTAAAAATATTCTTTTATAAATTTGACACGCTAACTTTTGGATATGAACCTAAAGCTGAGGCTGGAAGCTCCTGAATTTACTTGTCGGACAGAAATCCCTCGAATTCATTGATAATGAAAGTGAAAATGATATCAGTGAGTCGTTGCAGCACCCCAAACACAACGGTTTTCTAATAAATTGGCAGGAAGGCATATTTTTAACACCACTGACATCTGCCGAAAAATGGAAGAACGCGAGAACAGCTGCATAGATTGCCCAGTGCTGAAAAAAGGGCAGCCGTTGCCATCGCTCGACTTAACTACCAGCAAGATCGCGGACGATCCAAACGTTCATCGCGTGCCACAGATCTAGAGACCCTTTTTTGACGCAGCTGGCTGTGCGCGAGCACAGCCAGCTGCCTCAAAAAAAGGGTCTCTAGATCTGTGGCACGCGATGAACGTTTGGATCGTCCGCCATCTTGCTGGTAGTTTAGTCGAGCGATGGCAACGGCTGCCCTTTTTTCAGCATTGGGAAAGGGTTGCGCCTCAAAGGGTTAACTATGTATTATCAAAACTTGGCAAAATAACGACACCGCAGGACAAATAGCACTTCTTCAATATTCTTTCCATTTGATCGATATTTTGATTTTATGGTGGTTAAAGACAAAAACTTTTTTAAAGACGAAAGTGTCATCACGTTATGTTAAAGAATTATCGAAATCTACTTATGTAATACGATAACGTATGCAGTACCAAAATCGACGATATTTCCACTCTGAGAACGGCTACAGCTACATGTAAACATGAGTGCAATAACAATAACGCATGTGCGAAAATCCAAATGAACAGTTCAAAGACGTCCAATGGAGCAAGCGTATGTCACGCAGTAGCTACCTTAAAAAATAACAATAATGGATAACACAAAAGCAAGATCTTTCGGACTTTTTCACAGCTTTAAAATATCGAACTTACAATACACTTGGCGCATTCACATCTAAAAAAATTTCACCATGCATTGGGCACATTTTAGCCATTTGCTGTTTCAACACCGGCTTTTATGATGATACTTATAATGTGTAGCAACCCTAACCCGAATAAATTTAATGACAAATACTGTTAAAACCGGCGAGATATAACAGAATAAGAAGTCGTTGGTTAAAACAAAGAAACCATGATTTTTATTGAAATGAGTCCAGAAATTTAGTCAATACTGCACTGAGTAGAAAGATCAGTAAGGTATTCGTCATAAACAATCGTGTTGATTCAAAAATTTTATTCGAAATTTTAGAGGAATATAATGAGATGTTTAAATTTATATCACAAATAAACATGTTGTCTGATTGGGATGAAAAGAAATCCTAAAACATTGCAAAGACTTGCATTTAAATTTAATATAGATGGTGATATAGATGATATAGATGGTGAATCTCTTTTCGAGGAGCTCATATCGTTAAAATGCTTTTTGGATAAGAATATGACCGCAAAGGACATACTAAATTTAATTTACAATAATAAATTTAACTGACACATTTCCAAATATCGCAATCTCGCTAAGAATATATTTATCAGTTACAGTTACAATCGCTTCCGCAGAAGAAGTTTTTCCAAATTAAAAATTATAAAAAAATTATTTACTATCATCAATGAGCCAAGAACGGTTGTCAAATTCATCAATCATTTCAATAGAATATGAAGAATTAGGTAAAGTAGACATCCTAACTAATATTATAAATGCGAAAGTTCAAATTGTTTGTTTGTTTGTTTATGACGCTTTCACGCCTAAACCGCTGAATCGATTAGGTTGCATTTTGGTTTTGATATAGATGGGACCCTGGAGATGGTTATAGGCTACTTAGAATTTTAGATTTTTAATTACTTTTTTAATTATTAATTAAAAACCGTTTTTACGTTGCCATGTTTGACGAGTTTCGCCCGTATCAAATGATTCATGTTTTGAGCTAACGAGAATGCTATTACTTCAATAAAGAAGCGCATGCATCTGAAAAACATTAAATACCACGAAACTTAAGCCAGTTTTATGCCAAATCTATCTGTCTGTACTAATAAAAGGGGTACTTAGGGGTTATCCTGGAGTTCCGCAAAGACAAGCGATTTTTTACCGAAATAAATGCCGGGCACATGAAATTATTAATGGTTTTGAATACGATTGACAACAGTTTGGCAACTCATTTGACGAAAAAACAGTTTGGCGGGAATGACCGCCGGGATAATACGTAAGTACCAAGAAAAGTCCAGATGTGTTTCTTAAAGTTCAAAAATTTCCAAATCCTACCAATAATATAAATGTGTACGTTTGTGTGTTTAGGTGTTTTTGACTGAATCACACAAAAATGGTTGAACGGATTTGGAAAAATTTGTAATGAAAATAGCTTATGCCCTGGATTAACATACAGGCAGCCTTTCAAGCATATAGCATAAATAATTCTTTTACAAAGACACTCAAAATAATTCTAATTCATTGCTCTCTATGGAAATTTTGTAGCTGCTAAACCGATCCTAAAACTTTTTTCACTGATTGAAAGTTACATTATTCCTGAGTATTATTGTTTGTTTGTTTTTGGATTAAGACCGATTGACTGCACTAGGGTCCTAGGGCTATATGGAAAATTCCTCTGTCGGGGACTTTCTAAGGGATCCTAGCCCGTATTTAAGCGAGGTTTTTTAGAAAACCACGGAAAACTGGGAGCGGCTAGGTCGACAGGCTGGACCGGGGTTTGAACCTGGCACCTCCCGCCTTACAGTTTTAAGAGCAGAACTTCTTAAACATTGGTGGCATCCTAAGTGTTATAGGCTACCTTTAATGCATATATCACAGATAGTTCTCTTACAGGGATGCTAATAAGAATTACATTACGCTCTATGTGCATCTCTGTAAGTACTGAACCGATTCCTAAACTTGTTTTACTGATAGTAAGCTACACTATTCTTGAGTATTATAGGCTAAAATTCATGCATGTAGCGTAAATAGTTCCTTTACAGGAACACTCAAAATAATTCTAATACATTACGCTCTCTGGGTATCTCTGTAACTACAGAACCGATTCTCAAACTTTTTCACTAATAGAAAGCTGCTCTATTCCTGATTAACATAGACTAAAATTCATGCATATAGCATAAATATTTCTTTTACAAAACAGTTCGCAAATACTGTCATAACTGTCTCTATTCGCCAAATGCCTGAAAAAAATCTAAATTTAGTAACTCTGCATATTCTCTTATTTTAAATGAAGTATACTACAATGCATTATACTTCATTTGAAACAAGTAAAAAGCAAATAATATTTAAATGCAGTTTCTTTTGTCGCAACAATATTTGTTATTCACGCATGCTACATTTCTCTCAGGACCTAATTCTGAAGCCGACGCGGACGAAGTCGCGGGTAGCAGCTAGTAAGTAATATAATTGAAAGGTTTGATAGTGCAAACGCTAGAAAAGAGAGAGTTTCACTATAAATAATACTAGTGGTTCCTTTTATAAAAATCTCTAACTAAACCAGCTTATTCCAAGCAATATCAGCCGTAATTATCAAATAATTAAATTTGTTGTTGTAATTTTAAGTTTTTCACTCTTACGAAGAAATATTTTTGCTGTGAATATATTTTTCGGACGTATTAACAAATTTTAGATATGTAGGCAAAATTTTAGCACTCTTTTAAGGATATTAATTTTTAAAAAGAATTTCAGACATTACAATGTGAATTTCGTGGGTTGTTTTTTTTTCGTACAAACCAGGGGCCCCAACAGAAATTTTTCATGGGGGGGGGGGTTACGACTACTACAACTCATATATATGTATACGTGGGTGTGATAATGTAGTGAAGAATATACATTTTGTATGGCAAAAAATTCCTCATGGGGGGGGGTTATGACCCCCATAACCCCCCCCGTGGCTACGCCCCTGGTACAAACTGTTTCATAATTTTAGAAAGATCTAATTCAACAGTTGACCTACAACGTGTTTCCCTCAACATTAAACGAATTTTAATTCGTTTTTATTGATAGAGCCATAATTTTTAATCAAACGTATTTTTATTTTCTACCATGCTTTTAAACATTTTATTAATGCATTGTCATGCCTTTGAAAACATTTTGAACAGTGCGGAAATTTTTAAATTCTGTAGTAGAAAAATGAATTCTTTTTCCAGTGAAATACGTTTAACACGAAAACGCTTAACATGAAAAATCGGTTAACACGAAATGACACAACGGTCCGGAACGCAAAATATGCAATTTAATGCATTTTTGTTCTTTTAACACGAAACAAAAATCGTTTAACACGAAAAAAAGTTCATTTTTAATCTTCGGTGGCAAGTTTGCGTTAAGTCACTAGAACGTTTTTGTGGAAAATAAATTTTAATTAAATTCTGGGAAATGGTTTTTCTACCTTTTGTCATCCTAGAAGTATTAATAGCATCATCCATCAAGTCTCTCTCCTCCCTCCCCCTAATGAATAGAATTCTTATCTGTATCAAAGAATCGGCGATTGATGGGAATGCACTTTAGTTGTTCTCATTGGTCTGTTCTTTTTCCCGTGAAGAAGGGGTGAAAGGAGTTTGGTGACAAGAAATTACCACGCATTTCAGGAAAACGCATTCTAGTTCTTTAGTCCTTTCCAGAGTCAGTTGATTTGAGTTGAACTTGGTGAATTTTGTGTTATAACCGTTGAATTTTCGGTAAAAATCAGCGAATTTCAGTGTTTCTCGTAAATTAGCTTATGTTTTAGGAGCACAACGGCAGAGAAATCGGCACGAAAACAAACGGCCACTTCGCTTAGAAAGAAGATAGAGCTTCTTAATGCAGTTGATGAGAAACGGAGGACAGAAACAGAAATCTGCAGAGTTTGGAATTGATAATTCTACCTTATCAAGGATAATAAAAACCGAGTTCAAATCAGATCAATATTTGAGCGCAGTCTGAGCCGGAGAGAAAAGGAATGAGAACAGCTAAGCACGAAGATTTAGAGACAGCTGTTCTTATTTGGTTTAAACAAATGTTTGAGCGCAGTCTGAGCCGGGGAGAAAACGAGAGAACAGCTAAGCACGAAGATTTAGAGACAGCTGTTCTCATTTGGTTTAAACAAGCTAGATCGCAGAATGCTCCTACAGTGTTTTCACTAGAGCGCGAGAATCTCGCATTTTTACTTTCCGAACATGTACCATGTAAGGAAAGTATTGTAATCATGAAAAAATTCGACTTCGAGATTTTGGTGTTTTTGCACGTTTTGAGGGCTTCTGAATCCATTTATGCTATTTTTACGAGATGTATGTATGTGTGTGTGTGTGTGTGTGTGTGTGTGTGTGTGTGTGTGTATGTGAGTGAACACGATAGCTCCTGAACGGAGCATTCATTGAGCTCAAATTGGATATATATGTCATAAACCACCGTCGCAAGACCGGTGTTGATTTTGGTGTGCATAGGACTTATAGTTTTTCTACAGGGCTACGACAAAATTTTCTTTTACATTATGGCCTATGGGGGGAATTTCTTGAAAGTGCGCTAGCGTTTAAACGGTAGATTCGATTGAGCTCAAATTGGGTATATATGTTATAAACCACCGTTGCAAGACCGGTATTGATTTTGGTGTGTATAGGACTTATAGTTTTTCTACAGGGCTACGACAAAGATTTTTTACATTATGGCCTATGGGGGGAATTTCTTGAAAGTGCGCTAGCGTTTAAACGGTAGATTCGATTGAGCTCAAATTGGGTATACATGTTATAAACCACCGTTGCAAGACCGATATTGATTTTGGTGTGTATAAGACTTATAGTTTTTCTACAGGGCTACGACAAAGATTTCTTTTACATTATGGCCTATGGGGGGAATTCTTGAAAGTGCGCTAGCGTTTAAACGATACATTCGATTGAGCTCAAATTCGGTATACATGTTATAAACCACCATCCTAAGACCGGTATTGATTTTGGTGTGTATAGGACTTATAGTTTTCCTACAGGGTAACGACAAAACTTTCTTTTATGTTATGACATAATGGCATTATGGGGAGAAATTCTTGAAAGTGCGCAAGCGTTTAAACGGTGCATTCGAGAGTTTCAATTTGGTATATATGTTTGAATTATTCATCGATTAAAATTTATTTAAGTGCTTGGTAATGATCTTAATCGTAAGTGTTCGGAAAGTCGAGTGGAGTCACTCCAGATTTTTTTTCTTCTTTTTCTCGCCTTAAAAAATTATTACTGCTAGAAATTCGCGCACCCTACAAATCGGTTTCTCAAAGAAAAAAAAAATGAAGAACACAGAGTGTAAAAGTGGATTCTCAAGAACTAAAATCTATGAAAGAAAAAAAAAAGAAAGGGGCTGGGGTTCCCGGAAACATTCTGATCCTGTGGGGATCTTAAACTGGGTTACTTTTATTGCATCTAAGTACGCTTGATTTAGACTTAGAGGTCCAGTTACACTCAATAAAAATAACTGAAAATCATAAATACCTTGATTTTGGGTATTTACCCGACAGAGGAATAAATACCCTACCCACTGGATATTTACCCAACCCAAATCTATTAGTGAAATATTCTCACCCATTTGATAAAAATCTCACTCAGTTTCGGGGAAAGGGTGAAAAATTCTCACCCATTTTTTTTTTTTTTTTCTGCAATGAAAGCTCTGTCCTATATCAGGACCTTTATTGCTGGAAAAAGCAGATGAACTGGCAAAACAAATGAGTATCGAATTTTCGGCAAATCCAGGCTGGTTGGAGCGTTTCAAAAAAAATAAACGGCATTGTGTTAAAAAATGTTTGAGGTGAAGCAAATAAAATTCTGGCAACTATGACTGTAGATTGGTTGCATTCTACGTTGCCTTCAATACTTGAAGAATATGACCCAAAAAACGTGTTTAACGCCGATGAAACTGGCTTATTTTACCGCTGCTTATACCCAATGAAACATTATCGTTCAAAGGACAGTCGTGCTCAGGAGGAAAAAATCTCCAAAGAAAGAATTACTGTATTAGTTGGATGCAATTCGGATGGGTCTGAGAAACTACCCTTATTCGTGATTAGAAAAAGTTTAAAACCGCGGCGTTTTAAAAATGTGATAACATTACCTATTGAATACTCAACAAACAAAAAAGCATGGATGGTCGCCACTGTTTTCAGTGATTGGATTATCAATTTGGATAACCGATTTTTACGAGAAAAGCGTAAAGTCGTGCTTATTATTGATAACTGTCCAGCACACCCTCACATTGAATTAAAAGCTGTAAAGCTTATATTTTTGCCTCCTAATACTACGAGTGTTTTACAACCATGTGATCAAGGCATTATACAAAATTTGAAATTCGATTACCGAAAGTAACTGCTTCGAAAATATTTAGTCGCAATCGAAGCAAAAGAAGAATTCTCCATTAATGTATTGGATGCGTTGCACATGTTGAGCTCAGCAAGGAATTCAGTGAAACCCTACGTCCATCGAAAATGGTTTTCGCCATGCAGGATTCTCCAAAATAACAAATTCTATTGCAAGAATCAGCCGACAATGAGAGTGAGCGGACATTTAACGAAATATTTGGGAAAGTCTCAGAATTACCGGACTGCCCAACAATATCAATACATGAATATGCTTTGTTCGATAATGATGTAACTACAGCACCGATTATGAACGGTGTGTAGATCCAATGAGATTTTGGATATTGTTCAAAATCCAAAAGATTCTGTTGATTCCCGACGTCGAATCTGACGGCCTCAACGTTGCAGTTCCCGTCCCCTCTACTTCACCAATGCGAAAAATGATAAACAGTGCACGCAGTTATTTAGATGCGCATTCTAATGGATAAATGAATAAAACTATGGACGATCTTGAACAATTTGTGGACAATATGGCTCTGAAAAATACATTTAAAAAAAATCTGATGTGTCCAACACATGACTTCCTTGCACGTCCATTAGATCAAAAATATTTTCGACGCACTTCCTCTAAATTTGTTTCTTTGAAAGAGATAAAATATCAATAATAGTAAGGTTTAGCGATTTCTAGCCAAATATTTCGATATCGCCAAGCTGAGTTCAATTTGAAAGATTTCCTTCTGACACTTTATTTGGCGATATTTCATCAAAAGCCGACAAACTTGAGATAGTCTGCGAGATTTTGGGGATAGCCAAAGTAGTCATTGACCACAGACTTTCAATGAATTGAATGCATCCACACACCTCAATGTATTTAAAGTCATTTGGCTCACCCTGTAAATAAATTCTCAGTCGATTGCTGTCAAAAAAGATATTGAAAACAGTTAGATATTACAATAGTTCTAAATACAAAAGTTAAAAAATCTACGGGTTAAAGTTTTAGAGTTATACAAAATAGGAAATAATTTTTGGCGCCAAATTTGGCGATATTTCGGCGAAACTCGTCAATGTCGACGACATTTGGCGAGATTTTAAGCATGAACCAAACAATGACAGATTATTGCCAAATTTGGCGATATTTCGCCAAAACTCGCCAAGAACGATAACAAATGGCGATACTTTGGGCATGGACCAAATGACTGACTATCGCCAAATTTGGCGATATTTCGCCAAAACTCGCCAAGGTCGAGGACAGACGGCGAGATTTTGGGCATGTACCAAACAATGACTGTCTACAGTTGTATTATATTGAAGATGTCCATAGACATTAAGGTACTGAAATTCTTTTCGGTGGTCCTGTAAATAAACTCTCCAGTAGATTGGAACCAAAAATCGAGATGCACAACTAGATGTTACAACATTCTTATATATGAAATTTCATAATAGTTTTTGAGATTTGAGAGTTAAATATGCACACACATACACCAAAAGTCGCCAAGCTTGGCGACTTTTGGCATAGTTCTTGAGGGAGGCACGTGACCGTGGTCGGACCATTACCTAACTTATGTGGTAGGACGGTATTGTGCTTGAAATGGATGAATGCCCCTAAAATTGCTATTGACCGTAATGTATTGGAAATCTTTTGAGTGTTCCTGTAGCAGAACTATAAATGATAAAGACACTTTTTTTAATGGAGAAATTCATTTTCTAACTCTTTACAGCATATATCACTTCTGAGTCGTTTGAAATAGCCCAATACCTCTAAAAAACGCTTTGATGAATTTCGGCCCATAGAGCGTAATGTATTTCGAATCTTTTGGGCGGTCCTGTAGATAAACTATTCAGTCGAATGGAACCGAAAGGGGAGGTGCACAACTAGATGTTACAACAATCCTAAATATAAAGTTTCAACATTCAACGCCTAACAGTTTTTGAGATATGCGAGTTTAATGAATTTCGGCCCATTGAGTGTAATGTATTTCGAATGTTTTGGGCAGTCCTGTAGATAAACTATCCAGTCGAATGGAACCAAAAGGGGAGGTGCACAACTAGATGTTACAACTATCCAAAATATGAAGTTTCGACATTCTACGCCTAATAGCTTTTGAGTTAGGCGAGTTTAATGAATTTCGGCCCATAGAGCGTAATGTATTTCGAATCTTTTGGGCGGTCCTGTACATAAACTATCCATTCGATTGCCACCAAAAGGGGAGGTGCACAACTAGATCATAGAACAATCCTAAATATCAAATCTCAACATTCTACGACCAATAGTTTTTGAGATATGCGAGTTACATACATACGTACGTACGTACGTACGTACAGACGGCATGGAAAAACTGGCCACAGTAGACTCGCCACTGGTCAAAATGAGTTGCAGACGCGTTAATATGATCGTGCATGCTAGCCTACGATGAGATGCATCGAAAAAAATTTTTAAATTAAATTTAGAGGTAGTCAAAATCGGTTTTTATGTCGAAATTTGGCCCCCAAAATTTTTCGTGATCACATTACTTCCTTATACTACGTACAAGGAAGTAAAAAAATGAAGAACACAGAGTGTAAAAGTGGATTCTCAAGAACTAAAATCTATGAAAGAAAAAAAAAAAGAAAGGGGCTGGGTGTTCCCGGAAACATTCTGATCCTCTGGGGATCTTAAACTGGGTTACTTTTATTGCATCTAAGTGCGCTTGATTTAGACTCTTTTAGACAAGACTCCAGTTACACTCAATAAAAAAAATCTGATGTGTCCAACACATGACTTCCTTGCACGTCCATTAGATCAAAAATATTTTCGACGCACTTCCTCTAAATTTATTTGTTTGAAAGAGATAAAATATCAATAATAGTACGGTTTAGCGATTTCCAGCCAAATATTTCGATATCGCCAAGCTGAGTTCAATTTGAAAGATTTCCTTCTGACACTTTATTTGGCGATATTTCACCAAAAGCCGACAAACTTGAGATAGTCAGCGAGATTTTGGGGATAGCCAAAGTGTCTGTTAGTCATTGACCACAGACTTTCAATGAATTGAATGCATCCATACACCTCAATGTATTCAAAGTCATTTGGCTCACCCTGTAAATAAATTCTCAGTCGATTGCTGTCAAAAAAGATATTGAAAACAGTTAGATATTACAATAGTTCTAAATACAAAAGTTAAAAAATCTACGGGTTAGTTTTAGAGTTATACAACATACGAAATAACTTTTGGCGCCAAATTTGGCGATATTTCGGCGAAACTCGTCAATGTCGACGACATTTGGCGAGATTTTAAGCATGAACCAAACAATGACAGATTATCGCCAAATTTGGCGATATTTCGCCAAAACTCGCCAAGAACGATGACAAATGGCGATACTTTGGGCATGGACCCAATGACTGACTATCGCCAAATTTGGCGATATTTCGCCAAAACTCGCCAAGGTCGAGGACAGACGGCGAGATTTTGGGCATGTACCAAACAATGACTATCTACAGTAGTATTATATTGAAGATGTCCATAGACATTAAAGTACTGAAATTCTTTCCGGTGGTCCTGTAAATAAACTCTCCAGTAGATTGGAACCAAAAATCGAGATGCACAACTAGATGTTACAACATTCTTATATATGAAATTTCATAATAGTTTTTGAGATTTGAAAGTTAAATATGCACACACGTACACCAAAAGTCGCCAAGCTTGGCGACTTTTGGCATAGTTCTTGAGGGAGGCACGTGACCGTGGTCGGACCATTACCTAACTTATGTGGTAGGACGGTGCTGTGCTTGAAATGGATGAATGCCCCTAAAATTGCCATTGACCGTAATGTATTGGAAATCTTTTGAGTGTTCCTGTAGCAGAACTATAAATGATAAAGACACTTTTTCTAATGGAGAAATTCAGTTTCTAACTCTTTACAGCTTATATCACTTCTGAGTCGTTTGAAATAGCCCAATACCTCTAAAAAACGCTTTGATGAATTTCGGCCCTTAGAGCGTAATGTATTTCGAATCTTTTGGGCGGTCCTGTAGATAAACTATCCAGTCGAATGGAACCAAAAAAGGAGGTGCACTACTAGATGTTACAACTATCCAAAATATGAAGTTTCGACATTCTACGCCTAATAGCTTTTGAGTTAGGCGAGTTTAATGAATTTCGGCCCATAGAGCGTAATGTATTTCGAATCTTTTGGGCGGTCCTGTGCATAAACTATCCATTCGATTGCCACCAAAGGGGAGGTGCACAACTAGATCATAGAACAATCCTAAATATCAAATCTCAACATTCTACGACCAATAGTTTTTGAGATATGCGAGTTACATACATACGTACGTACGTACGTACGTACGTACGTACGTACAGACGGCATGGAAAAACTGGCCACAGTAGACTCGCCGCTGGTCAAAATGAGTTGCAGACGCGTTAATATGATCGTGCATGCTAACCTACGATGAGATGCATCGAAAAATTTTTTTTAATTAAATTTAGAGGTAGTCAAAATCGGTTTTTTTGTCGAAATTTGGCCCCCAAAATTTTTCGGGATCACATTACTTCCTTATACTACGTACAAGGAAGTAATAACTGAAAATCATAAATACCTTGATTTTGGGTATTTACCCGACAGAGGAATAAATACCCTACCCACTGGATATTTACCCAACCCAAATCTATTAGTGAAAAATTCTCACCCATTTGATAAAAATCTCACCCAGTTTCGGGGAAAGGGTGAAAAATTCTCACCCATTTTTTTTTTTCTGCAATGAAAGCTCTGTCCTATATCAGGACCTTTATTGCTGGAAAAAGCAGATGAACTGGCAAAACAAATGAGTATCGAATTTTCGGCAAATCCAGGCTGGTTGGAGCGTTTCAAAAAAAATAAACGGCATTGTGTTAAAAAATGTTTGAGGTGAAGCAAATAAAATTCTGGCAACTATGACTGTAGATTGGTTGCATTCTACGTTGCCTTCAATACTTGAAGAATATGACCCAAAAAACGTGTTTAACGCCGATGAAACTGGCTTATTTTACCGCTGCTTATACCCAATGAAACATTATCGTTCAAAGGACAGTCGTGCTCAGGAGGAAAAAATCTCCAAAGAAAGAATTACTGTATTAGTTGGATGCAATTCGGATGGGTCTGAGAAACTACCCTTATTCGTGATTAGAAAAAGTTTAAAACCGCGGCGTTTTAAAAATGTGATAACATTACCTATTGAATACTCAACAAACAAAAAAGCATGGATGGTCGCCACTGTTTTCAGTGATTGATTATCAATTTGGATAACCGATTTTTACGAGAAAAGCGTAAAGTCGTGCTTATTATTGATAACTGTCCAGCACACCCTCACATTGAATTAAAAGCTGTAAAGCTTATATTTTTGCCTCCTAATACTACGAGTGTTTTACAACCATGTGATCAAGGCATTATACAAAATTTGAAATTCGATTACCGAAAGTAACTGCTTCGAAAATATTTAGTCGCAATCGAAGCAAAAGAAGAATTCTCCATTAATGTATTGGATGCGTTGCACATGTTGAGCTCAGCAAGGAATTCAGTGAAACCCTACGTCCATCGAAAATGGTTTTCGCCATGCAGGATTCTCCAAAATAACAAATTCTATTGCAAGAATCAGCCGACAATGAGAGTGAGCGGACGTTTAACGAAATATTCGGGAAAGTCTCAGAATTACCGGACTGCCCAACAATATCAATACATGAATATGCTTTGTTCGATAATGATGTAACTACAGCACCGATTATGACCGGTGTGTAGATCCAATGAGATTTTGGATATTGTTCAAAATCCAAAAGATTCTCTTGATTCCCCGACGTCGAATCTGACGGCCTCAACGTTGCAGTTCCCGTCCCCTCTACTTCACCAATGCGAAAAATGATAAACAGTGCACGCAGTTATTTAGATGCGCATTCTAATGGATAAATGAATAAAACTATGGACGATCTTGAACAATTTGTGGACAATATGGCTCTGAAAAATACATTTCAAAAAAAGATAACTGATTCTTTCTCCCCAAAATAATATTTTTTGTAATTGCTTTTCATCCCAATGAATGCAACTTACTTGTTGTTTAACAGGAAATCGATATAAAATATAAGAATATCGAAAATATGGTGAGTTTTGCTCTTTTTTTTACGAATCTTTTAACACGAAATTCTTTTAACACAAAAAAATATTTTGGTCCCTTCGGTTCGGGCCCAAAATGAGACTGAGCTTCCCCTCACTTCAAAGGTTAATCGGGCCCTGAGCGGACGTGCTCACAGCAGACACGTGAGGGGAGCTGAGTGGTCAGAGCGGACATTCTTGCACCTATTGCATTGTTTCCATTATCAGTCACATGTCATCTATTTCGAGCTTTGCACCTGCTGTTTTATTGGTGTCCCCTACAATTCGCCGACTGCGAATTCGCCGACATTTCCAAATTTCCCTTTTAGGACTTTTTTGGGGATTATCCTCTCTCATTTATCTAGTGAGGTGAATACCGAAGGGGAAGGCAGGAGTATTCCGCTTCCCAGAGGTAATCTACGTGGAACAGGTGAAATAAAGGAACAGGTTTTAGGAAAGATCACCTTACATATTGGAAAGATATAGATTACTAGCTGATGTGCTGTTTCATTCATTAAAAATTGTTTCAAAATTCTGATTATCCTCTAAAATATTAATTTCTTTTTCCACTCATCTTGAAAATAAAATATTTTTCTATTATCATTATTTATCTGTGTAAAGTCACAATAATAATATAAGCTAAGAGTTATAAAAAAAATATTTTTCTTACTGAAATTTGCAATAATGATGATGTTCTTTTTTTTTTCTTTTCCAAAAGTAGTGTTTAACATAGAAAAAAGCTAATAAAACTATTAAATTATCTGCTTTTAAAATTTTTAGATTATTTTGAAGTCAGACTCACTATATTGCTGAAGTAAGTATGCAAGGCATTCTTGTGCTGTCAAAATATTTTCGGTAGTATTCAAGGAAACCTGATACCTACTGTTAAATGTATCTGCCTAACGTATCACCTAAGTGTCATTCCAATCGTCTCAGTGTCTTAACGTGATAAACAGAAAAAAGAAAAAACATTAATTAAATTTTTTTTCTAGACATTTTTTTAAAAGGACTATTGAGTAAGTCGAGTTGCTACCTAACATGTTACTAAAATTTCGTTTGTTCAAGCTGTTTTCGAGTGATGCGAACAAATAGCTACTCAATTTCCATAAAATCTCAAAATATAATAAAAATTTGAAAACTATTCAACGCTATAGTTGAATAAAGCCTCTATTTTGTCCACTTTAGTCGTTATTACGTTGTGGATGGAGAAAAAAGAAACTTGCATAACTTGACCACATTTTCAGAAAAACTAAAAATTCCACTTGGAGCATGACTTCTTATTTTTTTTTCAATTTCGCCACTCTCATACCTGTGTAAAGAAAACAATGTATCTTTTTGTAATAATAAAATTTCTGTATTCGCAAAAATATTGATGTGATTATTATCTCTTATTCATAACAGAATTATGCTTTTAGAATATTAATTATATGCTCACATTAGTAAAATGGTACTCTATTCTGATAGGCAGTATAAACTAGAATTCGCAAGGGGACTGAAGATATACTGGGGCACAGTTGTAGTGACCGAGATTTAAGTTTTAGTATCTGTAAATTTTTATGCAATAGAAGATAACTTTGATGTAATATTAATGATGTACTAAAAATTCTGAACAAGTAAAGAAAAAAGAATAAAAGACATAAAAAAAACAGAATGGAAAATATATAAAACAAAAAAGATTTAAAAAAATTGATTACAAGTGAACGTAAGCGCATTGCAGTTGATTTATGATTCATAATAGTATGCTTTTCTAGATTATGAAAAATTTCAAGCGAATCGTACAAACGGTGTAGATGTTATTAGGCTTTTTGTGTTAACTTTATAATCTTTTTGCAGTAATGGCGGAAAAAGTTTTATCTTGAAGTCAGGGACCAGCGTAACTATATACTAAGGATTATACGCTTTAAAGAATAACTTCCCATAGAGCGCAATGTATTTGGAATATTTTGAGTGCTCCTGTAGAAAAACTATAAATGCTACATAAACCATTTTCAATAGGGTACAGTACATAAGAATAATATATATAAATTTCGTCGAAATCGGTCCATGTTTACGGTAGTTAGAGCACGGACGGACGGACAGACTGACAAACCGAAATCATAAACACTTTTCGACCTTGTTGGAAAGTGTTAAAAATGGAGGATGGTAAGGGAGAGACGCGGGATGAAAATTACTGACACAAAAAATATTTCCTGTTCCCGAGATTGCAGGTTGAAAATTTTCTTTTCTTCTCAAGTCTTTACATTGATAAGCCCTCGATAACTTAACGTATATTTTTAGAATGACACTCGTCCATCTTCAGATACTTCTCGGGGTATGATTTTGTCGTCTAAATATTGCACAATCCGCTCGACCTACAAAGATTAACAAAGCATATTACGATGTCTGTTTGTTCAAGAGAGACAAAGAATATCGCTTTTTGAGGTTATTGCTAAATAGCGCTACACTGTTTGATTATTTTTTTTCTCACTTAGCGAAGTCTTGGAGAAGAGTAGCGTAAGCAACACGATATAAAACTGTTTTTCCAGATTAACGTATAACCCTCCCCCCCTCCCCCGCAACTGTTTATACCGCCGCCAAATACTCTCCTCTGAAGCACACTTACATACTACACTGCTCAAAACAATTAAAGGATATTGTAAGTTTTATATAAAATAAAGATAAAAGCGAAATTTTTTTTTTTTTTTTTTTGCCGAAAATGGAAGAAGAGAATCACAAATGCAAATTTTTCTGATTTTCAAACTGTGGAGTATGCTAATTTTGAGTTCGACGTCAAAAACGTCGCTTCAGCGGCAGCGAATGAAATTGGACTTTCAACTGAATAAAAGACAATGAAGACAAGGATGATCGGCATTCAGTGACTGCTTTGTTTCGATGAGTACGATGTCTCAGCGAAGTCATTTAACCGATTCAGAAGCTTGGAGAGTTGTCGGTAGGTTAGAAGGGGGGCCAAACTCAAGCCGAAGTAGCGTAAGCCATTGGAGTGTCACAAAGTGTGATTTCCAGGATCTGGAACCGGTTTTTGGCGACTGGGAGTGCAGGCCGAAGACCAGGGCAAGGTCGTAGACGGGCAATAACACCCAATGAAGATCGTTATTTAGTGTTAACGGCTGGGAGACACCGGAATATGAACGCTACTCTTCTCCAACAACACCTTCGCTCGGCTGCTGGCACCACGGTTTCAACTCAGACTGTCCGAAACCGGCTCCATGGTGTAGGTCTGTCTGCTCGCCGACCGATGGTATGTGTTAGACTAACATAAAGGCATCGTCGCGACCGCAGGGAGTGGGCAATAGAGCATGTGAACTGGAGGAGAAATGAATGGAGCAATGTTCTTTATTCTGACGAGTCCCGTTTTTCAGTTCATCCTGATAATAGGCGTATTTTCATGTGGAGGGACCGTGGCAGTAGGAATAATCCTGCGTTCGTGCACGAAAGTGTTAGCTTTGGCGGTGGAGGAGTGTTGGTGTATGGTGGCATCTCCATTGACGGGCGCACAGAACTCTACATCATTCGAGATGGACCTCTGACTGGTCGCCGATATAGGGATGAGATCTTCAGACCTATTGTGGTCCCTTACGCTGCAGCAATCGGAGATGACTTCATTTTAATGGACGATAACTGCAGGCCACATCGTGCTAACCTGGTGGAGGATTTCCTTTTCGAGGAAGGAATCGTACGAATGGAATGGCCAGCGTGTTCTCCAGACATGAATCCAATAGAGCACGTTTGGGACGCTCTAGGAAGACGAGTTGAAGGCCGCCAACCACCCCCACAAACTCTCCAAGAACTGGAAAGAGCTCTTCTGGAAGAGTGGGACAGAATACCCCAACTCGTGATTAATAGCTTCATTGACTCCATGCCTCTAAGGTGTTCAACGTTGCTGGCCGTCCGTGGAAACCATACCCCCTACTGAAAATGATTTCCTTTGAAAGAAAACACCTTTTCTTATTCTTTTTTTCTCATATGTACAACTGTATTTTTTTTCCTTTTCTACACAAATGCGCAATAAAATGCATTTTTTTCTGTCAAGCATGTGTAATTTATTCTCATATAACCTACTACGTCTGTCGACCATGTATCAATCAGCTAAAAAGTTTCCCAGCCACAAGATCCACCTAAAACCGCAATATCCTTTAATTGTTTTGAGCAGTGTAATTCAAAATAAAAAAATATATAAAACTCGGCTGTTCGAGCCTCGTCAGGGAGAGACACCCCCCCCTGAATTTTTTAGTTTCATTATTGCCATATTAAAACGATATTAATTGACTATGTCATTTTTACTCTCACCCCTTTTTCCTTTTCTTTTATTCTTCCTTTACATTTATTTCGCCGACTGGAAGTAGGAGGGTTTCCTGATCTTTCCTTGCAATTCCAAACGTGGGTCGATGATAACCGAAGTAACTTATATGATTTTTAGTATCCATCTTAACACACCAAAAATTTTGCTATTCGTTAATGGATATTGTTGAGAGAGCTTTGGGCGAGTAGGGTTGCTGTATTTCACCTGGTAACCCTGTGTTGAAATTTTTATGATTGTAACCTATTTATAGAAAAATACATGTGATGCATATTCTACAGCAGACGAAATATTGCATCAATGGATTAAAGCTGTTGTGAACTAATAGTATTTAAATATATGTAAAAAATACATGTGATGCATATTCTACAGCTTACGAAATATCGTAACAATAGATTAAAGCTGTTGTGAACTAATAGTATTTAAATATATGTAAAATTATGTCGCATACTTTTATGTCGCACACATTTTTCGGACAATTTTCAATAAAGGGGGTGAGAGATAAAATGACATAGTTATTAATTTCAAATTGTGTAAGTTTTAAGCACAATATCAGTGTAAAAGTTATTAATTTGAAGTGAGTTTAAAAATATACTTACAAATAATCTTTATGCTATAGAAATGGATAATTGGCCAAACAAACAGTTCAATGACGTCCAATGGAGCAAGCCGATGTCGCGCAGTAGCTAGCTTACAAAATAAAAATAATGGATACACAAAAATGCAAGATTTTTTCGGACTTTTTCACAGGTGTAAAATATCGAATTGACAATACTGGGCGCATTCATCTCCCGTCTAAAAAATATCACCGTGCATTGGGCTAAAGCACATTTCAGCCATTGGCTGTTTCAACATCGGCTTTTATGATGACACCCAAAATGTGTAGCAACCCTAACCTAAATAAATTGAATGAAAAATACCGTTAAAACCAGGGCCCGATTAACCTCTGAAATGAGGGAACGCTCAGTTTCATTTCGGGCCCCTCATCCCCTTTTTGTTTAGTAAAAATAAAGTTTTAATGATTTTCTTTCATAAAAATATTTTATTCATAAAAAAGAAATTTCATTGATTTAATTAGTTCTAATCATTTCCTTTAATAAAAGAGTTTTATTTATTAATTTGAAATTTTCCTTTAATAAAAATATTTTATTCATTAATCTTCATAATAGTTTAGTTCATTGTAACGCGATTTTACAGTATTTTTGAAATTACTTTAAACATTAACAAATAACTAAAGACTTTACCTTACTGGAACATTAAACTTTATTAATTTAGTCCTATTTCTCATTAGACATGGCTTTTTTTCAGAAAATCTTTGTTTGTTTTGATGACATCATAAAAATCACAACACAGAAGTTGAGAATTAATTTTGACATTTAGAAGATGTTTAACATAAGGCGACACATATTTCTAAACGGTAATTTGGGGACAAATCAGGCATTGTCCTCGAATCTAAACAAAACTTGGGGACACTACAAAATATTTCCGAGACTTATTCGAGGACATAACATATTACCATGTACACCCTCCAAAAAAAGTTTTCGAGGGCAAGAAAATTTTCGTACGTCAATTTTATATTTAAAGCATGGTTCTTCATGAAAAGTGATTAATCATTAACAAAACTGAAAGGGGAAATTTTACTCATAGTCGGATACTTTATTGAATGTCTGTACACCTTCCAAAAAAAGTATTCGAGCAAGAGAGAAATTTTCTATTTTAGATTTGCGAATAATAATTGAGTTTTTGAAAAACACACAACCTGACAGAAATATTGAAATTCATATTTATACATAGCCTAATTCATATTCTATGATAAATTATTTTTAATTTACGAAACCAACGTAGGAAATTTATCTCTTGCTCGAATACCTTTTTTGGAGGGTGTACACGCTACACACACAATGACAACAAACGTTTTCAGAGATCGAATTTCATTGTTTCTCTGAGTAAATGGCGTTTTTAGTTGGTTTATTTTTCTTATTTCTTCAGTTTTCCCAGAAAGAAATAAGCTAAACGGAAACTTTCAGGGAAGAAAGTACAAATCTTTAAATTTGGGGACAAAGTATTTTTGGGGACAAAATGAAAAAAAATCTATATTTGGGGACTGTCCTCGAATTTCGAGGACGTATGGTCACCTTAGTTTAACATTACATATTAAAAGTCTACCCCTTTCTACCCCTTTCTGCTCCCCTTCCGGCCAAATATTCCCCATAATCGAAAAAAACTCTCAACTGCAGCAGATGTCCCAGGCAAAGACATTGCAAACAACCAACTTAGAAATTTTGTGACATGAAGTATCAAGACTTCTGAAAAGCACCATTTCCCTTCATTAAAAATGTTTACAATAACTTAAAAAGATCATTTAAAAACAAAATTTTGAATTTTTATCGCAGTTTTTCAGTCATTTTCGCCCCCCTCCCCCACCCTTCAAATTCTGAGGGGAAGCTCAAGCTTCCCGAGTCTTTTCAGTAATCAGGCCCTGGTTTAAACAAAGCAACATGATTTTCATTGAAATGAGTCCAGAAATTTAGTCAACACTGTACTAACATAAAGAACAGTAAGGTATGAAGCAGCAAAGCTGGCCGCCTTGGCGGTTAGTACTATGAATTTTCATTAAATTGAAGGAATCGAGGAGAAAAATTCTAATCTCGAGATAAGAACTTCCGCATTCAAAAATTAAAATAGAACAGTAATAGCGGCATTCGTAATATATCGAAATATCATCTACATTTCTGTAGTGTAGGATTTTTTTGGGGAGGGGGCGCAACCCTTCAATAAACTCACTGAAAGGTGGAATAAAGTTATTCTTCCAGAAATTTTCCCTTGTACAGAGGCGTAGCCAAGGGAGAGGGGTTAAGGGGGGTCATAACCCCACCCCCTATGAGGAATTTTTTACCATACAAAATGTATATTCTTCACTCCCTTATCGCATGCATGTATGCATATATGTGAGTTACAGTAGTGGTAAACCACCCCCTCCCCTGATCAATTTCTGGCTATGCCCCCCCTTCATATATAACTTTTCAAAAATTAAAATAAAATATTTTCGGTGAAATTAATTATTGTAATTTTATTTATTTTAGAACAACAGCTTCACGGCCTTAAGGGCCCCCCCAAAACTCTTGGCCCGGGTACTATACGGCGGCCTTGGGAGGGGATTAAACTATTCTCTTTAAATCTCTCCTTTTATAAATACATTTGAATTCATAAAATGAGGCAGACTTTCATAATCTAAATTCGTCTTTGGAATGGGGGGGGGGGAGGGGCGGCCACGGACGCACGTGCTTCCCTACCCCTTCCGGGTCCGGAAACGCATCTTGGCGGAGGAGGTGAAATAAAAGTTTTGAGTGACACGCTGTAAAAAACTTATTCCAGAATTTATTGTTGTAGTTTATTAAAGAGAAAATTAGCAGAATATTTCGTGATGTTAATTTTCATCAGTGAGGTATTAATTTACATTTACAATATTCATGTGGCTACTCAGCCATCGTCCGGAGATTGATAAGCACTCAAATAAATAAATAAATAAACATAAATAAATAAAAAAACGGGTGTGTCGAAATTAAAATAAACTTCATATCGACTACACACATGCACACACATTTTAACCCTTTAACGCATGGTAGTCGTGAAACCACCTCTTTCTAACGTTTTCAACCGCAAAAAATATGGTTAAATGGTCCCAACACTGAAAAAGTGCAGCCGTTGCCATAGATGCCTTTAACTACCAACAACATGGCGATCGACTGAATCTTCCAGGCGATAACATAACTGATAGGAAAGGGGGGACAGTATAAAAATTAAATATCGCATTTTAATATGTATATAGTTTGTTAATAACAATAAATATAAATCAGTTTCAAAATACTGGAGATTCTGATCAAAATATAACATTGATAATTGACCAACTATAAGTCAGCGCTCCAGCATTTTCGTCTCCGAGTGCACAATGTGTGTTTACATTCAGCGCATGCGTGCACTTTCTTAAGAACGAATGTAGCACAAAGAGGAAAAGGAAAACTTTCTGCAGCAATAGAGTATAGCATACTTATTATTTTTTGTCTCTTTCTCTCTGGCGATCTATCCGGTAGCTCTGTCCGTCTGTTAAAATCGAAAATCGTCCCAGCCTCATCATGACGCTATATTATTATTTTGCCGTGACGTGACCTTGAAATTTCACTCTCAACGCGCCTAAAGAAGTTTCACTTCAAAAACAAAAACAGAAGGGTGTTTATTATTTTTTTCGGACCTCCACCCACACAAGGGCGGCTCCAGCGAGAGGGCCATAGGGGCCATAGCCCCCTCCGAACTTTTTGTTTTTGAACTTTAGATTCGTATACTTTACGATTCCTCACGTTCAATTGGCATTTTAAACAATTTATAGGCTATCTAAATAGTTCAATGGCCCCCTCCGAAAATTCAGCCTGGAGCCGCCCTTGCACCCACACACTCTCCGGAGAAAAGAATTATTCCCTCACTGGTTCTTAATTTTGATGTCACGTGAAGCTAGTCGAAAAATCCCTTCTTTTGTCTTCGGAAGTTTCAAATTATTTTCGTACGGGTTTTACTAATTAATTTTTTAGCTGATCAAAAAATTATCCTAGACGCTTGATTTTTTTTAAACGAAAGCTCAGCAGTTTGTCCGTAACAGTATATTTTTTTTAGTCGAAATATTCCATAGCTTTTTAGATGCGAGCTGAGAGAGGCTCTCAACCGAAAACCAAGGAAATTCAACCGAATTTGCCGGAGAAAAGGGTTGTCGACTTTTATTCATCAAAAATCGGAAAATGCAGCTAATTCAAAAATGAAGGTCTCTTTAGAAAGAAAACTCTTTCCTCTTTCCGATCGTGTAATTATTTTTTCTTTCGGACGATCAGGAGCCTTCTTTTTCGGAGGGCAAAGACAGAAAACGGTCGAAAATAACGTAAAATATAAAATAATTCAAAAACTAATTCCAAAATTGAAAAATTACTCCCGAGGTGCAAACTCCGGGATGCTTGTAAACCCCCCTGCAGAGTTTGGTGCAATTCGGTCATATAGTTAGTCCGCTATGCGAACGACAGACAAACACACAGACATCCAAAATCTTCCAAGCCTCATCATGACGCTATTGCCGTGACGCGACCTTGAAATTTCACTCTCAACGCGCCTAAAGAAGTTTAAATTAAAATAAATAAAACATTGATTCCTTCTGTGCGAAGAACGGGTATGCAGCTATTAATGTATAGAAGAGTCGTCGTCTGAGTTACAAGGGGAAAAAAAGAAAGAAAAAAGAAAGAGGAATATACACAGATATAGAGAGTCCTTCAAATTTGATTCCCCCACTCTTTCTGATGTTTGCTTTGATCTTCACTTTCAAAAGGTAAAACACTTTAACTGTGCGATTACATTTTTGAGTACCGATACTTGAACATTTCTATTGAAGTCTACGGCGCTTGTAAATACATTGTTTTGGTAAAACTCTTCCAATTCATTTTCAAGGCAAGCGCTTTCCTCTTATATCAGTTGATAGGTGGTCCTTTGTGTGTTGAATCAAAATACAAGGATATATACCATGATACTGAAAAAATAATCAAGAACACGGACACCAGCGGCCGCTTTCAGGGGGGGGGGGGTATTTTTTCGATATACGCGTTATTTTATAATTTTACTACACTCAAAAACAACCTTAACCCGAAATCCTTTTTGACAATAAAATAACTCTTATGTGTATTAAAAAAACTCATTTCGTATTCAATTTTTTTATCACTAAATTTATCGTAGTAACATAACCCATTAATACCACTTTGGCTTTTCAATTCAGTAATCAAATGAAAACAATTATTTCTAAAGTTCTTCGGCTCGAAAATGAAAATACATAAGCAGGAAACAATATGAACGTAGAGCTTAGGGGCAATTTAAAAATATTCTGCTTTTGAAAGCTATTATAGCTATTTTTACATCTTATTATTTCTTCGCACAGGGGTTAAGGTATCACGTTAATACGCGGTCGCATATTATCGCATTGCGGTCTCATTTTTGCAAGATATGAAAATAAAAGTCACTTTCGCTAAAATGCACGCTCATATTTCAGTGCTTTTAATATCATCAAAACTGCCAAATATGACAATCTGTGACGAATTTAATGTGAAGTAAACTTTAGCCATTTTAACAACATCCTCATCGTAAACACTGGAATCCCGGAGAAGAAAAATGTTTAGTTTTCACAAAACTTTCGGAAAGTGGGCCAATTTAAAACAAAGAAAAATTCTGATGAGTTCTAAACGTTAGGGTTTTGGACGCAGCTATCAAAAAATAGTTTAATTCGATAATCCAAAAAATAAAAATAATACTAAAATTTCTTTAACAAAAATAAAATAAAAAATTGCTAAGTCCCCTTTCCCTAAAATTAAAATAGTCATAATGAAAATCTTTATATCCAATAATTTCAAAACTAATAATTAACCCATTTATGCCTAGCGTCCCTTTTTTGGGACGGCATTTTCGCTATTAGTCGAAAACGTTATTTATATTTCCCAGCCTTTATTCATGAGTATTGAGCCTCAACTCTACAAAATATTTTAACATGACCAAGTAGGATGTTGATACTTCGATTTTTATGCATAATGATTTTAAAAGAAATCATCCCTTGTTCAAGAAGTTGACATCAGAAATTTATCTATTATTTCTGTTATCTGTAAAAATCGAAGAAAGTCGCAAAAATATCCAGGCACAAATGGGTTAAATAAATGATATGCTCTTGCGCCCAAGTGCTGATTCGCAACGGTAAACATTCAAAAACCCAAGCCAGCGAAGGACACAGAAGGGTGAGTATTTGCCGTCGCATCCTTGCAATGTTGAGAACGAACAGGTTAAAGTTATTTCGACGCTAAAATATTTATTTTAAATCTTTGTCCTTAGAATCTAAATTTGTGAGAATTTTTTCATTTTCGCAGTGAACTCTCGCGACAGAAGCCAATTGTATTCATTGTTGAATGGCCATTTGTATCAGTTATGATACAAATGGCCATTCTGATGAAATGTTAAGAATTGGCCACATGCCATGGCTGGGCTGGATACAACTGATCGTATACCGACCCGGGAACTATATATAAATGGCGGACCACTTACATTTTATTTTGAACACACAATATAGATATGTAAGAGTGATCGGTCCTTCGAAAAATTTACTGGCTTCCCGGTGGGCGTATCCAGGCGTATGCCACGGAAAGTACCAAGTGGGACAGCGTTATTGGCCAATATTGAGGCAATATTGGCCAATTACGGCATGGATCGGTTCAAATCAGTCTTTTTGTCCCGATTTGTCCCCGACTGAAGAATGTAATATTCCCGGTTAGACAAATATTAATTGATCCCTTCCAGGGATACTTTTATCCCCTGCTGAAGAAATGGTAAATTAATCTCTGCTCCTACAAGTTCAACAGTACCTAACGATATTAAGTATTGAGAATAGAAATTCTTCTTTTGTTTACTAGACAAAGGAGCAATCTACAAACATCCCTTTGAAATAGATATACACATGCCTGATGCTACTTCTCATTCTGTAACTGGGGTCAGGTTTTAAAGGAAGACTGCGAAATGAATGAAAAAGCACTGCTCTTCCGTGAGCCGAATTTGAGGGTAGACGTAGAATCGACATAGGCAGGAATTGCAGGAATATATCTGCATAGGAAATCGAGGGTCGACTTTTGTTTGATAAGTGTTTATTCGCGTAATAGTCGCACTTTTTTTGCCAATTTTTCATTGTGAAAGTCTAGGTGCGACTATTACGTGGGGAAATCTACTACATAATATTGTACACTCTAATGCTAAAACATTAAGGGTGTAAGAAAATACATTACAGGAAATTAGAAAGCTACCAATTGTCCCCGGATCATGTTCTGTTTATTGAATAGTGTTTTAGTCCGTTGCATTCAAAAAAGAGAAATTTTGCTTTTGATGGTACATTTTTATAGAATTTAAATTCACTAATAATCTTTGTGAAAATTTTGACAAAAAATTCTGACAACATAATACACAATTTATAATAATCTTCTAGATTTTTCTAATATTCATTTACTAGATGAAGGTCAAATACGCGACTACCACTTTTATGCGGGGAAAATATTTTGTCGATTTTTTCGGCTTCAAAACGGGGGTGAGACTGTCATGCGAGGGCGACTATTAGGCGAGTAAACACGGTAAGTCACTTCCCAGACAAGTTGGTGGCTGCATTTGTCATGTAATACCTAATATATTATCTGAGTGAAGCCCCTTTCTCTCTGTTTCTTTTTTTTTCCCTAAATGTCCCCTTCGGAAAATGTTGTTTTCCAAATGTCCCCCACTGGAAAAAATGTTCAATTCGCACCCTGCCAATATTGCTACTGCCAGGCCCGGACTGGGAGGGTAGGGTCCGCCCGTCTCAAGAGGAGAGGGGCACGGGTTATTGTGTAATCGATAATATTAGGATGTGCTAACTTTCGGGGTGTGTGTGGGGGAGGAATGGTGTTATTATTAATTAATTATGATTGATAATGCATCAATAATATATTGATCTATTAATTTATATGCGTCATTCATATTAATTAATCCCTTGTTCATTCGGGAACCCTCTCTCAAAAAATTTTGAGAACTACATTTAAAATGAAGTGTTTTGAAGCCTTCTGGGGCGGAAATTGCAGCTGCAAAAAATTTTGCACGTGTCAAACTTCATTTAAGTTCTATCAGTATAGCACTTTATTCTCTTTCTTTTTTCTGTTTGGGGGCCCACCCGTCTGCAGACAGTCGGACACCCTGGCCAATCCGGGCCTGGCTACTGCGATATTCAGAGTCATAAAAATTTTTGTAATTAGCTTTTAAGATGATATTCTGTTTATTTATCTAAGGTAGAGGTTATAAATTATATAGCTAATATTTTACATTCGTTCATCTCAGGTAAAAAATAAAACATGCAGACTGACATCGGGCAGTACTAGGCGATCTCGAAAAACGACATTCCAAAACGTTCCATTTCCAACATTCACTTCAAACTTTCTGGAACAAGTCCCACGGCACGGCGTGTAGAGGTTTGCTCATTCTAATGTCACACCTATGATTAGGCATTCGGATCCCAAACTGGTCGGATTGTTAAATATTGCCTGGAAAATTATTTCCAGGTACAAATATTAATTACGAGATTTATTACCAGGATGCAACAATAAAATTAATCACTATATAATTAGCTAAAAATCATTAAATAATTTTTAAACCCGTTCGGCCTTTGCCGATATTGGCCGGTCTAGCTTTCATCGATATATTGGACAATATTGCTAACTCCTTGTTTTCGGCATTGGTCAATATTGCTGTGCTACTGGGGCCAAGTGATCGGTGTCGTTCTCGTTCTCCCTAAAAGAAAGCGCGCAGTTTTGTTTGCTATGGGCACCACATTACATAGGATCACGGACTTGGATATAGGACGAACCTCGACGTATTCTAAAAGAGTTAAACAAAATTTGCCTGCAAGATGGCGCTGTGCAGAGACGGCCCGAGGGGCGTGCGGGGCATCAGGCGAAGCGCAAGGGCGGGGCCTCTTTTCTATCATGTCTTATGAGATAGCAATAAAATAGCCCAGGAGCGGGGCCTTAGGCGATCGCCTACATTCGCACCCCCCTTGGGATGGCCCTGCGCTGTGAGTCGTAATTATTAAGTTGTCACTAGAGGGCGACTGTGTAGCTATTCATTAAAAGAAGGACGGGTATTTTCCGTTCAGAAGCTGACGCTATTTCAGCTGTCTGCCTTTAGTCGATGATCGTCCTATATCCAAGTATGTATAATTGATTTTGACGACATTAGAAGGGAACGCCAAAATCCGTTATGATATAATTCGATAGGAGGAGGGGAGGGGGCTTTAATTTAGGTTTGCTCCAGTTGTCATATAGTCTAGTTCAGGGACTGCCTATTTTAAACTGAAAAAAGAATTTGCTTTGACGTATCTCTTTCATAGAACCCCGTATGGTGAAATTCTTGAAACGAAAGAACAAACGGTCATTGCCTGATTAAGACATTTGGCGCCCCAGCCTAGCCCTATTATATTTGAAGGACTCTTTTACAATCAAAAGTAGTTCAGTTTTGGGGCCAAACAATAAGCCCTCAAAACTGAACCTACCTTGGGGATATCTTCTATATAAATTTAAAAAAAGGCAATAAGCCACACGAAATGGCGGAACCTATAATTATATGTCGTGTGTAACTGTGCTCGCATTCGTTTATTTAGACATCAAAATATATGTATTCAAACTTGGAAGTTTACGTATTTCTATAGCCAAAACCAAACGTTACATCGTCTCTACGAATACACATGATATATAAAGGCCATATTTCTAAATCGGCATCATTTTGATGGCACAAGTTCAAAATTGTATTTAAATGATTGATTAACTGGCTGCACAGTCCGGTCTCAAACTAGGGCCCCATCAATCCGAATCTGTTATTCTCAGAATCAGAGGACTTCCTTTCCCATAGTATTTTGCATTCGTTACGATTGAGTTTAATCTCATTATCCGTCCGTATATCTATAGAATTCCGTAAATTCCGAAAGTCTCAGATTTCGATTTGCTTGGAAATTTGGAGTCAGAACACTGTAAAAAGTTATGTAATCAAAACCTCGCATACGCCAGAGCGTTTATGATACGTCTCACTTCACTTGATAAAAGTGTTGTCATGTCACACCTGAAATATTTCGTATACATTTAAATTTCTCCGTGTATGCAAATGTCGAAGAGCGAACTGGAGACTTCCTTTTCCGTTTGGGTTGGCCCTATCACTGTTCTTCTTCAAATAGTAAACCTGACATTTAA
Source organism: Cheiracanthium punctorium (assembly GCA_038373885.1). Classification (NCBI taxonomy): domain Eukaryota; kingdom Metazoa; phylum Arthropoda; class Arachnida; order Araneae; family Cheiracanthiidae; genus Cheiracanthium; species Cheiracanthium punctorium. Next base: position 206,936 of record JAWZYV010012029.1, read on the forward strand.
AGATAGATAACCATAAAGTGTAGATGCAAGTAACATTGCATTTGTATACATTTCTTTTCCGCGTTTTACTTGTCCTTCAAAATCGATGATACGAAATGACTTTCCTCTTTCCGCAGAAGTAATCGAAAGTTATCTTGGTTGGTGTAAAAGAATAATACGTAAAATCGCTCTGGCGGACACTTTTCCTCGTTATCAAACAATAAAAAACGAAACATTTAGTGGACAGAGGGAGAAAAAAAAAAGAAAGAAACGTGAATGGCCCTAAGGTTAAACGTAATTGACTCAGAAAATCAGCGTAATCGTAGTAAAATAAAAAAAAAGGTCACTGAATGCGTAAAGCATGTCATGAGACGTGATTGCGGGATAAGGCTGTTGGATGAGGGCATGCGCATTGGTCAGAGGCGCGTCGGAGAATTAAATTGCCAATGAGAGAACTCATAACGCGATTTTGTTTACATTCATTTTCGTAGATTATGAAGGCAAGAATCTATCGTTCTTTCACGAAGAAATTACAGCCATAATGGATTTATTTCTTTTGTATAATATTTATTTTTTTAGCGTATGTGTGTTTTCTTCGTGTGTATCGTCGATATTTTTATCTGAAGTAAGTTAATACTTTTAAATTTGTTTCGCTTTTCTTTGACTCACACATCTGCTGTTAGTACTTAAATATCGCAATATGCAAAGCTGCTGTGTTCTCGTTTTTCGTATTATATATTTCTGTGTTTTTTAATTAATTAATTAATTACACAATTTATTTAAATCGATTTCTTATTCGGAATAGTATATAAAATCATGGGCGCTAATTTTGTAAATGAAAATAGTGAGTATGGTAATTTCGACGGAGGATATTAACAATACTCTTCTTTCAAGTGTTTTCCTTGCATTTAGAATTACCCAATTTTACTGTTTTTATTAATGTTATAGTTTTGCATATTGCGACAAGATAAATAAATAAAAAGTGTGAAGTTCAAGGCCTTTGAAAAAATTCGAAAAATAGTTAATGAATTAGTTATTTTTATGCAAATTTTAGAAACTGAAAACTGCTTTTAATGAAATTTCGTCATAACGGATGGATTACAGATTTTTTTTTTTAACTGTTTGTATTTTGATTCAATTGTTGTTACATTGTAAACAATAAGGCAAGTCAAATCTTAAAAATAAATATCAAAACTATTGAATGTATTGATATTATTATTTTAAAATTAATATGCTCTGTGGTCCTGAAAATTAAGCTTACAATTTCTGTATGGATAATCTAAATCAATTAAAAGGAAAAACATGTAGTTAGTTATTCAACATAGGATGTACAGTCACTATTTTCCAGAACTATAGAACCATGAAAATCTTGAGAATAAGACAGAGTTCTTTGATTTAAATAATGATTAAAAGTTTTAAATCAAATTTTTCTTTTTAAAATTGATTAAAATCATTTTTCAGTAGATTGCCGGGTGTCCACACAGTGACTAAAAAGGTGACTTTTGCTACTAATTTAAAGATAAGGCAACTTGGGTTACTATTTTGAATAAATGTCATTTTCAAGGTTTGGCTACTTGTACCTTAACCAGACGACTAATTTGAAAATCAGATTTAGCTTTCTTTCAACTTCCTTTTCCTTTTAAAGTTGCGATTGGTCATTCATCAAGCATTCTAATCATTTTATTTTTTAATCGTACCGTAAAAATAAATGTACTATATGCTCTGTTATATACCACATGGAGTTTTTAATTTATCATTTTATACATTGCTTCATAAATGAAGCTAAACGACGTACGTGTATTTCTTAATTAAAAATCATGCCAAAATGCTACTAAACTGGCAACTTTATTTTGTGTCAAAGAGGCTACCATTGATACTGTTTTTGCTTCCTGACATTAGTGGACACCCTGAAATTGCCCTGTAGCAGAAAGTGCTTGAAAGTGTAATGTACGTTGCAGAACAATCACAGTCTTTGCAAAACATTTCATATTTTAAAAGAAAAAAAAAAAAAAACCCGATAAGTTCTGCAGAACAATTAAAGCGAAGTACCCTTTATGCTATCGCTTCTCTCTTCAATTTTCATATCTATTTTGCATTTTACCACGATCTGCCAGATTTGGACAAATTGCCTGCAGAACATTTGTAACTATTTGAGTTCATGTTGCAGAAACACTAGATATAATTCTGCTCCCAAGATAAATTGATTTTGCAGTTTTGAACATTTATTATGAACACTGTATTTTGAACATTTTTTTTTTTTCCTTTTGCATTGCTCTTTTATCTCTAATCAATGAAGAATTGAAGCATGTTATCACATTTTAGGAACACCCTGTAAACAAATGCATTGCTTTTAATGGTTACAGGGAAGCTGAATTTGAATAGTTAAAAAAAAAAAAAAAAGGGCAAACAAGCAGGGAAGTTCATTTTTACAAAACAGGAAACTTTTCTGTATTAAAGCAATTTTTCAAAATGGTATATATGTTTTTTTTCTTTATTTTACTTATGTACACAAAAGGAAGAGGATAATATCTGCATAGTAAAAAAGTGTTTTTGTGAAGAGGAAAATATATTCTCAAAAGAAAAAAGGTCCACAAAGACAGTGACATTATACTAGGACAATGGCATAATTGCTCAAATTATACTTAGGCATTTTTTATTGACATTTATCTGTGCATAATTGATGAAATGGTTGAGTGGTCGGAGGTGGGATGGGGGAGGAATTCAGTTGTAGTTATTATATCTTTTGATCAGGGCTGGCATGGCTTTAATCATGGTTTAAACCAAATGGTTTTTTTCTCAAAACATTTTTTCCCTTAAAGAATAATTTAAAATTATGAATACTAGGAGATAGAGTAAGTTGTGATACAGGGTTTCTGCTATGGTCGCATTTTTAGCAAAATGCAAAAAGACTATACCAAAAATGCAAAAATGAAACAAGACATTTTCACTATTTTGCTAAAGCCCTTGTTTCGAATAATAATAAAAACATATTTTATTTGTTATTTTCTTTATTCTTGAAATTTTTTGTATATGAAAACCTATAAAGTATGGTATAAGCTTGATATAATGCAGTTTTATATAGTAAATAATATTTCTTGTAAAAGAATATAAATCATAACTAAGACATTTAATTTACTATAAATTTCAACAATATTCAGTATTAATTCAGTATGTGTTATGTTGGGCTTGTACTGTCTTAAAATTAAACTTGTTTTCTCTTAATGATAAGTACATTTATTAATTTTCATTTCAATTTTTAAAAAAATGTTTTTTTTAATTGCTGTGTATTACTTCTTTAAAGATGCCATTCCTACATTTTGATATTTAATTTACAAATGTAAATGAAACACTATTAAGTCATCGGAAATGTTGTGTGAGCTTGTATTTACAGACCTATTGGTATTTTAGCATGAAAATGTCGGCATGATATCTTAATTCTTTAAAGGTGTCACACCTACATTTAATATTTAATATACGGATGTAAATGAAACACTATTAAGGCATCCAAAATGCTATGTGAACTTGTATTTACAGGTATTTCAGCATTTTGCTAAAGCTATTTTTCTGATTTTAGCTTTTATGCTAAAGAACTTTTGAACTCAGCTCAAACCCTGTTGTGATATATTTTAAAATGATCCGTATAGTTAAAATTTTTTATTTGGGAATACCTTATTCCCCCGTACATGATATATATTTCGGTTACACACATAACCATCATCAGTCGTTTCTGGATCTCACACTAATGGCGGCTTCCTTTTTTATCTCTTCATTCTTCTTCCTGAAATTTCGATGAATGACGTCATCCCATGATTGGTCGATTGTATGAAGCGCATCGTTGATGGTTCCGTGGCACCATCAACGATGTGCTTCATACAATCGTGGCACCATCAACGATGCGCTTCATACAATCGTGGCACCATCAACGATGCGCTTCATACAATCGTGGCACCATCAACGATGCGCTTCATACAATCGACCAATCATGGGATGACGTCATTCATCGAAATTTCAGGAAGAAGAACGAAGAGATAAAAAAGGAAGCCGCCATTAGTGTGAGATCCAGAAACGACTGATGATGGTTATGTGTGTAACCGAAATATATATCATGTACGGGGGAATAAGGTATTCCCAAATAAAAAATTTTAACTAATTAATCCGCCGTATTAAATAATGTTTTATATGTTTTTATTATGATCCGTATAGGTATCAACAATAAGTTATTTTAAAAGCAAGGTAAATGCGTATGCTAATAAATGCATGTTAATACATGCTTACAGTATCTAAAAGAAAAAATTTAAGTGTCTTCTTTGAAGAGGCATTTACAAGAGCTTAAATGTAATTCTTGGAAAATACAGTACTCATTTTAAAACTATGTTGTCAAATATGGAGGTTAAGTTATGATTGTGAAGTTAAATGTTCTTAAATTTGATTTGCTACATTCTGTCATTGTTTTCCCTTGTTTCGAAAGTATGAAAAAAGTAGCACCTCTTCTTTCTTTCTTTCTTTACAGTCAATACATGGAGATGGTGAATGTGTCATGCATGGTCGCTGTGAGGGGGATTTTGGTGAAGCACCATGTGTGTACAGTGGACCTCCAAAGCCTTTGGATAAAATGATAATACCTGCTGCTAATATGACATCTGTTGAACTTCTAAAAGCTATGTGTCCAGATTTTGTACAGGGTAAGTTTTTGACATTGATTCAGCAATGTTCTTTAACATTCTTAAGCTAGACAAAAATATTTTGCTTGGAATAAGCAAGTTATTTGTGAATTTTCAGTTGTGTGTTCTTTTTTTTTTTTTCTTTATGGAAAATATAGTAGCCATAACAATTTGTCTTTGTGTGGGATCACAAAAACTAGGCAGAACCTTGCTGTATTATTTTTTTAACATTAAAAGAATGATTAGAATCAGTGACTTGAAATTTCATACATAGCCAGAAAGAAGTATTTGCTATTTAAGTAGGAAATATATTTGTTTCGTAAGATGAAATCGCTACCATTTTTAACAGCTTTGTTAAGCTTTTCTTACTAAATGTTTCTTGTTAAACAATGTATTTTTAGTTTATTTCTATAAAAGTATTGAATTTTAAAAACTTTGATCAGTTGCAAGTCCCCATAACACAAAATGACTTAATGTTACAGAAATTAATAATTAATTTTTTTTTTTAAAACTTGGTCAGTGTTTGTCATTCCAGTTCAAAATTTGCTTTACAAATTTAACTCACTTCCTATTGTCCAATCGAGCTGAAACTTCATATTTATGCTCTTCCTTCATAGTTATCTCCTCATATTTATGCTGTTTCCTAATTGCTGCTTTTCATTTTTCGATACTCTTTTTTTTTAATTATCAAATATTTTGTTCCAAAAATTATGCTTTGTATTTTTGCACATATTGAATTGTATCTTCCTAACTATTGATCGGCATTTTTTGTTTTTGCATCACAAAGTTCTTTCAATTCTGAAAAAAAAAAAAAAAAATGAAATCAGTTTTGATTTTCTTGCTTAAATTTTAAATGTTTTGAAAGAATGGCTGATTTGAGCCTTCAATTTCTTTACATTGTGATGTACAAAAAACTGTACATACTACGTATTTAAAAATTTATTTGAATGCAGAGTGTCCTTTCATATCTCTCTATATATATGTATAATTTCCAAACTGGGTGTTTAATAGTGTTGGTAGACTTAAATATTTATTTTAACTTTTTTTTTTTTAAAATTTGTCTTGTAACAAAATGGATATTCATCTTTTTTTTCCCCCTTCAAAAAAAAAAACTACTGAGTCCATCACAATGTAAAACGTATACAAGGTTTCTATAATGAAATGGTTTTCTAGCCATTAATAATTAGAAGTTCTAGAAAAACAACTTTTTCAAAATGCATGTTGAAAGTAGAAATAGTAACATGTTTTGAAAATGACCTATAAAAGTATATTAGTATTTTTTTAGCTACCAGCTCATAGATATTTTTTTTTTTTTTTTATAGATGATGATCCTCATGTTTGCTGTGATGTTACTCAATTACAAGCTTTTCACATTCAAATGATGATGGTTGAGCAAGTTGGATTTTCACGATGCCAGTCTTGCATGCAGAATTTTCGAAAAATCGTTTGTTACTTATCTTGTAGTCCTGTGCAGAGTCGGTTTATTAATGTTACAAAAAGTTATATAAATGATGATAATGAGAATGTTGTAGCTGAAGTTGACTATTATGTTTCAAAGCAGTGAGTATTACTTTTTGAAAAGTTCTATTTTGAATGATTAGAAAGTGAAATGCAAAAGAAATGAGTACATTTCTACATGAAACATCTTGACAAGTAAAAAGAAGTTTTTGCAAAAGGTTTAACATTATATATTTTATTTAAAAATAGAAGTGGAAAGGAAATTTTTTCTGAACAGTAAATATATACATTATAACCTATATATAAATCGAATGAAATTAATGTGATGCATAAAATAGTTTTAACCCTTTGAGGCGCAACCCATTCCCAATGCTGGAAAAAAGGGCAACTGTTGCCATCGCTCGACTTAACTACCAGCAAGATTTCAAATGATCGAAACGTTCATCGTGTGCCACAGATCTAGAGACCCTTTTTTGACGACAGCTGGCTGTGCCGCACAACCAGCTGTCATTAAAAAAGAGTCTCTAGATCTGTGGCACGCGATGAATGTTTCGATCGTCCGCCATCTTGCTGGTAGTTAAGTCGAGTGATGGCAATGTCTGCCCTTTTTTCAGCATTGGGCAATCTATCCAGCTGTTCTCGCATTCTTCCATTTTTCGGCAGATGTCATTGCAGTTTAAAATAATCATGATCATTTTTTTACGGGAAATGACGTGCTCAAAAGAAAAGGATTCTCATGGAGCTATGTCACCCGCAATTGTTTTTATAGAAATCAGATCTCTGTGGCTGGGAGTGCCTGGCACATAGTGGCTGGCAACAGTCAAAACATCAGAGTTTGGTGTTCCCAGAGCGGGAACACTGCACGTTACAGGGTTAAAGGACTAATTAAATTTTTACACATCCTTATGCAATTTTTGAACAGTATGTGTGTTTGGTTCACTTTTCTAAAAAACTATTGAGTTTATCACCTTAAATTTTGATCTGGTATCAAGACATACTATTGGAGAATAATTAGAAGCCATTTCCTTTTTGAAAAATTTTACTAAAGAACTTACGAAATCCTAAAAATTTTAATTACATATTTTTCATCATTTTTCAAAAATTGTCCACTCAGATTCTCTTCTTTTCCACTTTGGTATTTTTAAAGAGACAAGTTAGTTAAAAAGTTTTGGGAAGTTTCAACTGTTTACCCGAAATAGATATTTAGAAAAGTATACAAAGGCAACAAAAAAGCACATTGTAAGAAAGACCGATTTGAAAAGTTACTATGCTGCTTAATAAAAAAAGAAAAAGAAATAAAGAAAAAATAATGCTTTCAGTTTGTATTGAAAACACTTGTAGTCATTCATTTCAGATTGGTCAATAATAAATTGTGTCTAAAAAAAAGTGATTTACCAATTAGACTTTATATAAAATATGAAATTGGGTGATATTTAAGGTAGTCATAACATTCATACTAATATTATAAATGACAATGTTTGTATATATGTTTCTTACTCTTACATGCTGAAACGGTTTGATGTATTTGGATGAAATATGGAATAAAGACAGTTAAAGTCCTGGATAAAAAACAGGCTACTTTTTATCTCGCGAAAGAAACACTGTTCCTATAATATACAAAAAACTATCTTTTATCCCCCCCCCAAAAAAAAAAGAAATACAAGAGTTTTTATTTTACGTCGTAAGCATCGGGTAAGCCGTCGAAAGATGGCACATAACTTATAGAATATGCAGTTTTTAATTTAAAAAAATACTTTTATCGTCTGCTACGCTTGGATAAAGAATACACCCGAATAAGTTTTTCCTTCTGACATGGATTTATAAGTGGGCTTCAGGCCAAGCACATAAATCAAAAAAACATGTTACACAAACAAACAAGTTTTTGAAACTTTCATTCAGTTCGAGTTATGCATTTTTCTGTGCGTCTTTTTTCCTTATATTTCTAATGTATTACATCCAGAAAAAGGATGTTAGAAATATCAATTTTAATTTTGTTTAATCATACTCATGAAGAATGATATACTTTCCAACTTAATGAAATAAGGAACGAAAATAGGGAAGACTCATGGATTATAATACGCTTTTAATATATAGAGCACTTTAGACGTGTTTAAAATCTGAAAGTGTTTCAGATTTTCTTTCCTTTCCATATTTTGATAAAGGCCAATATATCCAGAAGCTCTTCAGAATTAATATAGGACGAAAATAATTTGTTCCTTTTTGTAGGTTTTTATCATTTAACCATCTTATTTTGTTAACCAGGGGTGGCCCGACACGGTAAGCAAGGTAATCATCGCATTGGGTGACTGTTTCAAAGGGGCATCATGTCGAACTCAAAAACTAAGTAGAGTATAAAAGAGGGGTGTCTTTTTTATGTTAGCACGAAGTGCCACTTACCCTAGGGCTGCCCCTGTTTGTAACCATCTTAATTTTAAATTCCATTCAGAATTTGAGCTATTTTAGTGCCAACGAAGCTGGTGAGAAACACAAGATTTATTAAAATGGCAAACCAACTGGTTGCCAGAGGCGGCTAGTATGTAATAATTAGAAGGTAAAAATGCTCATGTCTGTTTTAAAAAAAATTAACAGGGCTGCTGACGTAATTTATTTACTTTTTATAAATATATATGATTTTTTTTTTTATAAATATATATGATTTACTCAGTTAAATTTTGCTATCTTGTAGTTTTCTTCTTGAATTCTAAAATCTATCTCTGGTTAAATTTACAGCTATGCTGAAACTCTTTATGATTCTTGTAAAGATCTGCAAGGTGTTACACCTGGCTCTAGCATTATGGATTTAGTGTGTGGCTCTTGGGGAAGTGCTAAATGCAATGCCGAACGATGGACGGAATTTATGGGCTCAACACCAGATGAAGAGGCTTACTCACCATTTAAAACGAACTATATACTTACTAGAAAGGATGTAATTAATACTGCAGATGGACTTACATTTTATCCGATGAATGCAACATCTTTCAAGTATGAAAATTTTGATTTCATTTTATGTACACAATTTGATTATTTGAACTATCATTATGTAAATCAATGTAATTTCTGTGCTTGCTGTTACAATTGCTATTTGTATAACTAAACTGCTGTATAAAATATAAATTGCTATACTGTAATATTTACTGATTTAGAAACTTTTTTTTATAATTTGTGTTGGAATTCATGTAAAGTTTTGTGATTATTTCTGAGAGTTTTATGTATGAGACATAGAGTTGTTAAATAACTTGGACATACAATAATACATATTTTATAAATTTAATTGGTTCATAGTATTGTAATAATTACTTTATTCCTAAAAATAAAAGTTTTACCTTTAACAATAGGTACTGAATTTATATTTAATATTTCTCTTTAAAATGTGCTGCATTTTTATACTAGTAATGTATTTAATATGATTTATTATAATATATATCAAACTTGGAGTCAGTAATGTATATAAATATAATATAATGTCTGTCTAAATTTATTAAAGCTGTCTTTAGTGTTGCAGTTAATTTTTGTTGTTCAGTGAATGTGTAGGCTTTTCTGACAGACACTTAAAGGAAAGTAGTTGTTAATGAGTTTAAAACTGCAGTGTCACTTAAATAAAAGTGTGTAATATACATGATGGACATAGATGCAGAACTTACATTCTCCACTTTCGTAAAATTCACGTTTTCCAGTATTTAAATTCCAGCTTTACCAAAATTATTACAGGTTTAGGACTATGTGCAAGTAGTTATTAGCAAAAAAACAAGTTACAAAAAAAGTCAGTACATATTATGTTTGTTATAAGTTTTTTTTTTCTTTTCTCTAATAACTCAGAACTAACTTTCTAAGTGGAGAATTTGTTTTGCATCTACCTGCACCCTTCATATAAACATTGTATTTCAGATGTTCTGAGTCTCCTGGACCAGGGTATGAGCAGTGCAGTTGCAGTGATTGCAGAGATGCTTGCTCAACAGATATTCTTGACCCACCTGTTTTGGATCCACTTCCAGAACCTTTCAAAATTTTCACATTTGATGGGCCTTCTGTGATAGCTGTTGTTGTCTTCTCTTTTCTCTTCATAATTGCATCATCATTTTATTGTTTTTGCCGAAAATCAGAGGAATCTTGTAAGTTTATTTTCCATAGAGTTTATGAATTAATCATTGCTTATTCTGTTAGAAAGTTACAATTGTTCTCAATGTGTGAAGGACTTGGAATTATTCTCCAACATTCTGTAATGATTAGTGAAATATTGTTCAAAGACATTCATGCATATATTAAGAAATGTTTTGGGCAGTACCATTAATACTTGTTCATTGTTGAGTTTAAAGCAAAACATTGACTTCAGATATGCTGTTAAATACCTTCAGCCTTTGCAGATTATTATGAATTACCATAATAATAAAAAACCCTATCACCTGTTTTATGAGCTTTATAATTGGTTGATAGTATTATTATTATTATTTATTTTATTTTATTATTATTTTTTATTATTTATTTATTTTTTTAAAGAAGAGTCTTCAATGAAAAACCATAACCTTGAACATGTGCTCTGAAGTTCTATTTCTTTTATAACATTTTTGGTTTCTAAGTATCTTCTAATAGCTTATATTTTCTTAAAATGATACTGTAATCTTTCACTTAATTCATTTTACATTTGGCAGAAAAATTGATCTAAGAAAATGTTTTAGTGAATTAAAGGATCTACCATGTCATTTTAAGATAGTAATTGCGAGTTTAAAATATGAATGTTAACTAATATTTTCCTGTATGTGTAATTAATGTACTTGGTATGGTTTTGTAATGTAAGTATAGTTTTTTTTTTTTTTTAAAGATAGTTTTATATTTGATTGTAAAGTAAATTAAATTTAAAATAACTAAATAAACTTTGTTGACAATTTTTTTTTCATCGTAGTACATATGTAATTTAATATTTGTAGAAAAAATAAAATTGTAAGGTTTCCTAAACAAGTGTACTTAATGTACTTTTATTAAATGCTGTATGAACATTGAGAAAAATTTATTTTTAAAAACTTTTTATCATTCATTTTTGCAGTACCCAAAATACAAACAGTTTCACAAAAAATAACAAATGGAAATGATTCATCGAATAACGGAGTTAATCTAGGCTCACTTGAAGAAATAAAACCTTTGAGATCAAAATCAGGTAATTGTTGTTTCATTAAATAATAAACATAAAGTTTACTAATTAGAGAATTATAATTAAAATGTAATGTTAAATTAATTTATAAATTTAATTTTGTATAACTCTCTTTAGATCAAATTTTAAAAAATTAGTACATGTATTAAGCCTATTATTTCTCATAATTCTACCTCTTAAAATAAGGGAGCTAGGGTGCTAAGCCTAAGGCTTCTAAGCCTATTGCTTATCTTGAAGATAAACTGCGAGAAGGGGGGGGATAAAACTTATGAAATCAATCTAATTCCTTTGAAAAATCTCAGTTATTTGTAGAAAATTTTAAAACAGGATCCTTTATCAAAATATCAAATGTTTAGTTTTTGCATCTATTTTAAAAAAAATCGTAAATGTGTGATTTGGCCAGAAACATGCTAAATTTAAATTATTTAGAAACCATTTCAAAACTGTTTTTAATTATGTATGAAATCAAAGATTTATTTAAAAAATTTTACAAACCAATTTTACATCTTCATTAGAAAACACTTAAATGGTGTAATTTTTTTATTTTGTTATTCATAAGCAATTTATTGCTAGAAAAAATTAAGTGTTAAACGATTAAATTGTTTAATCAACTCAAACAATAAGGAATCATTGTTTCCTACTTTTATTAGTAAAAATTACATTTTGGTTTTAGCTTTCATTTTATTTATTATTACTTTCACCTGCATTATGTATCAATATAATGGAATTGTAAAAAATTGATAACAATGCAATAATATTTAAAATGATGTAAACAGCATCTATAGTTCTTTTGCAGGAGTGCACAAAAGAATTCCAATGTATTACATTCTATTTGTAGTCTTCGTTTGAAGGATATTTTAGATGTTCAGCTATTTCAAACAAAGCAAATTCATTGTTGTACAGGATTACAAAATAAATTATAGTTTAGTTTAAAAAAACTAATGACACACATTTTTATAGCAGTATGGACTAAAATGTAAAAAATAATCTTTGCATATAAAGATTTTATTCAACAGCAATATCATGTCCCACAACTCAATATAACTTAACTTTTTGAATTACTCTTAAAATAAGAATAAAGTGATTGACAAAAATAAATAAATAAATAAATAAATAAAATAAAAAGACAATATCAAGCACTCTACACTTTTTTAAAGCTTTGTTTTACTTATTTATAAACAAAGCTTTAAAAAAGTGTAGAGTGCTTGATATTGTCTTTTTATTTTATTTATTTATTTATTTATTTTTGTCAATCACTTTATTCTTATTTTAGATTAAATCAAAGAGTTAAGTTGTACTGAGTAGTGGAACGTGATATTGCTGCTGAACAAAATCTTTATATACAAATATTATTTATTTTTACTCTATTTTCTTAATTAAGTTAATTGTTCTGTGTGGATTCTTACTAATTAGGTCATTAATATATATTTTCTTTTTATTCTAAGTTTTTATGTTTTCAGTTTTTTAAAACTAAATCTTTCCTGTTAAATTATTTTTGTGATTGTTGCTTTCGTTAAGTTTATTTTGTACATTACATTTGTATTTATAAATGTAGCATCTATAAATAAATGCACATCTGGTTTTTAATATGTAAAATTCTTCCATGGTTATCATATGAAACATCATATTAATGGATGACAGTTATTATTAGTTGGTGAAAATTTTGATCTGTAGCAGAATATGGAAGTAAAAGCACATTAAAAGTTCTTTCCCAGTGATTCCAGTTCCAAGAATCATCTAAGGCTCTTACTAAACTTAAATAGTTTTGTATAGCTTTTAAAAAGCTTTTCTCTAATCTGACCGAAAGAAAAATTATGAAACATAATGAGGAACATGCAGAATTCACTTGAAATCTTTTCACTTTGAGCAGCTTTAAGCATAGTAGCTATTTTTAAAAACCTTTGATTGGTACTACAGCTTTGCTATATTGTGCATACTTCTTCATAATATGTAAATTATTTTATTATTTTGTGTTGTACGATTTTTTTTTATAGGCCCAAAGATTGTTTCTGAATTAGACAGAAGAAAACTAACAAGCAAACCTTCAAAATTTCAACTTTCAGGCATCTGGCTGGAAGAGCAAATCCAAAATAATTTTATGTCTTGGGGCCATTTTGTGTACAGAAGACCCGTTTTAGTCATGATAATGTCATTGTTTGTGTGTATGATTCTTTCCTCTGGACTCCTACTTCATTTTGATGTCACTACTAATCCCGTAGATCTGTGGGTGTCACCTTATAGTCGTGCCAGGCAAGATATGGAGTACTTCAGTAAACATTTTGGGTAAGTTATTTGGTCTGTTTAGTAATATATTTTTTGAAAGTCATGCTAAAGCTGATTGTGTATTTGGTCTATTTAGTATATATATATATATATATATTGTCTGAAAGCATGATAAAGCTGACTGCGTTAATATGAATAACTGTGGGTAGGATCATGAAAAAAATAAATAAATAAATAAAAAAATAAATAAATAAAAGAAAATAAAGTCAATCTTAGTATGTCAATCAAAGTATGTAGTTGTTGTCCAAGCATAGGGACGGCATTTCAGCTTTTCACTTAGGAGTGGGAGATTTGATGCATTAAAATCCACAGTATGGAATAAATAAAATGTTTGTTAAATTTAGGGGGTGAAGCTGCAACCTCTCGCAACCCCTTTGTGCCACACTGTGGGGTGGCATTTCAGCTTTTCATTTGGGGTGTGCAAGATTTGATGTATTAAAATCAACAGTGTGGAATAAATAAAGTGTTTGTTGAATTTGAGGTTGCAACTGTACCCCCGCACCCCCTTTTTACCGTGTGTCTGCCCAAGCATAAAGAATATTATCTGGAAGGCATTGAAAATTTCAGTTTAGTTGCTTAGTTCAATTTCACTCTTTAGATTGATTCATTGTCATTATTCAAGCTAATTTTTTATTTCTCCATAACACAAAGTCATATGCAAAAATAAAATCGGGGTTTTCATAAGTAAGTACCTATTCCCAATCTGTACATAAGAGCTGTTTTTCTAGAACAAGATTAATTTCAAATGTGAAAAATTATGAATATTTAGTATTGTTTCATTTTTTCTGAATAAAGGGCCTGGATCACACTGATACATTATAGTATATATTTTACTATTTTATACCATTTAACCCTCCAAGCGGCTGAGACGTAAAATCCCGTTCACTTCATTCCAGTTTTCACTGCAATGCATCTATAATTTAAATTATTTATAACACCAAGGCATCATAAAATATATTTCGATATTAAAGTTTATGGGTATTTTAGAAGTTAACTTTTTAATAATTACAAATCTTCCTATCAAAATTTTATTTTTTAAATAATTTTAAAGCTGCATGAAAATTTTGCAGTGAAAACAACTTTACATTATTTGCCCATTCCTGAGACGCTCAGAGGGTTAAAAAAAAAAAAAAAAAACATTTTTTAATTATGTTATTGAAAAATGATCCAGAAGATTGAGCAATGTACCCCAAATACTTAATCTCATTAGTCTGTGGGACCTACAAATTAAGTGCAACTCCTGAAGGGAAAGGAAACATATAGAAAAGAAATATACCCTGAACATACGGGAAAAGAAAAGTAAGCATCTCGAGAAAAATGTTCATGTATGTGTCAGCAATGCGCATCCTAAAAGATCATATTTATCCAGTAAAAGAGACATTTCTAAAATATGTAGAAGGCATAAAGATTTCGTTGCTTTTGGTCATAAAATCAAATGATTAAAAAGTAATGTTTCTAAAGAAGTGCATTTAATTTTTGGGTTCGAAATCCACAGCATTCTAGTGCATATACAAAATCTGAAAGAATTATATATATATATTTGAAGACATAGAGCGACAGGAAATTTGATAAGTCCCAAATACCAAAAATTAAAGAATCTGTATTCAAAAGCTCTTAATTGCTCCTTTCCTATCTAGTTTCAGCTGCATCCTTGTTCCTGCTATTAGTGTGTGTTATTTCATGCTAAATTTCCAAATTTTTTATAGTTTTTGTCTGTTTAGTTTCAAACAAATTTGTTGGTACAGATTTTGATTCAAACTTGGTACTATTTTGAAAAAACACTCAAAATACTGGTGTTAAACGATAAAGTAATTAAAAAAACTTTGTAAAAAACACACATAAGAAGTAAAAGGAAAAAGGATACGCGTTTCGTTCAAAAATTGTTTTGAACTTCTTCAGTCCAAGTCCTTCGACGTAAAGAACACAGGGAACTGAAAAGAGCTCTTTTCAGTTCCCTGTGTTCTTTACGTCGAAGGACTTGGACTGAAGAAGTTCAAAACAATTTTTGAACGAAACGCGTATCCTTTTTCCTTTTACTTCTTATGTGTGTTTTTTACAAAGTTTTTTAATTACTTTGGTACTATTTTGACTGTGTTTTCTTTTGTTCTCACAATTTATTTTTCATATTGTGAGCTTATAAAATACTAACAAAATTTTTGTTTACATATTTATATTTATTACTTTTTTTTTCTCCATACAGGCCTTTTTACAGGATACAGCAGATAATAATAACACCTACAAACCAAGAAAACTTTAATTATAGTGTAACTGTCAATCGTGAAACTATCAATATATCATGGAGTCCTGTCTTTGAACAAGATTTTCTTCTAGCTGTGAGCATAAAGATTCCAGTTATTTTTTATCAGTCATAAAGTTTTAATTACAGAAGCCATTTTATGAAATTTTAGATTTTATTGATCCATAACAATTTGTATGCATACTTGCTCATTTGGCAAATTGAAGATATGTATTTTAAATACTTTAAATTTTTGTCTGTTATTCTTGATAACTTATTTTTACATTTATCATATCAAACTGACGGTTCATTTTATTGATAATATGAAGGTTCATTTTATTGATAATATGAAATTTTTTGCCGTGCATCAGCTTTTAACTTTTTCTTGTGTATGTTTGGCATTTTGGGGAGAAGGAATCTAACATCATTAAAAAATGGACAGTTTGTATATTTGTTCATAGCTGGCACATAGCTAGAAAAAAAAAATTCACTGAGTCCCAAAAGGCAGTAAAGTTAGAATTTGTCATAAAAAGGTTTGATTTTTGACATCCATTTAACAAAATATCCAAATTTCGAGGATGTCTAGGCTCTTTAGCCCCACCTCCTAACTATGTACATCAGGGATGGCCAAATATTGGCGCATGTGCCAAATTTTTTGTATTGGGAGATTTCATGTGGAGCATTATATTCTTGTGCTTTTTTTGGGGGGGAGAGGGGGGCAGATTGAAGACTTTTGAAATCATTTTGTGCCCAGAAATGTTTTACTTCTTATAATTTATGACTCTACATCAAAAAGAAACATTTGTACACTCCAAAATACACTGTCATCAAAAATCAAACCATCTTTGATCTTCCTACCAAGCATCCGAAAAATTTATTGTAGGCTCTTCTTCCTCAAAACAATTTCAGTCTCATGTTCACTTGTTGTTACATTTCCTTTCTTAAACTAAAGCCTACTTAAATTAATATTCTACAACTCTACCCGTAAGCATAAGGAGGTAATAAAGGTGCTTGAAATGTATGGCACATCTGAACTTGTCCGTGAAAAAAAGTGCGACATGATTTGTAAAAGGTTGCCCACCCCTGATGTACTTGATCTGTAGAATAAAGTGCTCTGAGAGTGAAAATTTAAAGTAAAACTTAGATGTTAAAGATAAATAAATAAACAAAAATAAATGTAAGTATAGTTTTTTATTCCATACTTTTCAATTGTCCTGCAGTCAGTGAAAGCTCAGTTTCCATTAGAATACCGAAAGTGAAGCAGTGTAAGCTCCAGTCAGTGCTAGGGAAGGTTACAACTTTTGTTGATTGGTCTGCTGTGGGACTATGTACACTGAAAAGAGCAGGTGCATGAAAAATCTTTTCTTGGCTCCAGTATCCTCCAAAAAGTAATGATACATCTGAAGTGCCAATTCAGGTGCAGGTCTCTCTTTTGGAGTTAGTTCAAAATTAGGAGACCCCAAGTAAAGAGGGTTTCATAAGATGCACTATTGGTCTTACTATAGAGTGTTCTCCATAGTAAATTTTTCAACTCTTCTAACCTT
The DNA here is from genome assembly GCA_038373885.1 of Cheiracanthium punctorium. Classification (NCBI taxonomy): domain Eukaryota; kingdom Metazoa; phylum Arthropoda; class Arachnida; order Araneae; family Cheiracanthiidae; genus Cheiracanthium; species Cheiracanthium punctorium. The sequence continues at coordinate 224,240 of JAWZYV010012029.1, forward strand.
TTTCATACTACTCGGGCTCATGCTAGTTATGTTATTTGAGTGATGAAAGATATTTTCAAAATTAATCATGATTTATCTATTTATTATTTAGAACTGGAATGAGGTTCTCTAAATCTTTCAAGTATAATCGTAAATATTAATTTGATTTTTAAGATTTATGCTGTTTTATAGCCTTAAATGGAAATGTGGATTACGGCCAATTATCTACTCTAGGGATCTATGCTGGGGGTGGTTTTAAAGCCTTAAGACTACTAGGTCTAATTATACGTGTTTCACAAAATTATTTTTTTGTAGATGCTAACAATATTTTTGGTTTTAAAAATTCAACTAATTATTTATGTATTTAGTTCATTAATATTTCTGATAACTAATTGAAAGTGAAAATTCCATTTAAGGCTCTTGATCTGCAACAGAAGATAGAGAATATTGTTGCTTCAGATGGAAATGAAACAGTTAGTTTGAAAGATGTTTGTCTTTCTCCATTAAAGCCTTATAAATCTGAATGTGCCATTCAAAGTATCTTTGGATTTTTTACAAACAAAGCATCTTATTTCAAACAAAAATCAAAATATCTAACCCATTTCAAGATGTGCTCTAGGTAAGTGTGTAGAAAAATCTCCTTGAGACTTAACATGAAAAGTTAAAGTGCAGTGAATTTGTTGATTACTTATTGAATGAGCAAAAACTATTTAACTAAATAAATGTTTGAAGTAGAATTTTCATTTGCTATGCATCAAGCTAAGTGGCTAGTATTAAAAACTTGGTTATGAATTAAGTTATTTAAAAATGACTGTTCCACATTTAAATCACGTATGTGTTCTTGTCATTCATTGTGATAACTGAGTTAAAAAAACTGGCTTTAGCCAAGTCTAGCCATTCTTGTCCCCATTAAATTCTTCTAGCAATACATTTAAGACAATCTGATTAAAAAAAAAAAAGTTTTAAGATGGCTCAAATTATAGCTTAAAAGCTATTTTTGTTAGACTTTTAATCCAGAGAAAAAACAAACGTTGAATAAATCTCATAATCAGTATTTCACAAATTTTCCAATCTCCATTTGAGTTCAAATTTTGCAGACATATCAAGAATTAATGACAATACAATAATACTGAAAATGGCTTGTATAGCATGAACTGTAGGAGCATGTAAAAGAATTTCAATACACTATAGTCTATGGATGTGCAATTGAGAGATTAATTGATTAATCTCACTTGAAACTCTAATCGAAGTACCAATTAGTATTACAGTCAACTATTTATTTATTAGAAGGTTATACAATTTTATTAGAAGGTTATTTATTAGAAGGTTATTAGGAGATACTAATAGTATCTCTTGAATATTGGTACCACTTGTATAACCTGATTTAGCTCTATCTAATAAATAATTTCAAACTTGCTACCTTGGATGAGGCAGGTACAGTTGAGATTCTATGTCAGAATTTCAATAATATTATTATTGTAATAGATTGTAAAAGTGAAGAATTTTAATATAATTTTACAAAATTATAAATAAAAGCTTTTATTGTAAATATTTTTTATTTGTAACTTATTCTCATAATGATGGTTTTTATTTTTCATTGTATACTTGATGTGAATGATTTACTAATTCTAAAATGTTAAAACTCATTATTTATATTCTTATCTGATCTGAACTAGTGTATTACTTTATGGATTATCAAATAAGAATATTTAATATACATAAGAACACAAGGGAAAAAAAAAATATATATATATATAACGTTAAAAGAATGAAAAAGAAGGCTTGGAGTTGAAACTATGCCATAACATGATTACATTTACTTTACATCAGTTTATTAATTCAACTAGATAGTTGCATTTGTTTTTATGGAATTTCTTCTCGATAATAGTTGATTGTAATACTAAAGCTTTTAGAAATGTCTTTCCTTGTAATTTAAAAACCAAATTATTAGTGCAATGTAAAATATCATTAATTCATAATTCATAAATTAAAGCTTAATTCGGTTGTCTTGGTAAGGCTTGCTGAATAAAATAATCAAAGAAATCTTATTTACTTTTTTTTTGTTATTTGATGACATTTTCTGAATTTTTTCTTTTGTGTAGTAATGAACTCCCCTTAATTTTAATTTGATTATTTCAGTGCAGTTCAAGATTCAAAATGCTTTGCTCCATATGGTGGACCAATTGATTCAACAGAAGTTATCATTGGAGGATTTGAAAATTCAAAATATGAAACAGCTCAAGCTCTTGTGATAACAATTCCTTTTCCTAATTATTATGATGTTGATAAAAACTTAAAATCTCTGTTATGGGAATCTAAGTAAGTACTTTAAAATGCTATAAAACTTGTTATTTTTGATTATCAATCAGTTTGTTAAATATTTCTTTAATTTTTTTTTAATTGTAAATGGAAGTATTGTTTGTTGAAAACTTTAAGTTCAAGCAGTGTAAATTCAATTTTTACTTTCTATCTTGACAATAATTATTATATCATTCCATTCAGAATGAATTTTTTTAGTTGCAGTTATTTGATGTGATATGGTTTCAATGAAATCTTTCTAAAGAAAAATTCTTTGAATTCTCAGTGATGCAATTAATCAGTTTTTCATGTATTCAACAATATGAAAATCTTTAGACTATAGTATCAAGAAAAATATATTAACAGCTTTTAGTTAGTGCAAAAAATGCAACTGCTTGTTTTGCTCTAAGTCCACAAATGCTTGTTTACTGGAATTTATCAGTCTAAAATATTAATACTTGCAACTTTATGCATTATATTACTGCACTGTTTACATTGGGAAAATCAAGTTGTAGTTTTTTTGAAAGAAAGGTAGCTGCAGCTTGCATAAACATCTTAATGTTTTACACATTTTTTTTTTTTAAACCTAATTTTTTTAGAGCAAAGTTGAAAAACTTTGTAGGAAGGATTAGCCAGTTTTTAACATATAATATATTCAATGAAAATAAATTTAATTGCTTTGTTTAAAAATTCTAATTTTTTAATAATTTGTCCAAAATAGTATAAATGTTTTGTCTAGGGATGGACACGAGACAAAAAATAAGTGTCTCGCGTCTCGCAAAATAGCCTAAAAGCTTTGTCTCATCTCGCAAAAATCCCTATATCGTAATGTTAAAAATGTGCGTCTCGTCTTGCAAAAAAGCTGCAAATCTCTGTCTCGTCTCACAAAAAAGCCGTCTCGCGTCCATCCCTAGTTTTGTCCTTTTTTTTGTGTGTGTCTTATCATAATTTTTTAAATATTCTTTTAGGTTTTTAGAATTTATGCACAATTTTTCTCATCCTTTGATGGAAGTTGCTTATAAAGCAGAAGTAAGTTTACGCCAGTATTATTTTACTTACAGGTGACTCCTCACTTTTTCTGATAACTATATTATTAAGTAAATTGATCGATAATAAAGAGGAAGATAGAATATAGAAAGCTAGATATATTAAAGGTATATACTTGCCACATTTCAAAAGGCAAAAATATAAAAACATAGATTTCTCAATTTTTTGCTTAAAATGTTGTTTGACATATGCAGCATAACCATTTTTTTCCCTTGTATTCAGACACTGAAAAATTTTCATACAGGGGATTTATCTTTAGGGAGAAAGAATGAGAATGTTTGTGAAATATGCAATGCTCATACCTGTCCTACATCCTGCATTATTAGGGGGGGGGGTGTCTTGTAACAGGATGGTTAAAAATCTATGACTCATGGCCTATGACCACCAATAGAACTTGGTTTTTTTTATTACTTTGTATTCTTTCGGATTTGAAGTGTTGTATAAGAAAATATGTGTAGTAATTTTGTTTGAAATCTAGAGAGCAAGAATAGATATAAAAAATGCTGGATATATCCCATCATTTTATTTTCCACATCAGTATAATTTTATTGCTTAATATTTCTTAATATACTATACAGGATGATTGCAATTAAAGGTCCAAAATGTAAGAGATGGTAGAGGAAACCAAGATTTCTCAAAATCGCATACCATTGTGAGGTCGGAAATTTTGTCTTCATGCACCTACTAGTAATGCTTTTGCAAGAATTGTTTAATAGTGAACTTTCTGACCATGGTTTATGAAAAACTAATACATCTTTTGCAGAAGCCACTTTACTGAAACTGATTATATATAAATTCTATTCCATTTCATTGATGAAGTTCACCAAGAAAAGCCAATTAATTATGAAATTTGATTAAGAAATTGGATGAACACTTCTTCCACCAAAGTGATTATTAACTGGTACATGAAGATGATGTTTTCCGATGACACTTTGCTGTGTGATTCTGAATGATCTTGGTTTCCTCTAACTCCTCTCACAATTTGGACCTATAATTTTGAATCTCCCTGTATATGTAATTATGTATACATGTACCCCAGTAGCACACCAGTATCTCACTTGAAACTCATAGTAATTATTTTTCTAATTTAAGTGCATCAATAATTGTACAGTTAAATTGAAATTTCAAGAATATTAAAATATATAAAGGGTGTGTAAGTGTGCCGTTAAGGGATTTGGCCAAAATAAAATATCTATATGGTCAAGAATTCAGATGAAATGGTCAGGAATACAGCAGATTTTCAAAACAGCTTATTTCGAAAGTCTTAAATTGTATTCCATATTAATTATTTTCTGCATGATGAAGCTACGCATTGGTGTTTGTCCTCCTTTGCAGTAAATTTCCACTGAAAACTTTCACATAACACACATCTGGAAAGGGTTGAAACTAGGGATCGACCGATAGTATCGGCAACCGATAGTATCGGCGCCGATACCTCCAATTTTTTTAGGTATCGGTATCGGTTCTTCCGATTCTAAAAGTATCGGGAAAGTATCGGTTTCTGTTGCTTTCATCCATTTTCACCGATACTTTTCAACTTATACTTCGTTTTTCAGAAAAAACAACGCAGTCGCAACACCATTCTAGAATCCTTGTTTTGGTAATGAGATGAGAGGCGTCGTTTCACTGGCACATTTGTTTGTGCGAGTGTTTTCGAACTGTGTTTTTTTTTTTAAATTGTAACCATCGCTAAATGGATGTCGTATCACCAAGTGTGGTCGAAATTATGGACGAAGAATCGTTAGATGACAGTTTAACAGGACAATCGCCTATTCTTCTAAATTATTTTGAATTCGTGCCCAACACTAAATACGCTCTCTGAAAGGATTGCAAAAAACAAATGTCAAGAGGTAGGCTATAATTTTACTTCAGTTTTATGAACGTTTATTTTCTCACTGTGTTGACTCGAAAAAGAGTTCATTCATATATATACATATATATATGACAACTAAAAAGTTTGTAATATTTGCTGAAATAACTGCAAAAATCTCTGTACAACAAAATTTTCTCTATAGCGAATTTTTCAACTGGAACCAAGCGAGTTCGTTATAGGGAGATTCAATTGTGTGTGTGTATATATATATATATATATATATATATATATTGAATCACACAATTGAATCTCCCTATAACGAACTCGATTGGTTCCAGTTGAAAAATTCGCTATAGAGAAACTTATAGTCTCGGGCAATTACAGATTTGTGTATCATTCTGTTTTGAGAAGTGTAATAATTATCAATATCTAACAATTATTTATATAGTTAATTTAAAAAATTAAAGCTATATTAGTATAATTAGTAATACTAATTATTATATAGTTTATTTCCAATTTTGGGGTAAAAAACATATTTCTTGTGAATAATAGTATTTTGTTTATATGTAAGGGAAACACAGGACTAATCGGTGTGTACCTGCTCTTCGTACGGAAAAGATCAAATACATGGATCCTTCCGGATTAATTGTGACTTAACCCTGTCCGGAGAACCAAAACATTTGGATTTTCAAAAAGAACTTAAAAATGATCATATGAGTTCATATTAAACAGAAATCTTGCTAAAACATTTAATAATTCACTTAGTGGTTAAATAATTGGCACAGATAAATAAAGCCATTAATTAATGTGAACTTATTATGCATTTTAAGGGAAGAATTTATATACGTATTTAATGAACAATATGTAAATACATATGTACTTACATAATAATGTACAGTTTATACATTATCACAATTTAATGCAGTTTAAGTAATCTAAAAAATATTTTCATATGTGAAAGAATTGTAATTAAAGAAAATCTAAATAAAAATTGCAAGAAAGACACATATAGTAAGAGCAAGCAGAAAGCTGTTTTTGGTCTAATGTGGAAACCTTTTATCTGTCTCATAGCAACAATTAGGCGACAAAATAGAGGTTGAGAAAAATTGATTTAAATATTTGCACCAGTCGGCACTGGAAATGAAATGGATTATCTTAGATACTTTTAACTCCCACCCCCGTGTTTGTGTTCTGTCAAGCCTAAATGAGGGGCATCTACCTATAGGGTGGGGGCTTGGGCGGAGGACATTTTAAGGGAGTCTAATGCATATTCACGTAACATCTGGAGAAAATCGCCCAAAACTCTAGACTGCTAGATCGACCACGATCGACCACGCGAGGAGAAAGAATTCCGAACCTGCACACTAAGACGCTTCCCAGTGCTCAGCTTTTTTATAAATTCGGCTATTCGTTGGCATAATTTGAATAGAAAAGAAAGACTAGAACTAGTATAAATTCACATTTCAACGTATCCACTGCTTTTTCTTTTTAATGCTTTCTACTGGGATCAAATTTCATCATTCTGGTATTCATTTTAACGAGAACTACACTCTCGTTACAAAAACTGCCCAATAGAGGCAGGTTTAAATGACATTAAATTATGTAAAGTATCGGTATCGGTTAAGTATCGGTATCGGCCGATACCATAACTTAAAAGTATCGGTATCGGCTATTTCTGAAAATGAATTTATAGGTAAAGTATTGGTATCGGTCATCGGCTAAAATGTGGTATCGGTCGATCCCTAGTTGAAACATTAAGTAAATAGACATTCTGAGATAGCATTGTTTTCTTGTTTGTTCTTTTGAAAATTGAGAATATAAAAGCTAACACTAATTTTTATGAATTGCAATCAAACTTTCTATCATTTATTTTTTCCTGTTGATATATTATATTCTTCAGCATAATGAGCATAAAAAAAATAAATAAATAAAAAAAAACTAGTCGAAATAGACTCCAAAATTCATGTCATTTTTTTTTCTTCTTCTTCTAGCGATCTATTCAAGATGAAATAGAAAGAGGCAGCCATTCTGACATTTTGACAGTTGCAATCAGCTACATCCTGATGTTCTGTTACATAACAGTATCATTAGGAGAATTTCATGAATGTAAAACTTTGTTGGTTAGTTAATTTTTTTGCACTTATTTACAAGTTATTCTTAGCCTTATTTTTGAAATATTCTTTTATCAATAACTGCTTTTCAGTAGTCTGCATTCAGTGAATGATTTTAAACTCACTTATGAAAATGTTAACTGTAAATTAATATACTGATGTAAATCAGTTGTTAAAACATTTTTCAATAGTATGTTTGAGTGCATCAATATAGAACAACTGAATAGACTACCCAACTTTAAAAAATTGTAGCCTTTGCCCAATTTAATTACCTGCAACATGGTAGTTGATTGAATTGAAATTTGCATACCAAAGAACTTTTATGAAATGAACGTGCGAAAGTGCGAAATGAACATTTTCTCCAGAGGGGGACATTTTACAGAAAACATTCTCCAGGGGGGGACACTTGAAAAGGAAAAGGAGAGAAGGTGCAAATGCTTTACTCACATGATATTACTTGACAAATGCATTCGCCGAAACGTGCGGGAACTGACTTATATTCAAACTAAAGTCATAGATTGTTTGTTCTATGGAATCACAGATACACAAGCTACATACAATGTACCTGTATTGGAAGCCACCCTTGAAGGGCTTTAGCTTAGAAAAGAGACGAAATTTTAAGGCAGTCGCCTTAGGGTATAGTAACAAACGATAACATACAACCTTCATTTTGAGTTCTTAACTTCAATCCCAAATCTTCACTCACCAGTTTAACATTTCTTCAGCAGGGGATAAATAGTATCCCTGGCAGGGATCCATTAATATTTCTCTAGCCAGGGATATTACATTCTTCAGCCGGGGATGATCCCCGGCATCCCCCCCGTCAATTCGCACCCTGTGGCTATGTGGTGCATAGTTGTTTTTTTATATTGATGTTTCAGTGACATATGATGTTGCAATCATGTGACAATTTGTTGCCTTAAGGCAGGTAAAAAGTAACTGACAACACAGTTATAAGATCCCTATTTGTAAGTTTGTAAGTTCACTAACAATGAAGGCTTATAAAATTTGATTAGTTCCTCTTGTCTATTAAGGGACAAACAGTGGTAGACCCAGAAAAGTATTTAGGAATAGGCAATAAGTAGGGCATATTGCCCCTCCCTTGTATCCAAGTATATGGCTGGAGATGGGCTACTGTTTTTTTTTTCTTTCTTTTGCCTCCATTTTTAATATTAAACCCATGTTTAATCTTTTTGCCCTCATCATGAGAAAGCCACAAAGAAACTTCTTCTTTAATCAATGCTGATTCCCCGAATAGTTCTGTGAATGCTCTGCTCTGACACAGCATTGTGCTTATACAACTGCTGGGTGCCAGGAAGTTACGCTGGTTAGTTTTTGTGTTATAGATTCACAAAAAATGCGACACTCTGTAGAAAATCGCTTTTTTAGGGGCATAGAAATGCTTTTCTCTGAAAATTTGAAGACTTATCGAGGAATTTCTGAGAAATATATGACTCCAAATTTAAATTTACAAGCATTTTCTATGTAATTCTTATAATATTAAAAAATGAATAAATAAAATTATTATTTTAAATCTGGGTACACTTAGTTAATGTAATTTTTTTAATACAAAATAATGTATAGAAATATTTCATAGCAATTCTTAATTTATATCTAATGATTCACCGTAACAAAGTTCTGCAACATTTTGATTTAAGTTTTCCCAACTGAAATTCTGCACTTATATACTAGCTGAAATAGCTGTTCTTTGCCCAGAAAGATGTTAGTTTCCTAAGTGATACAAGGTTTTTAAAAATATATTTACAGTTTACAAATTATGAAATAGTATCATTTAAGAATTTACGGTAGTAGTGCTGTCTCTCTCTAAATTTCAGCATTTAACTAATTGCTACTAGTTAAAATGACCAAAGTATAAGACTGTTAAAAGTATTCCCTTCTGACATCAATGTACTTTTGAAGGCGAATTTTTCAAAGGTTAAAAATTTTAAGCCATCCATTGTTTCTGATGTCCAGATTTCTTATCCTGTAATCGAGATCACACTGCTGTACTGTCTCTGGAGCTCTGGTTGTAGCAGCTTTCTCATGTAGAGCTGCAAGTATTTTATTCCTTTCCTCATGGATTTTTTGTTTACACAATTTCCTTTTTTTAATTTACATGATTTTTTTTTCAGTATTTGATGATGTTGTACAATTGTCTTGCATTTCTTTGTAACCATTTTTACATCAAAGAAAAATCACATAAATCAAACTGACTCTATTCCAATTTTATACAACTATAGAGATCTCAAATTAAAACCTAATTTTTAGTTGCCAGATTTCAGGACAAAAAGAAGAAATAAATCAAATTATCCTCACAAAAGTAAAATGAAACTGGAAATTTTCAGCATTTGATTTACATAGATAATATTTTGGTATTCACTACAGAACTGTGGAAATAAAGTATGTTGAATTTAGCATTACTTAAAATTTAAAAGTGAATTCTGTCTTCTAAACAAAATGATACTACTGCGGTTTGCCATAATGAAATTTTTGTTCGATAATGCACCAGAAAAATTTCAGATAGTATGAGTGAACTATCTAGCTCATCAAACTAGATACTGAATTAGATAGTTCAGAAGTACAGTTTTTTGTGAATAATTCATATGAACTAGTTTGTATGCAAACTACTCATTATGTTTAACTTACTGTTATGGTGTACAAGTGCATTCTTTAAATTGTAAAATGGAATATTTTTGTTTGAAACTAATTAAAATTTCTGGTGTTTTTTTATAATTTGACATTTGTTTTGTTGCTTTTCTTATAAATTTACCTATATTCAGAGCAATTTCATTTGGGGATTACGAAATGAATATACCTTTAAAAACAGGTATTTCAATTATGCCTTCAATTAATTCTTGTATCTGTAGAGCATGTATTGATCCGCAAATGGTATTTTTGAATTTTATTGCTGATAGATTATTATGCTGCTTTGGTATATTACAATCATTTTATCATATTTTATTGCAAGAAAAAATTAATTTCTTCCTGTCACTAAAGTTACAGTTTTTTGTTTGTGTTATAGTGAAAAAAAATCCTACATTTTAATTAACCTTGTGGTTTTAAAGAAAATTTTATTTGAAAATCGAAATAGCTGCAAATATTTCCTGTGGTTTTGCTTTTTTATTAGTACATTAAATATATATATGCTTACTGTTCTTTAATTACATTTAGTATTGCAACAAACTGGTCTTTCTAATTATATAGATGCTGCCTTCTATATAATTAGAATATTTGGATAAATAAGAATCTAGATGTTGCTTTTCTGTACTATTAACGATTGTACTGTAAATTTATATTGATTGTATTATAATTTTCTGTTTAACGATTTGAAAAAAGCACTGTTACACATAACATGGTGAGTAGTTTAACGAACTAGTTCAGTTGAGCTATTCATTAAAAAGAACTGTACAGTTAAGAACCAGTACAGTTAAGAACTGTACAGTTAAACAGTAAAAGAACTGTACATGTTAAATAAATTTTCAAATGCCAAAGGTTTGTTACATATTCATAGGGTCTTTATCCGAACATATTTGTTTAAAGACTGATGGTTTGGGTTGATAAACCCATCCCTGCACATTATCAAACTTCAAATCATTCAGTTAGGAGTAAGTGTGCATACAGACATATGTATACATATGTTCATTTTTAGGTTAGGTGTTTTTAAGTGTTTTGTTAAGGCAAAGCTGTATGAGGGCTAGATGCCTTTATATGTGATTTAATTATCATTAGTTATATTGCTATCAACTTTTAGCGAAGATAAGCTGAAGATAAAATTTTTAATCTCCATGAATGAATTATATAGTGATGATCTCAAACTTTTTATAATTTTAAATGTTCCTAAGAATATGAAATTCTAGAAATGGTTGTGCAGGTTATTTTGAGCAGTGTTGTGTCAGATTTATTTATTTATTTTGGTGGTTCAAATTAGAAATCTTTCAATGCACTGGAATTTGCTTTGTGTGCATTTTTCATGGTCTTCATTCTTAAATGCTGAAAAAATAATAAGTAGGAGATGTCATAATTTTCCTGTGTGGTTTATGTACTTTTATTTTCGTTTTAGAAATATTGTTTCTAGAAAGAAAAAGAATTGCATTTGTAAAAGAACAGTTATTTTTTTACTACCACTTTAATTTTTTGGATTAGAATTTGTGAAGCTCATCTATTGATAGGAGATGAATTTTGAAATTGATAGAATGTGAAAAATGAATAGATTTTTCTATTTGTCATTTATTTGATGTTTCTGATAGTTTGATTCACCAGTAAAATTGTTTTCTAGTACTTGTGCTTTTCTGAATTTACGAAAAATTATTGAAATAATGTAAGAAATTAAATTTTTGGTGTATTGTGAGAGAACACTTTCTCATATATTACACAAAAATGCATTGAAAATAATAATGCACCTTTATATGACAAAATTAAGAAATGATGTTTGTAATTTTACTTCTAGGTAGAATCAAAGTTCACACTGGGTTTTTTTGGAGTTTTAATTGTACTGGTATCTGTTATTTCATCACTGGGTCTATTCTCTTATGTTGGTATTCCAGCTACTTTGATAATTGTAGAAGTGATACCCTTTCTTGTGTTAGCAGTTGGTGTTGATAACATTTTTATATTAGTCCAAGCATTTCAGGTAATACATTTTTTGTTCATTATTATTATATAGCTGCCAACTTCAGGCAAAATAACTTATTCTTACACACATGCTTATTTGTTATCAGTTGGTATTCTTTTTCATAACACATTTTAAAACTCATTTAGACATTGTAATATTAATTTGTAATTTCATAGGTTGCCAATTGAAAAATTTTTAGAATAGCTAATATCATTATTATATTTTTACCACTGAATATTTAAAATTAGTACATTATTCAAAAAAAGTGTCTTAGAAATATACGGGTGATTCAAAATAGATATTAAGGCGATTATTTTTTCAACCGTAAGTGATCGAAATATACTTCCAATTAGAAAAGTTTGTCAAATTAAGAGTAGCTTTCAGATATATTTTTTTTTACTATTTTTTACTTCTACTTATACATACTAAAATATGAAATTTAATTTTTCTACGATCTCTCCTTTCCTACCCTTTATATTTAGAAGAATGTTGCTCTTTGTCTAAGAAGCTTAATAAAACAAATTCTGTGTCTCTAACTGAAATACTTAGCCAGAAAATTAATTTTGAAAATGATGACTTACACCACTTTACCTACTGTGTTGGTGTCAGTTTTCAGGTGAAAAAATCTTTACTTTAGGGACCCACTATGAGTTATATAAAAGATAAATAAAGATCCCATTGTTTGAAAAGCAATAAACACATTCAAATGTGTCAAATTAACAGATACAGTTTTGCCTAAAATGATCGGTACTGCTTTATGGAATTCGTGATAATTTATTCTTTTAGGGGGGACGTCATCCACTAATTACATCACGCTTGTAGAGAAGGAATTTTAAAGTGTAAAAGAGAATGACAAAATAATGGCGTAGGTTACTATGATGTGGTAACTTTCTCTAAAAACTGCCAAACATGCTTTATAGGAAAATTCTAGCTAAATTAGGATTTTAGGAGTCAACTGTGTCTATCGAGTCACTTATAAATTAACGTCAGTTGCAAAGTAATTACATTTTTCTCACTTTTGAGACATCCCCTTAGTACTTGGTGACAAATGCCAAGCATTGCATTGAAAATAATAAAAATCAAAATGCATTATCAAAAATCAAAAAATCAATATATGAAAAAAATTTAAATATTTCAAATTGCAATTGAAATTGCAATTTGAAATATTTGAATATGATATATGAAATAAGATGATGAATATATAAATATATGAAATAAGAAATAAAAGAATTTAATATGAAATATTAAATTTCATATTTTAAAAAATCAATAAATGCAAAAATCAAAATTTTCAAATTTCAATATTTCAAAATTGAATTTTCAAATTGCAATATCATACTATTTCACTTAGAGAGATGGGACTTGTTTTATTAATTTTCTTAGAAAAGAGCAACATTCTTCTAAATATAAAGGGTAGGAAAGAAGGGACCGTATAAAATTAAATTTCATATTTTAATATGAATACAACCCCCAGTAAAAAAATGCCATATGTGAAAGCTACTCATAATTTGACGAACTTTTCTAATTGGAAGTATGTTTCGATCACTTACGGTTTAAAAAACAATTGCCTTAACATCTATTTTGAATCACCCGGTATATTATTCATCCTTCACCCCTCTCACTCTTTGTGTACATGATTAAGATATCTAAATTTGTAAACTTCTATTTTCTGTCTACTAACTCATAAGTGGTAAAAAAATATTTATGATCGTTTTTTTTTTTTGTTTGTCAGAAAAGATTAGTTTTTAAAATCATAATTTTAGACTTAACATACTATGATCTTCTTAAATAGAAAATAAACAAGTATTTCTGTATTCTAAAAAAAGTAATGGCCACTGCTGTTGTTTTCAAAAGCTTGTTCTGCTATTTCCTCCGAACGCATGGGGATTTGAGTTTCGATGAAGGTGTCAATGGATTCGGAAAATTCCAGGGAAGCCCATAAGCTGACTTAAATTTCAAAATTCCAATTATTTTAGAAGATATTAATAAAAAACTGAAAAAATAATCATAAATGGTAGCCAGGCTTGGCAATTTTCACCAGCATAAAATCATTCTAGCCTTTGCAACAAAGCAATTCCTGCATGGAATTAACAAACATGAAGTAGAATTACACCATTTTTATGCCAAAAAGTAAGTGAAATAAATAAGTCAAAGTGTGATACCCAAAGTTCACAATTTTCAAATAGTAAGTTCTCTTAGATAACAGGAGTTTAAAACTGATGCCAATTTTTTTTTCTAATACTTTTTCTAATAATAATTATAACTGATTAAAAAAGTGCCATTTTGTTATTGGGCATGATCTGGAAAGTTCTATCTCAAGCAGGGTGAATCTAAGTACTCCGTGTGTTCCAAAATATTAACCCCTTACTGGATTTGCCCGAGCTCGGGTAGGTAAAATGTCCCATTCTGGCTTATCCCGAGTGTAGCTTGGGCATTAGGAAGTTTTTTATTTTTCATGTAATCTTTCCCTATTTATTTCGTTTTGTTTTCAGACACTTTTATTTACTTTTCTACACGATTTAGGAAGTCTGATATGAGAAGTGTTATTTTGTTTTTAAAATGTATCTATATCAAAAATATGCATTAAAAATAATTGACATTTTTTGATGCTCCTACTCGAAAAAAATTGAACCAGCAAGGTGTTAAAACCCAGTATTTTGAAAACTAAAAATAATTCAAATGCATATTATAGTAATGCAGGTTAGGTTTACCTTTGGGCCCTAGTGTTTAAAAAAAAGAAAGGAAGGAAGAAAACTAACTTAAAATTATTCCACCATGACAACTTCACAGTAACTCATATACCTCATTACATTATGTATTACCACATACAATACATTTTGGAGATTTGCCAGAGTATCATTTATGTGCTCATGCCAAATGAAGATTCCCATTACTTCGTCATTGATCATATCACCAGAGCTCGAAAAAATAATATGGGACCATTTCTAAGTTATTAACCTTTTCAATAAAAAAGACAGTAATTGAAATCGTGTGGTAAAGAATTATTGCTGAACATACAAAGTTGATTTTAAAAAAGTACATTAATTAATAGCCCTTAAATAACAGTAGAATTTTGCAATTTCTTGCCAAATATAGAAGATATCTCCAAGCAGAGTTCAGTTTTGGGGATTTATTTTTTGGTGCCAAACTTAGAAATAATTCACCAAAAATGGTTAACCTTGTCAGCTTCTCACATACTGCTGCCACTCATGCTATGGCAGACCTTAGGCAAAGGCTTAATTTTTTTGTTTGTTTTCCTTATCCTCAAATTGATAACTTCTTCATTTTTGAAGTCCGTTATCATATTTGTATTTATGTTCTTTTTTCCTGAGACTTTTCAAATTGGTTTTGAAATCATGAAAGAATTTTACAAAAAAGAAATTTGAAGTTCTGGTCATTCGTAAACATTTTCTAATGTTAGTCTTACTAATCACCAAATTATATTTAAAATTTGATTTTTCTAACACTTTATGGGACACTTTTTCAAACTATGCTTTGAGCGCAAACTTCTGTTACTGTTATTAGTCTGAAAAATTGATTATCTGCTGTTCCTAAAATATTTATGTTTGTAAATTCATCATGAGTGGCATATATAAAAATGTGATAAGATGTTAAATTTATGAAAAGCTTGTTTTGGATTCTGGAGTTAAAATTAAAATCTATTGTAATTTACAAGGCTTTATAAAGCCTAAAAGAATTTGAGGATATTTTGATAAATTGTAACTTGTGTTTATTAAATGCATATAATATAAATATTTAAAACTGAATTTTATATTTTTAGTTTTTGAGTAGTCTTACATACATGTAATTCATATGACATTCTCTTAATAACAGAATTAATTCCTATTTCCCTCCCCCCCTCTTATCAAATGTATGAATTTCTTTAGTTTATATGCATATACATTAATACACGTACTTTAATAAAGTAATAATAATAATAATTTTTTTTTTTTTTTTTTTCATGTAAGTGTCAGTTATGTATAGTTCCTTTGTTTGAAAGTGCAAAAAGCTTTTCGCATTCAATGCTGAAGAAAAATTTCTAGAGTGCACTTTTATAGTTTTGATACTGTTTGTTAAGACTGAATTATCAATTTGTTTACTTTCGTTTCAGAGGGAAGAAAAGAAACAAAATGAAAGCTTAGAAGATCGAATATGTCATGTTGTTGGAAAAGTAGCTCCTAGTATGCTTTTAAGTAGTATATCTATGTCAAGTTGCTTTTTTATAGGTATGTTTCTAACCATGCATAATTTTGTGTTTTTATGGTTGGTTATTGTCAAGCAATATTAAATATATTTTCATTTTTCTTTGCTCAAATCAGATGTTGATGATAAGGTACAACATTTTCTTTGTTTTCTTCTTCCTTTTAGGTGTTAGAAATTTTATTAATTTGCTATAATTCACTCGCAAACTTAAACTGACTTGTGTTGATTATTTTTATAGGTGCTTTAACAGAAATGCCAGCTGTGCAGTTATTTGCATTATATGCTGGTGTATCCTTGTTGGTCAATTTCTTTTTACAGATGACATGTTTCTTGGCGCTTTTTATGCTTGACTCCAGAAGACAAGAAGTAAGATGTATAGTAATATTTTCAATATTTATAGATCAAATTAAAATTCTCTTTGTTCATTTTGAGTTATGTTTCTTTAATGCTGAATATTCCTTGAATGACTGAGAACATTTGTAAGGAAAAAAAAATGCTCCCATTTTTTTCTTACAAATGTTCATTCCCCATTTTTTTCCCCTTACAAATGGGCAACTCTCAATGGACAAGGGTCAATTCTAAGGATTGAGAGAGTTCAGTTCCACTTGATGGAACATTAATTCCTTTCTTTTCCCCTCAAACATTACTAATTCTGTTATATGTAAGGATACAAATCTGTATATTAAAATATTTTTTTTTTTTTTGTTTATCTCTTAATGTTCTCTAAATATTTACTCTATTATATTAGTTATTATCTCTAACATATTGGCTGTATATAAAATATTTGTTGTTAAGTTATATATATCTAAATAATCTATAATTTGTTGTTAAGTTATATATATATCTTATATATATTTAAAAAAAAAAGAAGATTTATTGATTTACTACCCAGAGTTCTTTGGTATTATGTTATTGTAAATATTGTTATAATTTGGATGCTTCAATATTGTTGCTTAATAGCAAATATTAACTTTTACTGTCATTTAGAATCACAGATTAGATGGTTGCTGCTGCATATCTGTTTCCAAAAAACAAGTTGAATCTGCTCTAAAAGAAGGGTTAATGTATAAAACATTCAAAAACCTATATGCTCCCTTTTTGATGACAGATTTTGTTCGATATATTGTGGTAAGTTCAACTAATTTTTCATTATTTAATTAATTGTAAATAGTGCTTGCAATAGTTATGCAGTTGTATTTTAAGAGAATTATCGTGTGATTACATTTCATGTGTTGTGTTTAAATGAATTTACTCAGAGTTTGTCTGCTTATACAAAAAACCTGAAAAATTACAATTTTGAAAAAAAAAAAAAAAAAAAAAAGCTCCAGAAATTTACCGATCACTACTACGAAACTCTGACTTTTCCACTTAGAGTACATTTTATTACTAACTTTAGGATGGTCCAGTTTATTTCCGATAAAATA
Source organism: Cheiracanthium punctorium (assembly GCA_038373885.1). Lineage (NCBI taxonomy): Eukaryota > Metazoa > Arthropoda > Arachnida > Araneae > Cheiracanthiidae > Cheiracanthium > Cheiracanthium punctorium. Next base: position 241,727 of record JAWZYV010012029.1, read on the forward strand.
GTAGATACACCAACAACTACTTCAGAAACATAAAGAAAAAATATCACTCCTTTTATCTCCCCCTTTCCATTCAGTCCCGTCCATTGCACTATGTGCTTCATACTTCTTTCACTGTAGCTTATTTTGTTTAGCTTTTGCACACCCAGGAAGTTGTTCTCTGTTGTAATGGAACACTTTTTCCCAGGGAAGGGAGAGAGAGCGTGATGCCCTACATGCCATTTAGTAAACTACACCCTTCTTGCCCCTTTCTTAATAGGCACCCTTTTTTGTGTAAATCAGTGTATCTCAACCTTTTTTGGTTGACGGCTCACTGAAAATATCTAGAACTATTTGCGGCACACCTTAATATAACAATTGTAAAAGTTGTATGATGCAAAAAATTGATAAATGTAACTAACTATAAAGAATTATTTATGTACAACAAAAAATATATGTATATATGTATTCTATGAGAGGGCTGAGCTTGTTTTTGCATCGGTCTAGCTGCAAACAGCTCTTACAAAAATTGGCAGAATGGCTTTCCATGCTATGAAATAAAAGCTTCGCACTTCATAGTGTATAGCTCAGTGAAAGTGAACAAAACAGCACATGATAAACAGAAAATGTCATATTGCTGATGTGACACAATGCAGTTTTAATAAGTTTTCAAAAACCCTCGCAGCACATTAGACAATTTCTCGTGGCACACAGGTTGAGAAATGCTGGTGAAAATAGTCACTCATTTTATTTTAAATAAAGAACACCTGTGATTCAATCTAGAATCGAAAAGGTCAAAATAATTTCTACCTGTCTTTCTTTGATTCTAGAACAAAAATAAAGGAAACTTCTTTTGGGAACCTTGGAAAAGCGCATTCCAGAAATGCATGAAAACTAAAGTTTGTTGTTGTTTTGTAATATCTTGCCACAAGCCTACAAGTATGGGGACGAGGGACTTCCCACCAGGTGAGCCGACAGCCTAAAGCTGTTTACAACTTAAGAGAATCCCCTGGTGAGGTGGGAGGGAGAGTTGCTGGAGGCAGCCCCAAAATTAGTTCTCCCTCCGTGTAAACTGTAGTTGCATCATTGTCTTGTCATCTTCTGTTTTCAAAATGAAAATATTGCTAGTTCAGCATTCAGCAAAAATTAAATACAAAGCACTTTTAATTGGTTGTATATAAAAAAGGGAACTCCATTGAGTTTCTAATTTTTTTAAGAGACCAGACATAGTATTCTATTCTATCAGAATTAAAGAATGCTATTCTTCAGGCATAAAAATCTTCCGCATTTTGGTTATTTTCTAATTTTTTTAAAAACAAAATATGAACTACTCTTTTAAAAAATGTAATTTTTGCCGATCTCCATCCGATTCAACTTCAATATTTTTACATCTTTTTTTGTAATTGAATATTTTACTTTAGGTATTTCTTTATTGATATCTTTATTCTGTTACAAAGTACTTGAATGCTTATTTTGGCTTGTTTTTATAAATTTCTTGATTTTTTAATGAGTCTGTATGCTAGTAATCTTTGAAATCACAACACACCAATTCTGTAATTTGAAAAGGATGTGAATTTGCATGAGATGGATTTTACATGTCTAATTGGAAAAAAAGTCCTTTATTTTTTAACTAATTAGTTAATAAATATTTTTAAAGTGTAATTTTCAATATTACATTGCTAAATTAAAGTAAGGCATTTCTGTTAACAAAACTTAACAGAAAAGCATTTTGGCCCACAGTGCGTTTATTGATTTGTGTATAATTTTTCTTCTGGAATTTTGAAATTCAGAGAATTTAATTTCATTTTATTCTCATCAGCAGTGTTTTTTTACTAAAAATTTAATTATTACACTTTAAAAAAAAAAAAAAAAAAAAAAAAAACCTTGCGAGTTGGCAGTTTCTATTCTATTTTCTGGCAGTTTGCAGCACTAAAATATAGAAACATACATATTTCTGCTTTAGTTTCATTTCTATGTATTGAGGTATAGCAGAAGAATAGAGCAGTCTTCTGTCTTACAGCAGAAGACAGAAGATTATGAAACTTTACTTTGCAAAACATTTAGACATTTATAAAAGAATTATTCATTTTCTGATTAAACAAGAAAACTTTTATCTTCTTTTATTCAATTCATTTGAAAGTATAGGATAGGTAGCAATCAATGCAGACAAGGTCTGTCTTATTTCCACTTCACAAAAATACACTTGATTAAAACAACTCCTCAATTGCCACTTTACTGTATATTTTAATTTTTTATTTAAATTATTCTGAGAGAAAAAGTGACTTTTTACAAAAATTGGTATAAAAATTAACAAAAATAGATGTTGAAATTCACAAAAATAAAGTTTTCACAAAAATGGGACCCTGGAAAAAATTCCTGTATTGACCCCTGATAGAGGAAACTGATGCATATTAATAATTTCCATTCTATTCCTGGTCAAGATTTGTCAGAAGAAGGAAAAATTAGGCCCTAAAATCAAATTATTTCACCATGTTCCCCTTTATGACCATGGTTAAAACTTATAAAAATCACAATGAAAAATTCATGATAATTCCTGAAAAAACTTATTTTTTCCCTGAAAGACTACATTACTCCTACACGAGAAATTCACATTAAATCTTGAAAAAATATTTCCCTTCTGAAAAACTACATTACTTCTACATGAGAAATTCACGGTAAGTCCTGAAAAGCCTTAATTTCCTCCAGAAAAACTCCTGCATCTTTGGATCAGAAATTGAGCATGAACCCTGTTTAATTTGCCTGAAGTTAAAAATAAGTCTTGAAAGAATTTTTATCTCTTTCGCTAGGTCTTTAGTCATTTATTTAAGATCACTTGAATAAAGTAAATTATGTGTGTCGAAAAGATTGAGCATAATGATACTTGAAAAACACGAAATAGAGCCTACTTTTATAAATTAACTGGTTCAATAATTAAGCAACCAAACAAGCACATTTGCATTTTTATTTTATTTTCAAAAGCTAAAATTATGGTTAAATAATTAAATTTATTTATATTAATCACATTCTAAGTTCTTAAAATCATTTGTGTTCTGGTACTTATTTAAGTTAATTGCTGTGCAGAAAAAAAAAATGTATAAGAAAAATAACTTGTTTTTTAAAACTTTCTGAATAATTTCAACTGCAGCAACTTCTGACTTTTTATCACACTAATCACAATATTTGATAAAAATCAGTTTAAAACAATGTACCTCTGTCTGTATATATATATATATATATATATACTGATAAATAGTTAAATAAATACACATTTCTTTCATACTTATTTATTTATATGTTGCATTATTTTAAAATTTGCCAATAATTCAATGTATTGTGGGACTAAGGCCAATTATCTGCTCGGGAGATCTAGACCTATGGGTGGTGTGCCCTCTGTGGGTGTCTTTCTAAGGGGTCCTAACCCGTATTTATGCTAAGTTTTGGAGAAAACCATGGAAAACTCCAAACGGTTAGGTCGACGGACGCACTACCTAACTGTTCGGAGTTTTCCATATTGGTAACTGTTTGGTGACAATAATTCAAATTTTAATTTCTAAATAGTTTTATTAGAATTTATTAATTTTTGTGAGAAATAATATTTTATTCCAACTTTTTTCTTTTTGCTGATGCAGGTTTTACTGTTCTTGGGCTGGTTCTGTTCTTCTATGGCTGTTATGAATAAAATTGATATAGGTTTTGATCAGAAGCTTTCTGTGCCTGAAGTAATTTATGATTTTTTTCATAATTATTATGTTATTTTAATAGTAGTATCCCTTTTACCAAGTTCTGTATGAATTTGTCCATTCTCGGAAAATGAATGTAACCCAAAGATCCTTTACTGATACTGACATTAACTCAAATCCAGTCTCATTGCCAATAGACTTTTGTTGCCTTTGAGTCAACTTCATTACAGACGAAGGGTCTTTTTGTTGTACTCTAAACAATTCTTTGCTTTTGACATTTCTGTTTGTGTATCTTTATATTTGAAGGGTGTAGATGCAAAAGTCACATTAGTCATATCACTGCGTTCGTCTTTTTAAGGCCAATCAGACTGTAATAATGATTTGGACCATAACATTAAGGTTGAAAAAAAAAAAAAAAAAAAAAAAAAGCTGAAAATCTTGTTTTTCTGCATAACTCACATTATCCACCAACTATTTTGCAGCAAAACTCACACATTATCCAACAATTTCGTTTATCTTTATATTTGAAGGGTGTAGATGCAAAATTCACATTAGTCATATCACTGCGTTTGTCTTTTTAAGGCCAATCAGACTGTGATAATGATTTGGACCATAACATTAAGGTTGAAAAGAAAAAAAAAATGCTGAAGATCTTGTTTTGATGCATGACTCACATTATCCAACAACTATTTTGCAGCAAAACTCACACAGTATCCAACAATTTCACTTTTCAAATTACACAAATCAGTGACGCTTGAAAGATAATGAGATTGTTTCCTTTCAATCTGTTAATGATTTTAAATAATAACCAAGAACTCTTTTTAATAAATGTTTTTTGCTTGTTGATTTTTGGTTGTTATTACCCTACAAAATAACAATGAAAATTAATGTTCAATTTTTTCTTTGGATCTTTATGTTTTAAATTTTTAATTGTGCTATAACCAGCATTACCCATAGTTGGCTCCAAAATTTACATTCTCCATATTTAAATTTAAATTCTGGCTTTACTAGAATTATTACAGGTTAAAGACTGTGCAAGTAGTTGTTATGGCAAGAAATATATCCCCCCCCCCCCTCATAAAAATAAATAAGTAAATAAATAGTGTTAATGTATCTCGTATGTTAATCCCAGACAGCACATCAAACTTGCAGCAAGCTTGATTTATCAAGTCAATAATCTTGAATTAAGCTTGAAAATTCCAATCGTGTAAGCTTGATGCAAGCTTGAATCAAGTGTTCTAGTTTACACTTGCCCAGCTTGCATTAAGCTTGACATTTCAAGCTTGAATCAAGCTTGACATTTCAAGCTTAAAAAATTTTGCCCCCAAAAAATTTTTTAAATACACGGGGCGCCCGCTGGCTAACGCGCCCCACATAATTTATTTTTCCGCGCATTTTCCCCCTCTACGCTGAAATTTCAATTTAATTTAATCTGTTTCCATCGAGTGTTCGTCGCTGGGATAGAACCCGGGCCCTTTGGCTTCGTAGTCGAGCACGCTATCCATTCCGCCACCGTAGCCTTGTGCAGCTATGACTAAAGTTTGAAGTGACTTACCACGCTGTTTTCTCGCCAAATTGATAAGTGGGCGATGTGTTATTTGTTTCTTTTATTTTTCCATGGGATGCATCAGAATTAAAATAATGCATCAAAATAAATTAAATTAAAATCAAAATTAAAATAAAAAAACACGTTTTAAAACTTTCAGTACCGCAACACTCATGAAGCAATACTGCTGGCCAAAATCGAGACAAACGACTGATTTTGAAATCAATTTCGTAGTATAATTGTATTTTATTTTGAAGAATTTCCATATTTGGAAATATAGAATGGGTTTACTTAACACAAATTTTGTGTTAAGTAATCTGAAATGAAAGAAACAGATAGTTAAACGTTACTTCGAAATGCTATATCACAGTTGCTAACATGTATGGAATACAAACACTTTAGTCATTTTTGTAAATATTTCTTAAAATAACAAATAATTGAAAAATTTTGCTATTTTTTAACGCTAAAAATTCTCTTTACAAATGTGGTTATTTTCCTACATATTGGTATGCTATATTGATATAGAGCATTTCGAAGAATTAAAAATAAGTTAAAATTAATTTATACAAATGTAAATTTGAATTATTTTCATTGTTCATACTTTATAATTAAAAAAATTATTTAACTTCTGATTTTTTTTTTTATCCTTTGTAATTTTATTTTAAAATTACAAAAGTATAAGATGTAAGATTTTTGGGCCCTAAAATCTGTAGGCCCTGGGCAGTTGCCCTGTTTGCTCTGCCGGTAATATGGCACTGGTAATATAAAATAAAACACATCTTTTACGAACTTTCAGCAAATATTAGGACGCTAGGCAATTAATGTCCATTCTCTTTCACAGATGGCGCCATCAACGCTCCTTTAAAAAGGAAAAAATCACGGTAGTATCAGTTTTCAAGCTTAAATCAAGCTGTATTTAAACTTGACAATTCAACTTTACTCCTGCAAGCTTGCTGCCAGCTTAGAATGAGTTGAACTGTCAAGCTTGCATTAGTGCGTCAAATTCAAAGAAATGTCAAACTTGATTTAAGCTTATGTGCTGTCTGGGATAATAATCAGTTTGTCTTTGCATTTTTCTAACAACAGTGGGGAATGTGAGTTTTTCATATACACCCTTCATTTTATATTTTAATAATTAATAATTTGCTTGTAGTCCATTTTCTGAATAAGAAGCTTTTCTTTATAAAGAAATGGAATTATGTTGTAGGTTTAATCTTTTGGGGGGCTCTGTATTAACATATTTCAACTATCACGTATTAACTTTCTCTAAAATGATCATTTGGGCATTATGGATTGCTAATTTTATAATTTTACTGTTGCCTCTTATAATTTGTGATTAATTGTTGTACATATTTGATAAATCACTTTAAAATCTTGGGTATTTTTATAATCACAGGGTTACCACTGTCAGGGAGAACTTTAACACCTGGAAAAGTGAAGGAATTTTATTTTGGTAAAAAAATTAGGGAAATGTCTGGATAAATCTCAAATTTTGACTTAAAACCTAGAAAATCCCGTAACATGACCTTAAAATTTATCAAAACTCAGTGTTTGCAAACATTCTGTTTACCTTGAGTCTGGGAAACTGGAAGCAAAAATGACATCATAAAAATCAGAAGTTCTTAGCCACTGAGCCGCATCACATTAGGCGCTAGTAATGCATCCAAAGCTCTCGCAGGAAGATGTACTTCAGCGAATGAGAATGTGCTTGTAAGTTGCTTGTGACTGTCTCTTGCCCCCGCTATCCCGTGAGGTTTACATTTAGATACAGATTGTTATATTTGCTTTAATAGCTCCTTGGACTGTTTTAACATTCACCCACTTGGTGATTTTCAAAACAATAGGTAACTCCCTAAAAAGAACTCCCTCTTGTAGTTTTGAAAGTACTGGAAAAGGGGAGGGAATTTCTAGAACACCGGTGATCCTGTTAGCCATCCTTTTTGTGAAAAGTATTGAGCAGGTCAACTAATGTTGTGAACAGTCTCACAAAGTTAATGAAGTTTTACTTTTAGGTATGACTAATTTAAACTTAAGAATTCCGCTTATATCATCTTAAGGATTTCAGCTTAAGATTTTGCATAAACTTTTTCAGTATAAAGGCCTGATTTTTTAAAAAAGGTTATGCTATAGATATGTGAACTGTATTTAAGGGATTTTATATTAATTCTGGTATATTTAAAAGTAAATAAAATTATTCAATGTGAATTGCTGAGATCGTATTTATTTTACTTTCTCGCCGAGCGATACTGGGAGGCTAGAAACCTATCATATTAATGAGCTTTGTTGCAGCATTTTATTTATTTATTTACTTTTTTGTTCTTGTTTTATGTAAATTTGCATAATCTGCCATTGGAAATTTTAAGAAAAGAATAATTATTGTAACATTCTGTTTTGAATTTCATTGTTTTTATCATTAAAGTCTCTGATTATTTTCCAGGATTCCTATATGCTGAAATATATAATTTATCTTGAAAAGTACTTATCTGTCGGACCTCCAGTTTATTTTGTTGTTAAAGATGGTCTCAATTATTCAGATGTGAATGTTCAGAACAAAATCTGTGCAACACATCTTTCATGTGCTTCTGATTCACTTCCGTCACAACTTGGTCGAATGGCTATGGTAAAAAATAGGTTTGTGAATTTATTGTCTCTTTTTTACTATTGTCTTACTATTCATTTAAATGAAGTGCCTTTTATTGCTTCTTTCCTCCAGAACTTACATTGCGTTTCAACCTCTCTCATGGTTAGACAGTTATTTTGAGTTCTTGCAAGCTGAATCTTGCTGCTATGTTTTTAAGTCCAATGGATCTCACTGCCCGTCCTATGTTGCTAGCAAAAGAAGAAGTATGTTTAAGCATATTTGAAGTTTTAAATGTTAAATTTGTGAAATATTTAATATCAAGCAGTAGTTATACTGTTTGTCTAAGTGTAAAGCTGCAGAATTATATTTTAACGTATGTTTTGGTGTTTTAGCTTTTTACTACATTGTTGGGGGGGGGGGGTCAATACCCCCTCCTTGTCAAAAAAATGTTAATATGAAGTCTATATGTTTTTTATTTTTAACATAAAAATTTTAAGGCACTATTTATGTTAAAAGGCATAACTCACAATCAAAGTAAGTCTGTGTACACGACTGATTGGCAGACAACCTGTTATGGGAAACTCCATGGTGTCTACCATGTCATGATGGAAGGTGTTATGGGCGCCAATGACCCACAGAGCTATGCCCAATAAAAGTGATGAGGGGATTCTGTAAAAAACATTTCCTCCCGTAAAAAAAGTGTGCCAAGTCTTGCGGCACTTTCATCATAAAAAGTTTTGAGATCCTGAAAAGAACAAAGTCTTCCATTCTGTTACCTTTAACTATGCATGTATTTGGGGTCTAACACATGCATCATGAGTTAGACCCCAATCGTGCATTTAGGAGTGAGTCATGTAAGGGACCTCATAGAATACGGATTCATATAACACGGATAGTTTTTATTGTATTATAAGGGAGGGGGGTCCACTGTATAACCACAGAGTAAAAACTAAATAAGCAATCCCTGCTTGAATAAAAAAATTATATTTTAGAATTTGTGAATTCTGATGGTAACATTGATAACCTTCAGATGACTGACAGTGACAAAATTGATACTGAATTACAGTCGCAAGATAAGAACTGACACAGTAACATTTCTGATGATGATCAAAAGATTAATAAAATAACATTTAATGAAGGTTTGGCATTCTAAGAGGGAAATGCCTTAGATTTGTAGATCTTTGTGTTGCAGCAATGACAGTACACACACAAAAAAAAAAAAAAAAAAAAAAAAAACCCTGTAATTAGAACATCCTAAAATCTTAAACAAATATTCAACTAATGTTTAAAAAGTTTAAATAATTTCTATATAATCTCAAAATTTTGTATGTGGTGTTATTCCTCTGTTTTATATTAGGATTTTGATTATAATGCAAGCAACATGATTTACTTCTCTTGTGTTTTGCTGTATCTTTATTATATCATCTGGTTAGGGGTGGGAAAAAAATAGAATGGTTTTCCTATTATGACCTAAAATTAGCAAAATTTGAAAATCTCTCATAAAGTGTGAACAAGCTACATGGATTATGGGTCTTCTAATGTACATTACGGCCTATAAACACAAATCTTCTTATATAAAACACTTAACATATGCGGTACCAAAATCGACAATACTTCTATGCTGCAAATGGCAACAACTAGATGTAAACATTATTGTAATAACAGTAACAGAATTGCAAAAATCAAAATTAACAGTTTAATGATGCAAATGAAGCGAGGATATTCATTATGGGTTACTTATGCATACGCATGTCACGCAGTAGCTAGATATTACAAAATAACAATAATGCACACACGAAAATGCAAGATCTTTCGTATATTCTCACAGCTTTAAACTATCTAATTTTCATTTTTTGCCATGTTTATTGCAATGAGCTAAAGTACATATTAGCCATTTCCTGTTTCTTTATATTGTTACAAGGATACGTATTAAATAATGCATAAATACCAGGTTGCTAACTTTGGCACAGTAACACTGGTGTTATGAAACTAAAAAAATACGCATTAGCAGAAAAGTGAAGCTCATGAATAGAACAGCACCACACTAATTTGAGAAAGCCCACAGCTTCTGTAATTAAGAATTATTTCAGCTGGAATTTGTGCAACATGTTATCACCCATTACAGTACTTTTATAATCATTTTATGAATGGAAATGTCACTAATTATGTGTTTTCATACATTTTGAAATGGTAGAACGGCATCGCCACCATTGGCTTTTATAATGATACCCAAAATTTGCAGCACCCTAACCTAAATAAATTTAATGACAAATACTGTTAAAACAAAGAAAAATGATTTTTGTTGAAATGAGTAAATTGTTGAAATAATTTGGCCAACACTGCACTGAGTATAAAGAACAGTAAGGTGCGAGCGGCAAAGCTGGCCGCCTTAGTAGCTAGCTCTTAAAACTACACTAGCGTCAATATGATGATTTGATTAAGCTGAAATTTGTTATGTATATTTTAGGTCACTGTCTTACATACTGTATAGATTTTGGTGTGTGTAGGGCTTATCATTTTTTACAGGGCTAGAAAAAGATATTCTTATACATTGAGGCTTATACTCAAGTAATTTTAAGTGCACTAGTGTCTGAACACTACATGCAATTGAGTTTAATCAAATTTATTGAAATGCTTGGTAAAGATTATGCATTCAGAAGATTGAGTAAATTCCCTTTTTTATGTACATTTTTCTGTGTTTCACAAATATTCTTTGCTTGTTAAAAAAATTTTGGCTACAAAACTCTATTTATTCTAAAACGTGTAACATTATATGTAATGCTTGATTGTTTTATTATTTATTTATAAAAAAATAAATGTAAATAGCTCATTCATTTAGCACTAATATTTAGTATATGTTAATTTTGTATCAAAATAGTATAATTATGAAGTTTGTTTTTATGGGGACACGTGAAAGGCATTAATAATGTTGTATTTTGCATGCAGCATTATGTCGATCCTGCCATACAAAAGATCCACGGTCTCTTACTGAAGAAGATTTTAATGAAAGACTTAAGCATTTTCTTTCTGATTCACCATGGGATCATTGTCCTAAAGGGTAATTATATTTTCACCAGATTCATTAAAAAATGCATTGAAACTTATTTTAAATTGGAAAAAACTGAAGTTGTAAAGAACTGAAATGTTTTTCTGCTGAAAAGCCAGACGTCCATTCAACCAACCGGGGATTAGTAGGAACAGGAAGAATTTCTGTTGAATATAGGTTTCTGCTGAAGGCAGTTTTTATTATATTTTGCTTTTATAATTTGTTAATTCAAAGGCAGGGCTTTTATTATAAGTATTTTGTTTCTGTAAAAGATAAAGCAAGTAACAGAGTATAACTATTAAAAGCAGTGCGACTGTTTTGATTTTTTATAATGATATTCATTATTTTCAAAACCTAAAAACTGGGAAGTTAAAAAATTGCCAGGAAAGTCTGTGATTTCTGGAAAAAAGGGAAGATTAAAAAGGTTTTAACAAAATGAGCCTGGGGGTGGATATTACTAGTAAATCAGGGTGTTTGGCAGTCACAGTAGTTGTCAAAAAATCAGAAAATGGGGGGGGGGGAAATCAAGAAAAGGACACATAATAGTGACATTAGGCCGATCGCACGCACACACACAAAATTGTTAATTTTATTTACTAACATCATTTTTTAAAACATAATTTGTATGTTCTATGTTAGAAAGCTAAATTATACATCACATGTAGGTAAGGAATGCTCATAAAAAGTCCAGTACAGCTCAAGATATGCAATATCTAAAAACTAGTAGACACTCTGTAAATGCTACTATGCATGGAGAATCATCCAAAGTGAAGTGCTGGACATTTGTTTCATCATGTTAATAAGTATTAAGTATGAATAAGTGTTTTTGAAATGTTGTTAAGTTCGAAGTATTTAGCATAGGCGAGGAACATGTAAGTAGCTACCATTCTCGATTGTGTTCCCAGCAATTTTGTTTCACTTCATAATGAATATTGGCTTAGTAATAATAATAATAATAAGCTTTAAAAAAGTTCAAATTACTCTTCTTGAGTTGTTGTGTTGGAAAGTGTTCTATAATGAATGCATTTGGTTCACTTTATCTTTCTTGTTTTAAGTGAAAATCATTCAACTGACTAAAGCTTATTGGGTTACTACACACACAAAAAATAAAAAATAATAATTAATAAATAAATAAATAAATAAAAGAGCACAAAACTAGTTACAAGTTATAAATTTATTAACTTTTTTTTTGGGGGGGGGTTAAATATCTTGAACAGCAGTAAATAGTACTGTGGAAAATTTACCCACTGTAGAATGAAACTTTTTTAAATAAAAGAGGGTGCTTTTTATTTAAATCCATTAACAAAGACTTAAAAGGTGATGTTTTTTTTGGTCTAAAAAGGGCATGACTGAATGAAAAAATACCCTGTCCTACACCTAATGTTGCAAAAACCATCAGCTGTAAATACTTGTTGAATCTGAAGTTTATTAAACAAACAAACAAAAAAAAAAACAAAACCTTGTTTCTCCAAAAATATTGTTTATTCATTTTAGATTTATTATACTTTGAATATGCTTAGTTTCTTTATGTAGTTAATATATTTTAAGTCGGAGCATCTATTTTGTTTTCTGTTAGTTTCTTCACGTTTCTTCCAGTTTTTTTCCGGTTTCTTCTACTGTTCTGGAAGAAATCAATTTCTTTTGGAAGAATCCTAAACCTGCTTACCACTCTACTTTAGTAAAAAAATCAGCCTTGAGCAACCTAGGTGAAGTGAACACAATTAGCATGGAACACTTTTAATACAAAAATAGCTATTATTTTCTGGTAGCAAAAAAGATTTTCTCTAAAAATTACACTAAAAAATTTTCTCCATGTCAGCTAGAACAAGTTCACCTCAAAATAGGCAGAACTTCCTTTTCCGGAGATTTTGCATAAGAACTAATTTATTTACCTCTCATTCACAGTGGAAAAGCATTATTTCGTTCTGCTGTTGAGCTGTTAAATAAAGACAACCATACAGTTATCGGAGGTAGGTTGAAAATATCAGTATTTGTACTAATTTTTAATTGCTTTAAAACTTTTTTTAAAGTATGGAAATTCCTTCTTAGCTACAAATTTTATGACGTATCATACTGTGCTGAAATCCTCTAGAGACTTTTATGAAGCTTTGGACTGGTCTCGTAAAATATCAGAAAATATAAGCATTGCCATCTCTACTAATGAGACTAAGGCCGAGGTTTTTCCCTATAGGTAATGTACATTTTATCTGATATACCTTATTATAATATTACATAATACAATACTATCTTTTTTGATAATAGTTAAGGATTTTTTCTTTAAGTTATTGTAATTTTTAGTTTCTTACCATGCATATGTAGTATATTGATCGTGGCATTTTTGCATAGTTTTAATAGGTCTTAATGTTTCCAAACTTTTAAATCAATAAAAGAAAGTTTTATAAATTTTATGTTATTCGTCCAGTCGTGTGTTTTGTTAGATTATGTAATATTATATTATCTTTTATAAAAATGTTAATCAATATAGTAATTTTTAGACTTACTTGAACTAAACATGAAAACATCAAAAGTCTATCATAGAGGATAAGATTAATTAAATACTAAGCATTAAGCTTTTTTTTTTGTTGATATACTTAACATTTTTTAATGCATTTTGTGTTGCATACATATCATAATACTTTGGGATTTTTTTTATGAGAACATTTACATTTTTATGTGTGAAATTCTTTTATTATTTCTTACAATATTCATTTTGTGTTTTTGTAATTTTGACTGTAAACTAAAACTGACACTATAAATAATGATAATATACAGTGTCCCTAAAACATTGACATTGGCTTTTATTTCTTTTGTAATGATCACACACATAATAATGAATGACAAAGTTACTTCAAAAAAGGTGCAGAATATTATGGAATAGATTAAAATTTTCAGGGAATTAAATTTATGTAAATGAAAATTTATTTATTTATTTTTTTTTTTTTGGCTCCCATAGAAAAGAAAAAAAATCGATATTAGTAAAGTGTGACAAATTAATGATGTGATGTTCAAAATTTGAACATTTTATCCTAAGAATTATCAGAAATACAAAAATAAATATATGCTGGAACTTCTCAAATTTAGACTTCTAAACTCCGGAATTTGTATACGCTCGACTGAATTAGGCCTTAAAACAATAATAAATCGATATTCAACCAAAAATGTGCCTTAAAACATTATTAAATATGTTTAAAAAAGAAACTTTCTGTTATTCATAATTCCTCCTTAAATGTGTTTTATTTTTAATTCATATCTTTTTTTTCTGTTCAAGAAATGTAAGTTTTTTTAACGGGATTTTTATCATCAGGAAATTTTTCTAATGCAGAATTGGTAAAGTCACAGCAATTATGGATTTAAGAAATTCTACTGCTCTACAAGAAAAATAAACTACTTAAAAGACTTATGTTAAAGATAATTTTTTTAATAGATATGTGCCAAGGGAACAAAAGGTCCTTTTTTACAAATTAGTTTAAAATGTCACCTGTTCAATTCTAGCTTTTTAAATTAATTTTTTACTAAATTTCCTGATATTTTTAGAAATAGAAAATTTGCATAATTCCAGGTTAGTGGTCAATATGTTATTATTTTTAATCAAGGAATTTTAATGTGTAATCTGAATTCTGTTTCATACCTGCATAAAAACTACAAAAAAAAATACTATAACTTCATTAAAAATATTTGAGTGTGATTTTCTTTTTTCTTAAAAACCTCTAAATCTATTTAAACTTAAAATAAAAGTTAAACTGACTTGAAATAGTATTAAATAATTAAAACAGAAAAAAGGCACTAAACAAATGTTTGGGAAAGATTAATCTTCAACCATAGGTACATTAACAGATATATTATTTTCTTAAATTTAAAAATGATGTATGTTTTTTGTAAGACTACTTTAAAATTTGAGTTATAATAATAAATGTATTATAGTTAACCTTTTTATACTTTTGCCAGTATTGTCGAATAAACTGAATATTTTAATGTTTAAACTACATTTTTTTATGCAACAATATTAATATACATGTATCGAATGGCCTTATGCCATCAGTTGATAAAATGATCAACACCTTACACCAGTCTTCTAGGTTGAATACTTTTATTTCCAAATTCTGACAGAGGGAGGGAGTCAGGCAGGCAACCTTTTAGTTCCGTAGCTATCTTTTCTTTTTACACTGCAGTCTCTAACAGCTCCCAAAAAGCCCCTGAAATTTTCGTGCTTTTGCTTAAATACTCCCCTAGTTACTACGTCAGTCGGCAGCGCGCAGCACGATCGCGAAGGCGTCACTCTCAAATGTAATTAGTAGACTACATTGTCAATCAAGCCATGAGAAATATTTGCTTATGTTATGATCTGAAAAATGTTTTGAAAATAATGTTTGTTCTAGCGATCTATGAGTAGTAAAAACAAATGTAGTTGTTATGATCTGAAAAATGTTTTGAAAATAATGTTTGTTCTAGCGATCTATGAGTAGTAAAAACAAATTATAGAGTAATATTTTGTGTAATGTTTAAGTGGTACTACTTATCTTTTGGGTTTGTTTATTATTTCTTTCACGGCACAAACTTTCCGATTTCGCAGTTTGTTTTGATTCGTTTTGCGCGCTAACGTCAAAACAGGTTGCCAGATCGGATGAACAAAACTTTTTCCTTTTGATACGTGGTATTGGTATGATTGTAACTTTTGATAAATAATTAATGTTAGAAATGTTTATATGTGTTTTTTTTTAAATCGAGCCGACTTTTCCTTTTCTTTATGCCGACATTTTTTTTTCTTAAATAAATTTTTTGATACAAACATCATATTTTGGCTTTGTAAAGTATTTGCTAAATTTTAAGTTTTGGTTTAAAAAGTTTTTATGCTAAAATTTTCTCTCCGTCTTTAACTTTTATTCTGCCTTTTCTGTTTTTTTTTCTTTTTACCTTTTTTTTCCCTGCATCATTTCACATAATTCGATAGATTGGATGAAGTTCCGATACAGACATCGAAATCGGCGGAGGAACACAACCACGTGCAAGAAAAAAATGTAAATGCCTCAAAATACATCAATTAACCAACGAAATAATTAAATTTCCTTTTAATGCAACGTAACGTCACCAAATAAATAAATTTCACTTAAAATTTTATGCACTAAGATATGGAAAAATTAAAGTTCATGAATGAACTTGATGGTCGGATGAATACAGATGTGAGAAGGCAGAGAAGGGAAAAGCGAGCGTCAGGGAGCGAAGTCTTGTCTTCCTCGAGCTGGTGCTACCTGCGGACGTTGGTCGTTTGGTATTTGAGATTTCCTGAGTGGTGTCATCCCGTCGGAGGCATGAAGCGCGGAGAGATGATGGAAGAACTACGAAATAACACTTGAAGAGAAAACACGATGGGGGCCCCCAGATTCTTTCACCAGACGATAAGTCATTCCCTTTTCTTTTCTTTCCCTTTTTCTATTTAATTTTTTTTTGTTTCTTTGTCGGCTTTTAAAAAAATATAACTTTAAGTGCACTTAAACAAGGGAACCTTAAAATGTTTGTAATAATGGGTATTTTAAGTTTGAATATTGTAAAAGAAAATGTGTTTCCATGAATTTGTTTTTTTTGAGTTAATTTAAAATAAATGTAAGATTTTAAAGTTTAACAGAGTGTTTTCTTCATTATTTCTTTGTCTCGTTACTGGGTCTACAATGGCGTCGTTGCGCCATTTTTCTTTTTCAGCGAAATGCACAGATTGAACCTGGGTCTTTTGGCGGCTTAAAACTTTTAAACTATACGATTATTTCGGCCTCTATGCCATTTGTTTTAGGAAAAGAAATTGGTTTATTTGATATTTTTATTTAACTTTAATTTAGGTGTGTTTGCAAATTTTAAATTAGGCTTCGTGAAGTCATGGCATACGAAAATGGTGCCGTGACCAGGATTTTTTAAATTTTCGGAGTCTGTGTTTAGCTTTAATAAGGAATAATGAAGATAATACTCTGATATTTTTTATGGTTTTGTTTTGTGCCGTGAGGGGAAATAATTTTTTTTCAATAATTTTAATTGAACTTGATTTTGTTTGAGGTTTGAATAATGTCGGCTCAGGACAGCGATGAAGAGGGGCCCACTGTAAATGAAAATGTTGTGGTTTGCCCAGCCTTTACGGAATTCATTCCGCTTATTACCCCCTTTTCGGGAAATAATAGTAATGTAACAATTTATGATTTCTTTGATAATTTAGAAGAGGTTAAGCTCCATGCAGGATGGACCGCCGTACAAACACTATTTGTCGCTAAGACTAAATGTATCAGCGAGGCACGCGAATTCTTACGTTCGCAGCCACAACTTAAACAAGCAAACTATAAAGATTTTAAGACAGCGCTGATCAATCGATTTGGGAACAAAACACAGGACAACTCTTTACTTTTGTTTACCACAGCTACTCAGGGAATTAACGAGTCGGCGAGAGCCTTTTTGACGCGCGTACAAGGCTTATCGCATAAATGTTTTAGTAACAATGAAGAAGTAAGAAATAAAATGTTGACAGCTCAGGTCATTCAAGGCCTCAGTCCAGCAGTTAGACGTTTTGTCATGTCACAGAAACATGACACCTTCGAAGAAATGTGGGACTTAGTTCTTCAAGAAGAACAATGTACCGCTTTGGACAGGGCTACTTCATCAGTTCATTTAGCTCAAGCTGAAATCAAGCCATCGGTAGTTGAATCTGAACTCAAGGAGATAAAAGCCCTGATGCAGAACTCCTTATTAGAAACGGACAAGCGCGTAGCCGACCTCCAGGAACAAATTAATGATTTAAAACTAATGTTGGGACAAAGAAAAAATAGTGAAATAGTTTGTTATTCCTGTGGAGAGAAAGGGCATATCAGCCGTCGTTGCACGCGTAGGGTTTCTCAGAATTATCCACCTAGAAATAATTACAGGGAGAGACCGGGAAATAGCGAAGCGCCGCTACTTTCAGACACGTCCCCAGAGCGCATAGGACTTGGGAATTTTGGTCATACGTCAGTTTTGCCTTTAATTCCAATAAACCTACAGGAAGAAAAGATTTTTGCTTTATGTGATACGGGAGCCTCTGTCTCCATTATTAAAGATAAATTCGTAAACGATGCCTTAATAAGTAATAAAATAAAAAGTGTAGAAGAGTGCAATGTGAAAATAATTGGGATTTCTAATAATATGATGGTTTTAGAGAAGAAAGTTAAATTAGAAGTTTCTATTGATAAAAGTAAAGTTATTGTTGAATTTTTTTGTTGTAAGGATAATTTTATGTCATATGATGCTATTTTGGGTGCAAATTTTTTTTCTAATAACAAAATTAAGATAGATTTTGAGCAACACACAATTTCTAATGAAAATTTTAAAATTAATTGGTTTGACACTCGTACAGGTTACAATGTTAATTGTCTAAGAGATGTTCATGAGACAGGTTATACTATTAGTAAACATATAATTCCTCCAAGATCTGAATTAATTATCTCTGTCACTACCAAAAACAATCTCAAACTTGCTGAAAATGTATTAATACAACCACATAAACATTCTCTTTCTCAAAATTATGTTATATCATGCTCAATAAATACTGGTAGTGATAATGGTACATATTTTGTTAAAGTTGCTAATTTTTTCGACACTCCTATTCACATAAACAAAAATTGTAAATTAGTTAACATTGAGCCTGTACTAGATGTTGTTAATGATGCTGAGGCAGAGGTTAACATAGTTAATGAATTTTTTGATGATGATTGTGAATTGTTTGGGGGTAAATTTGATTTATCTCATTTGTCGGAGGCTCAAAAAGAGAAATTAATGCAATTGTTGAACAATCATAAACATATTTTTGCTGAGTCAGTTAAGAAGCTTTCGGGTTGCAACACTGTAGCACACAGGATTTATTTGTCAGATGACATACCCGTTAGGCATAAGCCATATAGAACTCCCCACGCCTTACGAGACGAATTACGCACACAGATTAATCAACTGCTCGACACAGGGATCATTTCAGTCAGCGACTCTCCTTACTCTTCACCAGTTATACTTGTTAAAAAGAAGAACAACACTTATAGACTTGTTTGTGATTATCGTAAACTTAATTTAAAAACTCAACCTCTTCCTTTTCCTTTACCATTAATTTCAGACCTTTTAGATACTTTGGAAGGAGCTAAATTTTTTTCTTCGTTAGATTTATGTTCAGGGTATTGGCAGATGAATCTCCACCCTGGTGATAGACACAAAACAGCTTTTGCCACAGATTTCGGATTATTTCAGTGGAATAGACTCCCTCAAGGATTAAAGAATGCCGCTTCGTCCTTTCAGCGATTGTTAGAAATTGTTTTGGCTGGTTTGAAAGAATGGAACATTAACACCTATTTAGACGATTTAATTATTGCATCTAAAACTTTTGATGAACATCTAGAGAAATTAGATATGGTTTTTAAAAGACTCGGGGACCATAATTTAAAAATAAATCCTGCAAAATGTCAACTTGTCAAAGATAAGATCACTTACCTGGGGTTTCAAGTCGAAGAGGGTAAACTTTCACCTGATACCAGGAATGTTGAGGCAGTTCAGAACTTTCCCGTTCCGGGTAACAAAAAGCAGGTCAGGTCATTTTTGGGATTGTGTAACTTTTATCGAAAATTCATTAAAGATTTTGCAAATATTGCTATACCTTTAACCAACCTAACAAAAAAATCTGTGGATTTTAAGTGGGATACTTCAGCAGATCAAGCTTTCAACCAATTAAAATCCGCCTTAATTTCATACCCCTGTTTACTTTTGCCTGATACAAAGAAAGAATTTATTTTACATACTGATGCTTCGGGTTTTGCTATTGGAGCTGTACTTAGTCAGGAAGGGCCTGATGGACAAATACATCCTGTGGGCTATGCTAGTAGGAGATTGAAAGATGCAGAGACTCGTTATAGTGTTTTTGAAAGAGAAACTCTTGCGGTAGTTTGGGGAATTAATAATTTCAAACATTATCTTTATGGACAAAAGTTCAAACTTTTTTGTGATCAAAAGTCCCTCTCCTATGCTCTCACACTGAAAGATGGTGGCAGAATTACCCGTTGGATTTTAGCTTTACAAAATTATGACTTTGAAATTTTTCACACTCCTGGGAAACAAAATGTGCCAGCTGACACTTTGTCCAGAACAGTAAATCTCATCGACACAATGGTTCAAAATTTTCCTTCTTCCCGTATTAAGAGCCTTCAGGACGAAGATAGTAAGTGTAGAAGTATTCTTGATGAATTGAGTCAATCTGAGGAGGTAGAACATAAGGGACTTAAATTTTTTACTAAAGATGGTATTTTATTTTGTGTGAATGACAAACCCAAAGAAGGTGCGGTCATCACAGATAGGTTAGTCGTTCCAAAAACTTTAATTAAAGAAGTTTTGACGTTAGGACATGATTCAATGACAGTGGCACACCCAGGTATTAGGAGAACAATTACCCGAATTAGACAAAATTACTTTTGGTGGAACATGAATCACCACATTAAGAACCATGTAAAGTCATGTCAATCTTGTATAGAAAGACGTGGATATGTAGCCAAACACAAGGCTCCTTTACAGAGAGTTCCAGTGACTAGTAGACCTTTTGAACGGATTGGTATGGACGCTGTAGGCCCTTTGCCCATTACTGAGTCAGGACATCAACACATCATTGTAATCAGTGATTATTTCACGCGTTGGGTAGAAGCTTATCCAGTTAAGGACCTGCAGACTGAGACTGTTGCTTTAATTTTAGAGCGTTTTATTTGCACTCACGGAATTCCAGAACACCTAATTACAGATAGATACAGCTCATTTCTTTCGGACAGCATAAAAAAGGTTTATTCGAAATTAAACATTAAAAAACAGTACACCACCAGTTATCATCCCTCGGCAGATGGCGTGGTTGAACGCGTCAATGCCACAATTGTCAACTCTTTAAAGCACTTAGTTAATGAGACTGCAAATGAATGGGACAAATACTTACATTTTGCTCTTTTGGCCTATAGAACTGCAATACATTCCACCATTAAAGACACTCCTGCTCATTTAATCTTTGGTAGGGATTTAATTTTACCCATTCATTTAATTAACAATCCACCTTTAAGAAGTTATGCGGATCAAAGGGAATTAAGTGAGGATATTGAACTTCGCCTTCAGAGAGCTTTTAAACTTGTCCATGAAAATCTTATCAAAGCTGCTGAAAAACAAGAGAGTTACAGGAGTAAAGTTTGTAAGGAGAAGGGCATTGTTGTAGGAGATCTGGTCATGCTTTACACTCCATCTATTAAAGCGGGGAAGGGGAAGAAATTTTCGAAGTTTAATGAGGGGCCTTACAGAGTTAAAAAACAGACTAGTAATGTAAATTTTGAAATAGTACATATTAACAACCCAAATGACATACAACATGTACACGTGGACAGACTAACTAAAATTCCTGAACGTATAATTTTTCCATCTTTACCTGAAGAGCTCATTGAGGATGACAATAGCGATGTAGAAAATGTAACTGATCAGTCAAATGAACCAGATCTCCCAGACAATCCTTTCCCCACACCAGTTAGGCGTCGTTATAGAATTGTCACAAATAGCAACAGGAAAAAGACTACTACTACACAGAGGTCGACTTCAGGGAAGACTCAACAACAGATGCCAGTCCAGTCCAGTAGTAGGAGCATACAGCAACCTGTGTCCAGACCAGCAACAAGGCAACATTCATACTCACTTCGCCCAAGGGACTCTAGAGGTTTTGTGAAAAGTTAATGTTATTAAAATGATGGACTTTTACATTTTGATTGACAAGTTTTTTTTTATATATGTATTTTGGTATTGAGTATTATTTTATGTATTTTCTTTGTATGTCTTTGGTAGTAACTGTATTACAACACTGTTATTTAGGGCCCTAATATCTGTTGCAAGATATGTAAAAGTTTTTTTTTGCTATTAATTATAGGAGTAGCTAACCTAAATGAATTGATAGTAGGGAGGTTCTTTTATGTAGACTGCGAACTGATATTAACAGTGTAATTGTAATTGTTTTCTTTCATTTAGGAAGAGAAATTTTTTTTTACCTTTTAGTTAATGTCAAGTATGGTGTAAATTTTTTCTTTATTTTTGTGGTTAATGCCATCTTTTTGAGTTGAATAATGTGAAACTAATTTTTTTCTTGCTGGGAGTCCTACAGTTCTCATCAAAATTTTTCTTTCATGATGTGATATAAATATTTTTTATATATATATACCTTAATGTTTTGAGTAATCAATGTAGTCGGGTAGTTTTGCAATTTGGGTAAAGCTGTGATATTTTAGTTTTTTTTAATATTTCATTCAAATGTTTTGTGGCGTGTAAAGCTCAATTTAGAGCATTTATGTTTTCTCATTTGTTATTTTGAGAATCTTTTTTTTCCTTTTGTGAGGATCATATGGTGTGGTTAAAGAGCTGTTGGTTTTGGTGTAAAGAAAAAAAAAAAAAAAAAGTTCCTTTTTTTTTTTAAGGTGAGGGGAAGGTAGTTGTTATGATCTGAAAAATGTTTTGAAAATAATGTTTGTTCTAGCGATCTATGAGTAGTAAAAACAAATGTAGTTGTTATGATCTGAAAAATGTTTTGAAAATAATGTTTGTTCTAGCGATCTATGAGTAGTAAAAACAAATTATAGAGTAATATTTTGTGTAATGTTTAAGTGGTACTACTTATCTTTTGGGTTTGTTTATTATTTCTTTCACGGCACAAACTTTCCGATTTCGCAGTTTGTTTTGATTCGTTTTGCGCGCTAACGTCAAAACAGGTTGCCAGATCGGATGAACAAAACTTTTTCCTTTTGATACGTGGTATTGGTATGATTGTAACTTTTGATAAATAATTAATGTTAGAAATGTTTATATGTGTTTTTTTTTAAATCGAGCCGACTTTTCCTTTTCTTTATGCCGACATTTTTTTTTCTTAAATAAATTTTTTGATACAAACATCATATTTTGGCTTTGTAAAGTATTTGCTAAATTTTAAGTTTTGGTTTAAAAAGTTTTTATGCTAAAATTTTCTCTCCGTCTTTAACTTTTATTCTGCCTTTTCTGTTTTTTTTTCTTTTTACCTTTTTTTTCCCTGCATCATTTCACATAATTCGATAGATTGGATGAAGTTCCGATACAGACATCGAAATCGGCGGAGGAACACAACCACGTGCAAGAAAAAAATGTAAATGCCTCAAAATACATCAATTAACCAACGAAATAATTAAATTTCCTTTTAATGCAACGTAACGTCACCAAATAAATAAATTTCACTTAAAATTTTATGCACTAAGATACGGAAAAATTAAAGTTCATGAATGAACTTGATGGTCGGATGAATACAGATGTGAGAAGGCAGAGAAGGGAAAAGCGAGCGTCAGGGAGCGAAGTCTTGTCTTCCTCGAGCTGGTGCTACCTGCGGACGTTGGTCGTTTGGTATTTGAGATTTCCTGAGTGGTGTCATCCCGTCGGAGGCATGAAGCGCGGAGAGATGATGGAAGAACTACGAAATAACACTTGAAGAGAAAACACGATGGGGGCCCCCAGATTCTTTCACCAGACGATAAGTCATTCCCTTTTCTTTTCTTTCCCTTTCTCTATTTAATTTTTTTTGTTTCTTTGTCGGCTTTTAAAAAATATAACTTTAAGTGCACTTAAACAAGGGAACCTTAAAATGTTTGTAATAATGGGTATTTTAAGTTTGAATATTGTAAAAGAAAATGTGTTTCCATGAATTTGTTTTTTTGAGTTAATTTAAAATAAATGTAAGATTTTAAAGTTTAACAGAGTGTCTTCTTCATTATTTCTTTGTCTCGTTACTGGGTCTACAATGGCGTCGTTGCGCCATTTTTCTTTTTCAGCGAAATGCACAGATTGAACCTGGGTCTTTTGGCGGCTTAAAACTTTTAAACTATACGATTATTTCGGCCTCTATGCCATTTGTTTTAGGAAAAGAAATTGGTTTATTTGATATTTTTATTTAACTTTAATTTAGGTGTGTTTGCAAATTTTAAATTAGGCTTCGTGAAGTCATGGCACTTAGTTAGGACTTCCAAAAGGGCATAGCAGGGAAACTGCTAAAAATGGCAAATACTGCTAATTCAACAACTTTCCTCCTTATCGAACTCCAAAAATTGTCTCTGAACGTAATATTTGTATGGTCGAGAAACAAAATTTACAGTAAGAGTAACAAAGATGTTTTTTTTTCCCAGATGACATTAAATTAAATTAGAAAAGTTTATTTTATTATTACATACATATATTTAAGAGGCATTGCATGAGGAAATCAGACAAAAAAAGAAAAAGGTTTCCACTCAGAATTTCATGAAATTTTTTTCTTGTCTTGTCTTACCCAAGGAAAGAACAAATCTGAAATATTTTTGATTTACCTCTTTTAGTCTTTACCATTATATGGGGAGGGGGGGGGGGTCAAAGTACCCTAGAGGAGTGACATAGAAATAATTTAGGACCATTTTTGTCAATTTATTGTCTTGACTGTGACTAACTCTGAGGTGCTTCAGAGAATTTTTTCTCTTTATCTGATAATATACCTTGGATATTAAAATCTCAAATTGAAAATTCATCCGAAAATAGTCAGAGCCCCCAAATAAGGGCCTCCCAAATACCCCCAATTAAAAAAAAAAAAAAAATACAGTTTTTAAGAATGCTTTAAATACTGACTCTGACATGATGCAGGAAAAATTTTTAGTAATACATCTTCATATAAAGTGAATCCAATGTTAAATTTTGAAGGGCCCACCGTACGGGGCCCCAAACATAGTCCTTAATGCTTATTTATGCAATTTCGAAGGATTGATACAGCTGAAGCCGACTTTGCACATGAAAACTATTGCCGTGGATATGTAGTATCAATCTAGTAGTTTCATATTTTGAAAAAAAAATTTTTGAAAATACAACTGTTTCCAAGAAAAATCCCCAAAAGTACCTCCCTATTTGGGACGTTCCACTGACACGCATGAGGCATTTCGGCATTACTTTTAGAAGTTTAATCGACTGTAGCAATACTGAAAATTAAACTTATCCTGCATGCATCCCAAATATATCCTCCATGTATCACAAATAGTTCTTTTACAGGGGCACTCATAAGAATTACATTACACTGTATGGGGATTTCTGTAACTACTGAACCGATTCGAAAAACTTTTTCACTGATAGAAAGCTACACTATTGCTGAGAATTATAGACTATCTTTCATGCATGTAGCATAAATAGTTCTTTTACAGGAACACTCAAAATAATTCGTAAAAATGTCATAACTGTCTCCATTCACCAAATGAGGGGGGAAAAAAAACTATTTAAATTTGTTAACTCTACACATACCATGTCTTATACTTCATTTAAAATAAACAAAAAGTAAATAATATTTTGAGTAAAAGAAGTTGTCACCAATCTATAGTCTGTTCGCGGAAACGAGAGAACGAAAGTAAACAAACGGGTTACCAAAGAATTACATATTTTTTCACCAATCTCTAGTTTGGAGTTAAGAAAGGTTAAATGCGCCTAACAGCGTAAATGGAAGAAAGCAGAAATTCATACTGTGTTTGGCGCTTTGGCAAAATGCCAGGTGCTTACTCTTCGCCAGTTTACATGTTCCATTATTTAGTTTCGTTCTCTCGACTCGGCGAACAGACTATAGATCATTTATTTCTGACTTATATACCATTTTACAACAAAATCGGCAAACATCATTTCAAACAAAAGTAACGTAAAAAGAGAATTCTCAGATTGTTTATGTACTTTCATTATAGAGTCTATTTTATAGTTGATTATGAGCTGTTTTGATACTTTTTATATTAGTAATGGTAAATGGAGTATACCATGTCTTATACTTCATTTCAAATTAACAAAAATTAAATAATATTGTGAATGAAAGAAGTGGTCACAAATCTACATCATTTATTTCTGACTTGTATAGCATTTTACAACAAATTCGGCTATCATCATCTCGAACAAAGAGTAAAATAAAAAATTCTCAGGTTATTTACATACTTTTATTATAAAGTCTATTGCATAGTTGATTGTGAGCTGCTTTGATAATTTTTACATTAGCAATGGTAAATGGAGTAACTGAAGTAAATTCAATTGGACCAAAAAATATCTTGTCTGAATTAACTGTTTCTGCATCATCTTGGAGTGGCGTGGCATGGCCAAGTAAAAGTATCTGAGCCAGGTACTGCATGCAAATATTGCATTGTAGCAATCTCATCTTGTCCTGATAAAGCAATAGCCCATCCGATGTCAAATATCTTTTCATATTCCACGACATAGTAAAGTTCAGCTCAATATAAAAAATTTCGTACTTTTTTCCACCAGAGTAAATTATATTTTAAAAAGAGCAATAACGTAAAATACTGTCTAATACAAATGTTAACATTTTTAGTAGGTAAGTAATGGTGATCGTAGGCAGTAATGGTGATCGGCAAAGAAATGTTAGGGCCGAAATAAGAAACAAAAAGAAAAATATTTGGTGAAAAACGATCTATTGAAGAAGGAAAAAAAAATTAAGATAGCCATACATCAATTAAAATCAGCGTTAAAAGTTCCGGATTTTGAGATTCCAGATCCCTTTTGGGGGGGAGAAAAAAAAAATCGAGACTAGTGCCAGATTATAGATTCCCGGATTATGGATGCTGCACTGTATATGCATTTTAATTTTTATAAGGCAGATTTCTTTTAAAATTAAATTTTGGTGTAAAAACAAGCTGAAAAGTGTACAAACATAGGTAGAACTTTATTTCCCCCTAAAAATTCACATCAACAGTTTGCACATTGTTCCTATTCTTTGCATTAAAAATAAGTAAAAGGAGTGTTTTGGTTCAGTGCATGATAGCTTTTTATTATTATAAATTTTATGATGCATGTAATGTAATTAATGTATTTCAATTACAGTTTTGCAAAACTGTTAAATTAGCAAATGTAACTATGTGTAATATATTTTAGTCTGATTTCTGAAACAATATATTGAGTAACATAACATAACATTTTAAAAGTTTAAGAATGCAGTAAGTTGTACTAAATAAATAATAAGATTAATATGCATGCTTTTACATTATGGCTGATTTTTATTTTATTTGCAGCTTGGTACATGTATTCTATGAACAGTATTTAACAATGTGGTCTGACACATTGAGAAGCCTTTGCCTGTCAACTGCTGCTGTCTTCATAGCTACATTTCTTTTATTGGGTCTTGACTTGCATTCAGCTGCTATCGTAACACTCACCGTTTCCACAATTGTGATTAATTTGATGGGTATGATGTATTGGTGGAATATATCGTTGAATGCAGTCTCTTTAGTGAATCTTGTGGTGGTAAGTTACACTGTTTGAAATTTTTGGGGTAATATTGCTGCTCTTTATTGTGATTTAATGTTTTTACTTTGGCATAATCCATAGATAGCTTACTTTAAAAGTA
Organism: Cheiracanthium punctorium; assembly: GCA_038373885.1. Lineage (NCBI taxonomy): Eukaryota > Metazoa > Arthropoda > Arachnida > Araneae > Cheiracanthiidae > Cheiracanthium > Cheiracanthium punctorium. The sequence goes on from JAWZYV010012029.1 coordinate 268,967, forward strand.
CGGAAGCATATAGACAAGTTTATAAAATCATTAAGTACATTTTTATTAGCTGCTTCTGCCTTTTGTAATATTTTGCAAAATTATTTTCTGAGTTTAAGGCTCAAAGCAATAAGAGTTTATTTATATTTTAGCTAGAATTAAGTGACTTTATCATAAGAAAATTCCACTATTTTTCATTACAGTTTTGATTGTAAGCAAATCCTGTTTTATATTTTATGTACAAGCAATTATTTAATTTAATGCTTATTGAATTAATTTAGTTGTAATCACAATTTCCTTAGATTGAACATTTTATTAGGTTGTAACGAAAGTTTCCCGCCACCACAAATATCGTCTGCTAACAGTTCACGTTGGTGTGTTTGCTCATATTTTGTCAAACAATATTTGTCATTTGAAAGAAAGATACTTGCTTTAGAACACTGTGTTATTAAAAAATATCGTTATCATTAAGTACAAGGTGTCTGAAATGGAACTATCACGTTACTGGATTAGAACCATCATTTACTTCCAGTTCTGTTGAAAAAAGTGCTACAGAATGTCAAAGAATTATGTGTGTAATTTAGATTCTACTGTTGTATCATATGGCACTGTGAAGGTTTGGTACTGAAAGTTAAAAAACAGGGTCTATGACATTCAAGGAGCAGAGCTCTCTGGCCGGCCTACTGATGTTGATGAGGGCCACCTGCGAGAACTTGTGGAAGAAAATCAGTATTTAACCCCTTGAGAGCTAGCTAAAGAGTTAGACATTAATGCCACGCCCATTAGCCATGCTATGCATGTGCAAGTTCAATCGCTGGATGCCGCATGAGCTGACTCGAGCAGATTTGACGGAGAACTTTCGTTACAGCCTGATAAATTGAAACTTTTAATTTTTATGACTTTTCAAAAACTATTTCTGTGCCTTTTTATTCAAGAATTTCATAAAAAATTGTAGGTAAAAAATGTTTTACACTCTCAAGCTTTTGTTGATATCAATTCACAACAGATTCTTCAAAACTCAAGATATGTTAGTTTTATCTATTTTTGGCTAAAGATTTGATGGCATTTAAACATAAAGTAGATGTTAAATTTGTAATGAGTTTCTAATTATAGTGTAAATTAAATGTATATCTTACCAGATGTCAGTATATTTCTTTGCTATGTATTCATGCTTACGTAAAATGTTTCATTATCTTTTTCCTTAGGCTGTTGGTATATCTGTCGAGTTTTGTTCCCACTTAACGAGGAGTTTTGCATTGAGTGAAAAATCAACCCATGTTCTACGAGCTCAAGAAGCTTTGTGCCAAATGGGCACTTCAGTAAGCAGATAATTTTCTATCAGAAAAGTACATTTATTTTAGGTTATCCAACTGTTTTGCATTTTGCAGAGTTTCTCCACAAATTCCATGAAGCTCTACGATTTGGCAGAGAAGGTGTTTGATTCCAAATTTTCCATCCATAGACAGAATTTGGAAAAATTCTTGAAAGAAATGCACAACCAGTTTGCAGGGCTAACTTGTCTTATTTTTTTCCAACTTAGTTATGCAGTTCAATTTGTTTATAAATTCCCTTAGCGAAATAAAATAAATACTACTCATATTTTATATGCATATAAATATATTTTTTTGTTCTCGCTTACAGTGGTTAATAAAAATGCAAATGTCTTTTCAAAATGTATTTCAAATACATGTATTTTTGATACTGTCCAAGTCTGCTAAATGTGCAAGAACTGATGATGCTTTGTTCCACTGAAAATGTGAGGAATTACGATCATTTGTAGCTTCGATAAAAGAATTATGATCTTTTGCAGCACTGAAAATGCAGTTTTTTGACACTGCTAATTAGTTGCCCAGCAAGCATTATCCGCGTCTGTTATCGGAATCTTCAGTTTGCTGCCCTCACCCTTTAATTCATCAGTTTGCTGCATTTTGGCATTCTGCCAGTCTCCTATTGTTGTTCCTTCCATGAACTGCCTTTTACGCTTCCTTTGCTGCATCATTACTGAAAATGTAAAGTATTAAGATTCTTTGGGATTCTAAAGATTTACAGTGTTTTAACAATGCTGAAATCTCAAGGAGTTCGATTAAATTAAATTAAATTAATTTGTACTTTTATATTTTTGAATTGACTTAGAAAACTTAATTTAATTTTGTTTTTGTGTTTATTGGATGCATTATTTGCTTTGCTTTATTGGATATTTTATTAAATATCTGCAGTAAAATTTAGTTTGAAACAAAAGTGTGAAAAATAAAGAAACATGAGTCTCTTAGATTAATCTAGATCTCTTAATATTATTGAACTGGTACACAAGAACGCAAAATGCTCCTCCAAATTATTGCAGATACAACAAATTGTTCTTCCTAAGTTTGTAACCCCTATATTTTATAATCTATGAAGTTATATTTTTTTTTCTTCAATACACTTATAACAACAAGTGGAGTGCCTTAGTGAAAGACCTTTCAAATTTTTAGCAAATAGCACAACGCTCTACCTGCTGTGGGTGGGTGGGGGGGAAGATACTGCAAAGTATTGACATCATAGCTGAACATAACTAATTATGTTGCTTAGTGACACATTTTTGTTAATATTAATTTGTAAGTCTTTTCTTTAATCATTTGTGGATTTTATTTCATTTGCATATTTAATACTTTTTCCCCCTTTGTATTGATTTTTCTTTTTGAGTTTTTCTTTACTGATTCAAAGCAAATCTAAAAATTTGTCTTTAGATATTATTATTATTATAATATTTATTTACACAATATTTTTTTTTCAGATTTTGTCTGGTATTACTTTAACAGACTGTGGTATTCTAGTCTTAGCATTTGCAAAATCGCAAATTTTCCAGGTGTTTTATTTCCGAATGTACCTTGGTATAATTGCGATTGGTACTGTTCATGGATTAATATTCCTGCCTGTTCTATTGAGCTTTTGTGGTATGTATAACTTTACCGTTTTAAGATGAAATTTGTATGTCCATGTATTTAAGTACATGAGTACTGTAGTATAGACCCATTTACCTTGGCGATTGTTTTCGCAACAAATTTGGTGACTAAAAAAAAAAGTTTTGAAAGTAGTGAAATTTTGGCTGCATTTCAATTAGGAAAGAAATTACAAAAAAGTTTGAGAAATATGACATCACAACCAGCTTGGAAATCTCTAAATATGAGAGTCTCTCTTGTTGTCAGTTCTATGTTATAGACTGTGCATGCAGAGAGCAGAGCAATAGGATTGACATAGTAATTTGAAAAAGTTATTCTTATGATAGTTAATGATTTTCTCTTCCATGTAATACTAAATTCTGTACTTTTTTGTGTGATATTACTGCTTTGTTTCATCGAGTAAAGTGTGATATTTGTTTTTCTGAGCTTGTTAGACTATTCTAACATACACCTGCTATATAATTTTCATAAAAAATATATACCCAGTAACTTTTTCAGCATACTCTTGTCAAAAGAAATTATTTTGAACAAATATATTTAATATTTTTCCTATGCAGTGGAGCCTGTCTAATGTGACCACCCTCGGAAAGAACAAATTGGTCACCTTTCAAAGTTTGCAATGTGTGGTGGTTGTAAAGTGAAATAGTATAAAAGTGGTCGCAATAGATAGGTGGTCTCTTTACCAAGAAGATCACTTTAAAATATTTCACAGTAATTGGAAAAAGTTCATACTAAATCATAAATTTATGTGAATATATTAAAAGAAATAAATATCCATACTTATTTGATGAAATACTTATTTTTCTAAATAGGTGCACCCGTTAGGTGGAAAGTATCAAAGCCAGTAGTTGTTGAACTAAGGAATAATGATGCTGAAATTCCACTTTCCAGTATGTAAATAGGTATGTTTTTAGTGAAGTATGTTTGTTAGAAATATTTTACTATTAAAAAGATCAAACATCTTACAATCGTTTTTAGTAATGAAAAATATAAAATGATTCTTAAACTAAACATGAAGCAACAAGGTTGAAAAATGTTTGATTTCGGTTTTTCTGTCTTTGCTCTAACTTCTGTAGATATGCATTGATTACTACAAAACTTATATATTATTCCTACATACAACTTTGAATTCTTGTTAACTCAATTAAAGAATTTATTGGCAATGAAACAATAAATAAATAAATAAATAAAATAAAGATAAAAAAATAAAATAAATAATAATAATTCATCTTGATCAGAACTTTAGTTCTGTAGTGTTGCCTCTTATAGTTGATTCCATCTAAACTGGAAGAAAGAAAAAAAAAAAAAATCTAAATTTCACAGTATATGAGCTTTATTGAAAAAGTTGAATAGTTGAAAGTTCCAAATAAATGGATAAAGTATGATTTTACCCCATAAATTCTTGAAAGTGTGTTTAGATAATCTATGTACTTGAAGGATTTAAATTGATTCTTTTAATCATTGTAAGGCTTTTATAGTATAGTTTATAAATATTTGTGTGGCAATCATATTCTTGCAATTTATAAATAATCATTTCATTTATTGCAGGATAAGAATTAGAATGTTTGTAATTTTTTTCATCAAATCATACCAGATGAACTAGAAGTGAGAAATCTTTTTCTGAATCTGAATTTCAGCCTTCCATATATTTGAAATACCAAATAATTTTTGTTTGTTATTAAATGTTGATGATTATTATTGTTATACCATTTTATAATCAATCGTTTTGTTAATGCTATTTAATGTTAACACTTAACTGTGATGAAATTCAAGTGAAATTGTCTGGTGCCACCAAAAGTGTTTTTATACATATTTGGTGTATCTTTTATTTTTTGCATAATTGCTTGCTTAAGAATTTATTTAGAACATTTAAAAAAAGATGTTTTAAAAGTTGAATTTTGTATTGATAGTGTTATTCCAAGCAGTTCAGTGTGCAAATGAAACCGTACTAGTTTTAAATCATGTTATATTTCTTTCCCAAATTTTAATCTAGAATGTGTTCTAGACATGTTTAGATTTTATTTGGATTATGTACATTTTAAAATCTACAAGCCTCAGATAAATGAGTACAATTTATATAAAATTTGAAAATTTTGCTATTCAGTTTTGAAAGGTTCATCATTTCCATTGTTAAATGTTGTAGATGTTAGACCAGCAGAGAGAATGCATCTGTGAAAAGTAATTAGGGTTGCTATCTGAAGTCCACAAAGCATCAATATTTCTTTTGAAGAAGTAAACAGTGTTTTATTTAAGGATTATTTTCCTGAAAGCATACTGAGCATGATTTTGCATATATTAGTTGAGTATATTATCACTGTTTTAAAGTGATAATAATATATTTAAATAAACTATACCAATAATATATTTTAATACAATGGATATATTTACATTTCTTTCTGAATTATTTATTTTAGTCTATAGTGATAAAATCACTTTTAGGTGTAAAATCTTTTAATGATGATTTTATTACTATGCTTGTCAAGTTCAGACTAAAAATAAATATGCAGTCTCACAATGTTTGGGATATCCACCATAATCTAAGTGAAACAGTGACTGTCACCTGAGAGGTGCTGCTGTTTAAGTTATTGTACAAAATTTCACACCGTGAGAGATGTATTTAAATGCAAAGGGATTAAACTCTCCCTTTTTTCCTTCACACGTGAAATATTTGAAGAAAAACTCAAAATCATTTTACTTTTATTTATTTACTTTATTATTATTTTAATGAGAGCAGAAAATTGATATATTTGTTCTTCAAGGTGTTTTATATTCAGTTAATCTGTCCAGTCTGATCTACTGGAATGAAATAAAAATGGTACTTGTGAGCATTTGGTCTTTCTTACGATACTGCATGTGAAATTTAGAAAGAAAGGTTTTATCCTTATTTTTGTTTTTGGACTCATACGGACAAAATATTGAAGCACCCTCCACAACCTCGAAGGTAACTTAACCTGCTCACTCCAGCTGTTGCAAGTATGTACTGCTAGGGATTTTTTCTCTGCTTTTCACGCTGCTTCCTCTTATTGAAAGAGTGATCACTAAGGGGGAGGGATAAATAATGTTGTATACAGTCAGTGCATTTTTTTCAACAATAGGAATGAACAGGTTAAATTTGAGTTTTAGGGAGGAAGTTGGGTAAAAGGCCTTGCTCCCTCTTCTTGCATACATCACTTTTTTGTTGTAAGTTCTTAAGTGCTGATTTGTAAAGAGTACATTTTGTCTTTAACTTTCGAACTCATTTGTTTTCATCACCCAATTATTTAAATGTGTTAGATTGTGTAAAATCGAAATGGCAGAATAATTATTGATGTATGCCAACACATTTTATTCGCATGCATTTTTTTCCCCCTCCAAGTATATTTGAGTATTGCATTTTTCTATTTTGTATATGTGAAATTTTATTCATCTTCAACCACACAATTTTTTCATGAAGTATCATTAAGTAACTTACGCTGTGAAAACTTGCTGTATAAGTCTGCATTTTTAAACGAATTTTTTAAAATAAAATGCAAGAAGCAGAATTAGCCATGATCTCTATTTTTGATACAATTTCTTACAAATTAGTGTAAATTCACACCTTTCTCTTTTATTTCTCCCCTTTTTTTTCATTGAAAATGCTTTTACAATTTAAATTAAATGTAATGAATGTCAAGGCGCTTTCATAAAACAGAACTTTCGGTTTTCATAAAACAGAACCTTGCAGTAAAAATTGGCTCTTTTTTATTCTTAATATACAAAAGAAAAATAAAGGTTATTGTTTATTTTTAACAAAATTCAAATTTTACTTCACTAAAAGAAATATTCAAGGAAAACAATATTTTGTTATAAAATAAACATAACAGTCACCGTTATCTAAGAACATTTTTTCTTCTCTTTTTGTTACTGTCCTCTGCGCATGAGATGCACTTATAAAATTGAATTCAGTAGAGCAATAAAAATAAGGACTCTTATTGGGGACATACCCTTCAAAAATAAAAATATTTAGAAATGTTTATTGTTGAAATCTTAATGCTTTTAATCAATATCAAAAGCAAACTCAGGATTTCCTTTTCTGTAATTTTCTACTTAAAATAATCTGTCCGTCCAATTTCAGACCTTCCAAGCAGATGTTTTAGTAGGTAATCAGTACTTAACTTGTTTTAAAACTGAGGCAGATAAATGTTACATTTTTTCACACATTCATTTTTTTAGGAGTTTAGTGGTATTCGTTTTCTCCAATTTAAAAAAAAAAATCTCCTGCAAAGTGTTAATGGCTGGACTTACTTATAAATGTACTGATGTATTTTTTTTTTTTTGCCATTTATTTTTAGATGAATTTTTCAGATAAAGCTTGATCTCTGATGATATTAATTAAGTATTTAGTCTTAATACTGTATTTATAAAGTTTTGATAAAACAGATACCTTAAAAAACTCAAATTTTTGAAATGTTGCATGTAAGAACTTTTCCGTCACCACCCATGACCTTAGTGATTCCTTGTACTGCTTCTGAGCTTTCTTTGATTCTTTGCTAGTACAGGATAGCGGTGATGTAATTATTTTTTTTCTGGTCATCTATTGTCAATTTTCTCAAATATGTTTTTATAGAGTTTATTAACCAGATTTTTAGGATAGTCAGCTTCTTTACATAGTTTGAGATTAATTTCCTATTTTTATAGTAAGTCGGTGGAGCAGATTTTAATGGCCCGATTCATGAATTAGTGTAGTGTGCTGGTTTTATATTTTGGATGAGTTTGTGAATTATAATTGACTATTTCATTATTGTTTGTTGGTTTTCAGTACAGTAAAGTTATAAAGTTTGTCAGGTTTATTGCAGATTATTTTGATATCTTATTAATTCAGGATATTGTTGTTATCAGTTTCACAGGTGAATTTAATATTATTGTCTATAGCATTTAATAGGTTATCCATATCATTAGTTTCAACTATTGCAAAAATATCATCTACATAAAGCCACCAGGTTATTTTTGTGTTGAAATTTTTTTTATTAATCTCATTTTTCATTAGTGATTACGCCTGATATTTGGGAACCCATTGGTGCTCCTTGATTTAAAATTCAGAAAACTAAGCACAACACTATTGCATATCGCTCTGAAAGAAAACATAACAATAGCTCTAAACAACATAGAAAAAATAGAAAATTATCAAAATAGTTACAATTTTTATAATGAAGCAGTAGAAATAATTTCAAACCACGAGGCTGCAGAATTAATGACACAGCACATGCTTTAATTGATGAAAGATGGTGTCACATGGTACTCGAACAGTAGCAAAGAATCAAAGAAAGCTAAAAAGCAGTATAGGCGATGACTATGGTCACGAATGGTGACTGAAAAGTACTCCCACACAATATTTTTAAACTTAGAGGTTTTTTGATGTTATTGTTAACACATTTTAAACTTATGAAAAAATTTCTCTTTCAAAGCCTTCCAAATTTCCCTTCCATATAAGCATGTAATGAACTGCAAAAATATGGTGGCAAATTTAATCCTCTTACCTATTAAAATAGAAATTCATGTATATTGTCCCGCATATTATTTTTACTTTTATATTAACCTGTAAAATGAATCTAAATCAGTTTTATAAAATATTTTAATTAATTATCACAAAAATTATGATCATTTATCGTTGCATTTACTATGGTTTTGCAATTTATGAATACTCTCTCTGTAGTCACAGGGTAATGAGATTGTAAGCGACTTAAATGTTTGTTTTATATTCAGAGTGTTTATTGTTGAGTTGTGATACCTGTATAGGTTTTAAAAAACCTGCCATTCACATAGAGCTTTTTATTTTTTGTCATGATTCACTGGCTTTTATGTTGTTGAGTCTCTTAGAGCTAAAATGATGTCAATTTTTATTTAGAATTAAATTCTCAGTGAAAATATTCAAAGTTATTATATGATGTAGTTATAATTGTGTTCATTGGAGCCCTTGTAGATTGTTTTTGTTACATAGCATCTGGTGATTAAGTATTTTTATTTAAAATCTTACCTATTTGTAAGATTTTAAATAAAAATGTGTTTTGCAATTTCTGTATTTCTAAAATGTAATCCAGTGGTCTTTATTTTGCAAAATCCTGGAATTCCAAGTAATAGATGTAACAAACTTTTGTTTGTATAATTTTAAACTCGTACTGTTTATTTGCATTGTAATAATAATAATAATAATCCTCGTTCAATGTGTGTACTCACTTGAAAATGTATTTCAGTTGAAGTCTTGGTTGTAAAAATAAATATTATTATCCTGAATATAAAATATTACTATCTCACCACAGAAAATTTAATTATTTGACTTTCTTTTTTTTTTTTTTTTTTTTTTTTTTTTCACTTGCCACAGTAAAACTAATAACTTTTGCTACTCTAAATTCTGTTTAAAACTGTATCACAAGCTAGGGTCATGCTTTCAGAACTGTTCCACCTTTAGCACATGCACTGCCGAAGCAGATGCATATCACAGGAACTTTACAAAACAATAAGTTTTTTGCAAACAAACTGTGAAGAAGCCTGCTCTTCCCATTCATTATTATTGATAGTATGGGTTTTGAAATCTTTTAATAAAGGGTATTAAAACAATTTTTTTTATGTACTCTGAATTGGCATGTTCTCACAAATACCTACATCACAGACATTTTTCACGCTCTTCCCATGAATAATAAATGGCTTAGTAAATACGAACATATTTAAAAATAATAGAGTACAAAAATTTTGATTGATAAAAAGGAGTCCACCCTTCTTCAGCTGCAAAAAGATCTTATTTCCACTCTGAATGTGTATTATTTACAAAGTTCTTCATTAATTCTAGCTGTGAATATTTGTAGCTATTTGCTTTTGTAATATGATGGGCTATTCTAAAAACAAAAATAAAAAAAGATTCCTGGAGTTGAAAAGTTTAGACTGATCCTACAGACTGGCAGTTTGAATATAAATTTGTGCAAAATTTGAATTGCAAGATTCTGCTGTTATCATTATCATAGATTGTATTACTTAACTGTTACAGCAAGAATTGTCTTTAACATATAGTTTATTAATTGAAAATATTTTTCTTCATCTCATGAATGCCTGGTTCATTGAATACAATTTTATAAACTTCCTCTCTTTTAATGTAATATGAATTAGTGCATCCAATATTTTGTTAGTGGTTGATCTTTGACACTTTTATGATGCAGGAACATATTATTGATAGTGATCTATGTTGTTATTTAATATTCACCTTTCTTATAGTTCATCTACACAGTGAATGATATTGTTACTTTTTACACATTTATGTTTTTGTAAGAATTGATTCTCATTTTAAATTCAGTCAATCCTTGTTAAATCACCATCTTTAGTTCCATGCATTTTTTGGCAGTAAGCAAGGGGGGTGGTTTAAAAAGGGAATGGGAATTCAAAATTCATCTTTTAAAACTAATGCTATGAATATGTGTACTTTTAAGAAAAGCACATGGAGTAAATAATTTTTCATCAAAATAATGTATTTATTAAATTTTTAATAGCTTGAAAAAATAATTGAATGAATAAACATACCTTTTATTAATTATCCAGAATTAAGAAAATCATCCAAAGTAGTCCACCTTTGATTTGGTACATGAAATGAATCCATACAATTTTTCCAAATGTAACGTGCAAGTTTTATTGTACTGTTCGAAACAATGCTCACAGTTTATTAATGTAATCTTGGACTTCTTTATTTGACACTTTCTTCAGTTTCACTTTCTTCCTGTTAGGTGTCTGTATATGACGCCGGATCTAAAAAATCGACAATCTCATCAGCTGTTGTATTTTCAGTGACAGGTTCTTCAGAATCGACATTAATAAAATCTTCAGCTGACATTGTTACGGAAATTTGTGAATGAGCTTGCATCAAAGCCATCTTCAACTGTTCTTGGGCCCCACATTTAACCTTCTTCGGGGCCACTTTGATAATTTATAAACTAGTCGTGTTTCCAAAATTCCGATTGTCGCTTTGTAACTCTGTCTCAAGCTTCTTTAAATAGATAAATGGCACCTTTTAATTTCAAGCAAATATTCGATCTTTGTTTATGTTATTTAAACAATTTTATAATGCCAGCATCCATTGGTTACAATAATTCTATAACATTCCCATAATTAAATGGAATAATAAATATCTAAACATTTGCTAATCATTTTTAATAGCTAAAAATTGTACAGACACATAAAAGTAATTTATGTTTGTGATAAACATCATTTATTAGAATTTGAATCCTGAATTAATGTTTTTTAACATTAAATTCGAACAAATAATAGAAGAAAAGCTGCACCTAAACGTAGGATGCATATTTGTTACATTTTAAGGCAAAAATTTTGTAGATAATTTTCTTTTCTTCAAGAAAGATATGTGAAAGAGGAAGAAGGGGGACAGATGCCTTGTTCCTCTGAGGTCTAATTTTAAAATGACTTAAAGTTGATTCTTAGGTATTTGTGAGTATTGCCTTTATAGCAATAATTTTATGGATATCTTTTTTCCTTTCTTAGAATGTATGGCTTTTAATGTAGTACTAGTTTTAATACATAATGTTGATTAATATCACATGTGTAAGATGGGATCAGTAACCAATACAATGGTGATTTACATCAATTTCATTTACAAGACAACGATCTGATCATGGTAATAAAAACAAGCTGCATGGAGGTAGAAAGAAATACGTGATGCTTTGTCTCCCCACCCCATAGGTTATGAATTTTGGAAAATGCTGTCTAATCCAGCACCTGTGTTAAAAAAATACTCTCATAAAAAAAAAAACACATTTTTGGTCCTCTTAACAGCTTTGATTCCAGAAGTTTGTGTCAAAATCTATAATGTGATTTGATAGAGTCAGTCCCGTCCATTTAAAAAGAAAAAGGTTTTATACAGAATACTAAAATAGTGTTCAAAATTCAAGTACTGATAAAAGTGCATTAAAAAAAAAATATCTTTTGTTGATTTTACAACAAAGTCTGTTGAGCATGTAAATACATTTAAAATCTATAAAATGTTACTGTAATTACTTTTATTGTATTTCTTCTCAAGTACATTTTTTTTCATTATTTATGTATTGTGTATTTCCATTTGATTATTTATACATACATTAATATTCTGTTAATTGTTTTGTATTTTATATGAATATATATCTATATGTTTGTATGTGTGTTATGTCTGTTTATATTTTTATGTATTTTAAATTACATCTATCTTTTAAGAATTTTCTTGTTTTATTTTAAAAGTTTAAAAACTCAAAACTAGTCAAAAGCATTTACCAAAACAATAAAAAGCACTTATTGTAACCATTGAAAAAAATGATCATATGTATTTTTAAAGATTCACTAAGTTTGTTTGAAATAGTTTGTATTTTTACCTTAGTTTTGCAGTTTGTATTCATTTTGTTAGTACTGCTCAAATAAATACATTATTAAATTGATTATTTAAGCTTTTCTTTCTTTCTTTTTACTTTCTTGTACGGAGTATAAGGAAGTAATGTGATTGCAAAAAAAATTGCTATCCAGATTTCAACAAAAAACCCATTTTTACTACCTCTAAATTTACTTTTAAGAATTTTTACGATGTATTTCATCATGCGCATGCTTGTGCATTCATATTAATGCATTTACAACCCATTTTGACCAACTGCGAGTCTATTTTGAGCAGTTTTCCCTTATTCCTGTACATACATACGTAACTCGCATATCTCAAAAACTATTGGTCGTAGTATGTTGAAACTTTATGTTAAGGAATTTTGTAACATCTAGTTTTTGGTCCCAATCGACAGGATAGTTTATCTACAGGGCTACACAAAAGATTTGAAATATATTATGCTCTATGGGTTGAAATTCATTAAACTCTCATATCTAAAAAACTATTAGACTTAGAATATTGAAACATTATATTTAAGATTGTTGTAACATCTAGTTGTGCACCCCAGTCTCGGAGTTGTGCCTCTCGATTTTTGGTTCCAATCTACTGGAGAGTTTATTCACAGGAACACCCAAAAATTTCAATGAATTAATGTCTATGGACATCTTCCAATAAATTACATCTGTGGTCAGTCATTGTTTGGTCTATGCCCAAAATCTCACATGTCATCGACCTTGGAGAGTTTTGCCAAAATATCGCCAAATTTGGCAGCAAAAATAATTTTGTATTTCGCATTACTCCAAAATTTTTAACTGTAGAATGTTGAAATTTTGTATTATTTAACAGTGAATCACTTTTGTAATTGCAATGGACTGGGTAATTTATTTACAGGGTCATCCAAATGACTTAAAATCCATTAAGGTGTATGCATACATTCAATTCATTGAAAATCTGTGGTCAATTACTACATTGGCTATCCTCAAAATCTCGCCAACTATCTCAAGCTTATTGGCTTTTGGCAAAATATTGTCAAATTAAGTGTCAGAAGCTAATTTTTCAAATTGAACCCAGCTTGGCGATATCCGAAATATTTGGCTTGTTTGTTTCATCTAAACAAAATAAGTTTAGATGAAACAATATTTTTGATTGAATAGACGTGCAAGGAAGTCATGTGTTGCCCGCAATTCAGATTAACCAGTTATTTATCAAGAATGTATTTTATCTGCTGAATAAACAAATAACCTTCTTCTACTAGTAATAAAAAAAGAAACCAATGACTGGTGTTTTTCTGTAGGTAGTTTTATTTTATGCCTATGAAATTATAAATATTAGCTACAAAAAATAAAAAGAAGCTATATACGATTTTAACACTAGTGATAAAAATGTTACAGTATTTATACTGCTTGTGAAACTTCAATTCAACTTTAGAATGATAATCATTTTTAATGTATTCCTGGATTAGTATATACTTCGGATTTAAGGCCCTATGATTTGTATAAAAATCCACTTAAAAGATATTTATAAATGATTTATTTGGTTTTTAAAGTAACTGACTGCTGCATCTGTACCACCAAAAGAGCCATTGTTAAAGATATTTTAAAACATTACATTGGTAGTATAATTGGCTGATCACTCATAACACTGGCTGAGTGTTCACACACACACACACACACAAAAAAAAAAAAAAAAAAAAAAACCCTGAAAGTTTTACTTAAGTGTCTTATTTTATGGCTATGATTATAGGTTGCCCACTTTTCAGGTTTTAACTCTTATGAATAAAAATCCAACCCAACTATCCCATTCTTATATTGGGTTAAAAGAGAAAACAATAACAAATGCAAATAAAACTTTTTAATAGCAAAAATAATTAAGCATAACAGCCACATATGTGAAACTTGTAAATATTACACATATATGTACAATACCATAAAATATAAATGTCAGTTTTGATCCCATTATTGTATGCAAACAAAAGGATACAAAGATTTACTTAGTAAATCAATTCAAAAATTTAGTAATTTACATCAAAAACATCTACATGATCTCCCGATTTGAATTGTGATCTCTCCAAAACTTGAAGCAGCCTTTGTGTAGTGTATTCACAAGTCAGTAAACGATTCTGAGACTGGGCCTCTGGGGATGGAAAAAATATTTTAAAGCATCTTAAAATAATTTATACAACACAAAAAAATAAGAATTTGAAATTTTTCTTGAGTGAGGTCTACAATAAAATGTAAAAATGCTATTCACTCATATTGTTGCAAACACTACAAGGCCTCCTTCTTAAGAGGCCTCTGTAGTCGGCTTGCAGAAATTCAAGTCCTGATGCTTTGCTATGGAGAAAAGTGCCTTAATGCCTAATCATTTTTCTCAGAAAGTATTAGGTATTTTTAAATAAAATTTTCCTGTGTGAATCTTGAGAACTATTCGCAAGGATTGCGCGAATCAGATTTGAGTTAATTTAACTGAAAGAGATTTTATTGCAGTCTAGAATTTATGTTACTTTTCAGACTGCAATAAAATCTCTTTCGGCTAAATTAACTCAAATCTGATTCGTGCAATCCTTGCGAATAGTTCTCAAGATTCACACAGGAAAATTTATTTAAAAATACCTAATACTTTCTGAGAAAAATGATTAGGCGTTAAGGCACTTTTCTCCATAGCAAAGCATTGGGACTTGAATCTCCGCAAGCCGACTACAGAGGCCTCTTAACACTAGCAGCTCTACATTCATTCCGAAGTATCTTGAGCAGTTCCTCATTAAATTGCACACATATGTTCATCACCCTTTTTTCAGTTAAAATTTATTTAGTTTGCCAATTTTCTGATATTTTCAAAGTCTACTTTGATGGGGGGGTATTTTGGACCAATTATGAAAGTGCTGTAAAAACTTCATTCATTCTGTTCGTTATTCTTTTATAAATATATTTTTCCTTTTCATGAAGAATGTCACCCAATAATGGCATGTGCCTGGCACATTCTCGCATGAATGAGATGAATAAAGTATTTTCTATTTCAGGACACTCCCTATTTTAACTGTCTTCTTTACTTAAATTATGAGCTTCCCTATAATTCTTCAGCAGTCTTAATGTACTCTATGATGTAATGTTTATCATACTTGTCGTAAATGATAAGTCTCCCAATGCTGTTAAGTCTGTACCAAGTTTGCCATGATTTTCCCTTTGTCAAGTTTATTATCTCTTGTTTTTGACACAACTTAATGTCATCTGTTTTTTTTTTAGGTCAAATAGTAGTACACTTGATAAACTAGAAAACAATAAATGAGCTGAAGGCAAGCAATGAGTACGGTTGAGTACAGAATGAGCATAGGTTAGCTTGATCATTTTACAATCTGGTTGTGTGGTTTTGGACGTGTTGATTGTTGAAATCTATATATATAAAAGAAAAATCTTGTCTGTCTGTCCGTTTGTTCGCTATAGGCACCTGGACTGTTCGTCATATCTGGACCAAATTTGGCACACTGACTAAATAGGACAAGAGCAAGCTAATCTTGAAAAAATAAAATTAGTCGGATTAATAGTTTTTTAGTTATTTTATGTTTTGTCAAGTTTTCTTGCTACATTAGCGTGAAAGTCGGAAACTTCGTTTTTTTCATTCTCAAGGTTGTTGAAGCAAGCTTCAACTGTGAGCACGCTCAAGGGAAGGAGGAATTTCCTTTTGCCGTCCGGCAGGGTGAAAGAGATAGATGGGGTGGCTACCGTGCTAATCTAATCTACCCCCCTCCTTCAAGCTGCCACTACACGAAATTCAGGCAGACTGGTTATTATATCGATGATTGGAAACTGTTTATTTGTTTTCCATTGGTGTGTAGGTATTAGTGAAAAAACACTATGTATTTGAACTCAGACAGGTAGAAGGGGAGAAGCCTAGCCAGGTCCGATTCCTGGTAACCCAATTCGTTGGCAAGCCCTGTGCTCATTTTTTTTTTCATTGCAGCAGGAAATCCCATGTCCTTTTTTAAAATTGTAGTGGGAGTATTAACATTCTAGCCTACCTACATCCAATTGTCGGTAACCTCTATAGGCTAAAAGATGCCATGTTTATTTTTATTCGTTGCAGCAGGAGGATTCACATTCCTTCTTTTAACAATCTATCTCATACCGACGACGATGTTTTTAGTAGTTGCATAGGTATTAGCAATAAATGACTGTTAGAACGCAGATAGGTAGCCTAGCCACACCCAATTCCCAGTAACCTCTGTACACCATCAGGTACTGTATTCTTTTTCTTTTCTTTTTTTTGCAGTGGGAAGTTCCATGTCCTTTTTTTTTATCATTGTAGCAGGAGAATTCACATTCCAGTTTAGCCACGTCCTATTCCTGATAACCTCTGTATTCTGTCAGGTGCCGTGTTCATTTTTTTCTTCTTCCATTGCAGCGGGAAGTCCAGTATCGCTTTTTTATCATTGCAGTGGGAGGATTCACATTCCTTCCTTTTACAATCTATATTTAAGGTCAATGGGCATTTATCTTCCACTGCACGGGCAACGCTGCTAATTCAGTATAAGGAAGAAAGATTGCTTTTCACAGGATTAGCACATAGACCCACAATCAGTACCTTAGTGCCTAGAACAGGGTCGATGTAAATGAAAATTGGGTCCATTTTGTGGCCACTTCACAAAATTACAATCTGTTAAAATGACCCCTTCACAAAATACAATCGATTAAAACAGCCGTTCATTGGCATTTTACCCTACATTTCAATCTGTTTTATCAATTATTTTAACAAAAAAAGTGACTTTTATTAAATTTTGGTATGAAAATTCAAAAAATAACTGTTGAATTTTACAAAATTTAGTACTGAGGTTCACAAAAATGGGACACTGGAAAGAATTCCTGGATCAACCCCTGCAGAATGAGAGGATGGAGAATGTTTTTTAAAAGATACAATTAACATAGAACTTGCTGAAACCTTATTGCCTTCTTATCCCCTTAACCACTTCTGAAGTATATTAAATTTAACCTGCAGTTGCAATCAAAGAATGAAATCTGAACACATGCTTCCTGTGAGTGCAGGATTACCTAGCTGCTGGATTTATCAAAAGTGTATTGTATTTTGAAACCCTGTCATCAATAAACAGCCAAACAAGTTCTTGAAAATTCACATATTTGCATGCTGTATACTAGTTTATATTTTATCCTAAAAAGCTGCAATGAAAACAAGAAAATCTTGAAAATGAGTGATTAAATAATAAAGCACTTACCAGAGAATTCTTGTCTTATTTCTGGTAATGCTTGTTGCAATATCTGAGGAAGCATATCAGTTATGAGAGGGCCTGGAGCATAATTCAACACAATAACGGTATTATTTTCTTCTGTGGCTAATACACGAAAATACATTTCTCTTGCTGCTTTTCCTGTAAAAGTTTTTAAAAAATGAAGGAAATCCATAATACATGCTTTATTATTATAATTATATAAAATTGATGTATTGCTAATAGGGATGCACCAAATATTCGGTTGGTTTTCGAAAGACAAACTGAGTATTCGGTTCAGCCGAATACTTAAATATTTGGCAACAGATATTTATAGAGATCTATACAGATACCTATATAGACAAATTTAAATATTCAACATTTGGTAAACAAACATATTTTTTTTATACAATGAAAGAGTTATAGTATAGAATATATAATTCCAAAATTAATCCACATTGTTACTTACTAATATTATCACATTCAAAGGATTTTTAATGTAAGGAAACACACTTCAATGTTAAATTTAAATTTTGTTGCTTTTCAGTTTTTCTTAAATCTTATGACACATTACATTAATCTTACTATTACCAACCAATTCCTTTAAATATGGAACGGAACAAACAGCAACAAAAAAAAAAAAAAACACCTTTATGATATTAAGTGTTTTTAAATATATAAAGTCAAAAAATTGCTAATTGCATAGAATATAAAATATGCAGCTAAAAAACAATTATCATAATTTCAGAAATATTTAAAAAGGTGATAAATAGTATATAAAGGAAACACTTGGATATTAAATATTGTTAAAAACTAATTAAATTGTAATGAAAGTTTAATAATGGTATAAATGGAAATGCATTTACATTTTATAAAAATACAAAATAGATAAACATTTTCTATTTTAAATTGGCATAAAATAAAAGTACAAATATTACAGTTAAAAAATTTTAACCAAATTTTCGGTATTCAGCCAAATATTTGGTCAGAATTTTAACGAAATATTAGTGTTTGGTATTTGACAAAATATGGTACTCAGTGCATCTCTAATTCCTAAAATGTGTAACTGTTAGGAATAACAAAACAACAACAACAACAACAAAAAAAATCTCTCAATCAGTATGTTACAAACAGTAAAAAATTCAATAAAATAACCATTTTTTTAAAGTTTAAAAAACACTCTTATTCATACTAACATCCATGCAACAACAAAGACAAATGCAGCACTTGAAAGCATATCAGAAAAAAGAAGTTAATAATAAATTATATTTAGGGTAACAAGGAAGTTGGAATGGTCCCATTGACTCCCATGTTAAAAATCTGCTAATGCATTTTTGACCTAATTAGAACTCTGATTTCAGCTGAGTTTTTTGCATACATAGAAACAGTATCAAAGTTCCAAATGACATAGTAATTGTGAATGTATTAAAAAAAAAATTATAACATTTAATATTTCAATATAATATGAAATTTGCTCCATGAAATGGCAGATTTCAGCCAAATATATTTTATTGCAATATCAAATATTGTAGAGCAGATTGCATTGTAAAGCAGATTTTACATGGGAGTCAATGGGACTATCAAAACCTCCCTCTTACTCTTAAAATGCTGGTTTTTATAGAAATTGGAACACGTTTACCATTATACTATACATACACCAAGGGCGGTTCTATAATTTTAAATAAACTCAGTGTCCCAGAGCAGGATTGACTACTGGGGGGGCGCACATTGGAAAGGGGATCCTTCTGACTGCACAATACACTTCATATATGTAAACTAGCTGAAGCAGCCGTTCTTCGCACGGAATGATATTGTCAAAACCAACAAATACAAATGAAAATAGTCTCGCAGTGGTCTGGGCGCTAAACTCCGTTCCCATAAGAACACGGCAAGTGAAGCAGCATACGGCTTGGCCAGTTCTTGGGAGGGTCTTCTCCATCTCGGATCGTCCGCTGTGGAACCGTGTACGCTAATGGGAGCTGGTGCACGTAAAATCCGCCGTGGCTCCAATGTCCTCCAAGTTGTTAAACTATACCTCTGGGGGTGCCGATTTCAGGTGGTGGTTGGTCCCTCATCTGGAATCGGTTCAAAATTAGGGAGCAAAGAGTAGAAGTCCAACCCCCTCGGGGCAATGGCACCCCTCTTTCCATGGATAGTGTCGTCTATCCATGGACACGACAACAACAACAACAAATGGAAATAAGTAAATAAACATCAAACAAATTTTGGTTATACATTTTATCGTCTACAAAAACTGTTTTAGAATATTCTTCAGGCATAGTCTAACTATACTTGATTTTTTTAAAAACACTGTTTGGAATGTGCATCATATTCCCCGCGTATTTGTGCTCTTGTTCTTCAAAATTGAAATCTATGTTAAAATCGCCTAATCCCCGCCACGCATATTCTAACTATACTTCACCTTTCTTTACTCCAATATAGCCACCAATATTCCCATTAAATTAACAATAGGGTTAGGCAATTTCTCGACAACGATGGTTGTGTTTTGTTGTGTTGTGGGATTACTGCCGATTAGCAACACGTGGGCTCTAGGCCGAATGGCGGGGTGCCCTCCGTGAGGGTCTTTCTAAGGGGTCCTAACCTGTATTTACGCTAAGTTCCGGAGGAAAACACGGAAAATTCCGAACGGTTAAGTCGGCAGACGCGACCCGGTTTTGAACCGGCATCTTCTGTCCCCCAGCGCAGCGCGTTATACGCTTGCACTGATGGGGCACCCGACAAAGATGGAAGATATCGCTTCGGAGACATTGCTTTTATGCCAATTTCCATGATACATCATAAAAATGGCACACCCTTGGGAATTTTTCTTGTTTAATCTGGCAACCCTTGAAACTTGATTCGCCCTTACACTAGGTAGACAAAAATCTTTGTCCTGAAATTAACAGCACCCAACAGCTAAACATTACGAAAAAAACACCTTTTTTTGTCAACTTACCCTTTATGGTGGTCAATTTTTTTTAAAAATTGAAAAAGACTTTTTTTGAATTTGTGTTCGTTACATTTTAATGCAAGATTTTTATGGCTATCTTCATTTTCCTTTGATATATGAAGACAAATATGAAAATAATGTTTTAGCCCCTCACAAGAGTTTGAATTCTAACTCTAAAAAACTCCCTGGGAACATGACTGTTATGCATTCGTGTTAGCAACATTTTAAAGCAAGAATTTTGTGGCTATCTCTTTTTCTCTTTGAGATATGATGGAAAATTTGTAAACAACATTTTGACCCCCTTATCCCCGTTATGATGCGGATTCTAAAAAAACTTGAAAATAATTTTAAGGCATTTGTGTTCACTATATTTTTAAGCAAGAATTTTAGGCTATCTCTTCTTCCTCTGACATATGAAAGGAAGGAAATGTGAAAAGAACGTCGAAGAACGTTTTGGCCCCTTACACCCACTTGGGTGCGAATTCTAAAACACCCTGAAACTGATTTTTAGGCATCCTTGATCACTACATTCTAAAGGAAGAATTTTATGACTATCTCTATTTCCCTTTGAGATATGATGGCAAATTTGAAAATAACGTTTTGGCCCCTTATCCCCCTTTTCATGCGCATTCGAAAGAACCCAGAAAGCGAATTTTAAGCATTTGTATTCCCTATATCTTTAAGCAAGAATTTTAAAGCTATCTCTTTTTTTCCTCTCATATATCAAGAGAAATGTGAAAAGAACGTTTTGGACCCTTACCCCTGTTTGGATACGAATTTAAAAAAAACCCTGAGAATGATTTTTAGGTGTTGCTATTAGTTGCATTTTAAAACAAGAATTTTACGGCCATCTCTTTTTTCCTCTGAGATATGAAAGGAAATGTAAAATAACGTTTCAGCCCGTTATGCCTGTTTGGGTGAGAATTCTAAAAAGCCTGAAAACATCTTTTAGGTATCTGTGTTAGTTATATTTTAAAGCAAGAATTTTACGGTTGTCTCTTTTTTTCCACTGAGATATGAAGGGAAGGTTCCATGCTCATAGCGTATGTGCTCATAGTGTACACCCCATCAAGGGTGCTCGTAGCATACATATGGTGCTTGTAGCATACATCTTCCCCGTCACCTGTTTTCACCACAGTAATAATTGAAAAGAAGAAATAAAAAGGCAAATCCGGCTAAATATAGATCTACTTTAGTAGCGGCCATTTTAGTCCACAAAATCGTAGATTTCATTACTACTATTTATTTTCAATTGTAAATTTTGTTTTTAATTAAGGAACTGTTTTACGGCCGATTCCCAATTATAATGAAGTGTTTAAAATAAAAATTTGTATCTAGCGGTGTATATTTCAGAATTTCTTTTAGCATGTTCGAAAACTGGATAAAGCTTCAAATATTAAAAAAAGTGCTGGCTATAAAACATTAAAGTAAAACAAAAGGTATATCAGACACCCTCCCCCCCCCCCCCCCCCAAAAAAAAAAAAAAAAAAACAGAAAAAGAAAAAGAAAGGTGTTCTTGCAATATGAATGAGGAGAGGGAAAGGCTTAGGGGAAAACATTGGTTAGCTGAAAATTCATATATATATATATATATATATATTTTTTTTTTCTTCGCATAACCCATGAGACAATTGAGCATTATTAGATTCATGAAAGTCTCAGACGGTACATTACAAAATTTTTAAATACTTGTAAATATCAGAGCAGTGGCGGACTATTTCAAGTACCAAGGAAGGGATGAAATGATATAATATTAATTTTTGAATTATTAATAAAAATAATAAATATATTAATAATTTTATAATAATTTGCTTAAGCAATCATATTAGCAGAGTAACAACTGAATAATTAATAAAGTAATAATTAACAATATCATAGGCACACCCACCGAGGGGATTATGGGGGCTTAAGCCACCCCCAAGCTATCCGAAGATTCAGATCTAAACCCCTCCTAAACCCCCCTCCCCCGAAGATTTAGATCTGAAAAGCTTCGAACATTGTTACAAAAGAATTAAAATATTTTATGTTTTAAAAATTGTCTTTGAATGTTTTAAAAACTGTCTTAAAATACTTTTAAAAAGGACGTTGGTTTTTCAATATTTGCAGTTGGTGTGACACATGTACTACAGTAATTTTTTACAATAGTGTTTAATACAATAATTTTTTGGTTACAGTGTCAGTGAAAATATCGGATAATTGTTTATGACTTTATAACATGGTACGTTGATAGTGGGCTTGTGTTCTACGGGCAATTGATACAGAAAATTTTGACGTTATAAGGGAGTTATAACTATAATCAAAGTCACTATAACCGAATTCAAAATATTGTTTTTCAATAAAGTATTTGTAGCTCTAGCCCGCCCTTAAACCAAAATCCTGGGTGCGCCACTGAACAGTATTAATAATTAATAAATATTAGTACGACAGATCATTTTACCACAGTTGGGTCGTTCCTTCATTACAGCTGATTTTAATTCTTAAACCCATGTTTATTGTGTTCGCTGTCATTATTGAAAATAAGCAAACCAAGGAAAACGTACCCCTTCTCTGACCAGTGTTACTTCCCAGAATAGGTCTCCCACTCCTGGAAAAAAACTGGTCACAGCAGGAGATCTTTGTCCGTAGTGTATTTTCAATGACGACAGCAAACAGGATAAACACAGACTCAAAGGCGTGTTAAAATCCATAACAACTCCACAGATTTTTAAGTTAAGTTTACTCAAGGAAGGGGAACGCAGCAAGACGAAGGCATTTATACAAATAGAAAAATTAATAATATAGTTTAAATAGCAATATATTTTTAAATGATGCTTTTTTTTATCATTTTAAGAGGTTTCTAGTATAATACATTATGTACACAGATTGCTTACACACCTTTAAACAAGAGAACAACAACGTTAAACGATCAGTATGTCCAAAATCTTCATTGATTTCAAAAGGATGACTAACAACTCAATTTTCTTGCTAAAGAAGGTGGTTTCCCATCCCCCATATATTATTGTTTTCTAAACTATGATTTTGTGGACTAAAATGGCCGCTACTAAAGTAGGTCTACATTTAGTCCGATTTGCTGTGGTGAAAACGAAAATAGGTGGCGGGGGAGGTGTACGCTACGAGCACCATATGTACTCTACAAGCACCCTTAATGGGATGTATGCTATGAGCACATACCCTACGAGCACGACACCGGAGGGAAACACGAAAAGAATGTTAAAGAACGCTCGTTTGGGTGCGAACTCTAAAGAACCCTAAAAACAACTTTTAGGTATTTGTGTTGTTACATTTTAAAGCAAGAATTGTATGGCTATCTCTTTTTAACACTGAGTTATGAAGGGAAACGTGAAAAGAATGTTTTAGGCCGCCAGCCGGACTGGGTTCGAATTTTTAAAAATCGCTTCTTCACCCTTTAACGCGCAGTGTTCCCGCTCTGGGAACACCAAACTCTGACGTTTTGACTGTTGCCAGTCACGAAGAATAGATTTGATTTCTATAAAAATAGTTGCGGTTGCATAGTTCCACAAAATTCCTTTACTTTTTAGCACGTCATTTCCCGCAACAAAAATGGTCACGATTCTTTTTAACAGCACTGACAAGTCCAACGACTTAACCCTTTAACGCGCAGTCTTCCCGCTCTGGGAACACCAAACTCTGACGGTTTGACTGTTGCAAGTCACGAAGAATAGATTTGATTTCTATAAAAATAGTTGCGGGTGACGTAGCTCCACGGGAATCCTTTACTTTTTAGCACTTCATTTCTCGTAAAAAGATTATTTTTAACAGCACGGACATCTGCTGAAAAATGGAAAACTGTGAGAACAGCTGGATAGATTGCCCACTGCTGAAAAAAGGGCAGTCGTTGCTATCGCTTGACTTAACTACCAGTAAGATGGCGGACCAGTAAGAAATCGTCTGCCATCTTGCTGGCAGTTAAGTCGAGCGATGGCAACGGCTGCCCTTTTTTCAGCATTGGGAAAGGGTTGCGCCTCAAAGGGTTAAATGACGCCGGGCACAAAAGCTACAAGCTCCTAATATTTCATGTCTGTACCTCCAGTAGATTTGGCTGGGCGATGATCGTCGTCAGTCAGTCAGGACATCTTCCTTTATATATGAAGATAAAGTGTTTAATTAATCATCAAATGTGAAATAAATGTTTAATTAATCACTAATTAATGATGTAAATACCGAAAATAATAACCTTGCAACTTTGCCTGACCCCCCCCCCCTCCATCGATAAAAATTATTGTTGTATTTGAAGAGTTCCTATGTTTGCCATGTAGATAGTGTTATTTGTTTATTTCACCCCAGTGAATTCCCCATGCAGAATTATTTTTTACTTTCGCTTTCAAAATCCTGGGAGGGGTAATTACCCCCCTCCCACTTAAATGTGAAGGAATTCACTGTAGGTATAGTTAGGGTTAATATGACTAGTTGAGTAACTAAGAGATTATTTTACTGACTAGCTTCTAGATGGAGGTGGCAAGAGAACTTCCTTGGAGGTTAGTGAAAAATCATGGAAAAATGGGACAAGGAAGCAGAAAGAGCACAAAAATTCTGAATTTAAAACATTCCACAATTAAATTCTTATAATATATAAAATATTTAATTAAGAATTGTAGCAGTCTTGTAAGTCTAAATTGTTAACATTAATTTCTATTCTTTTCAAGTGAATTGTTTCAACACCATGAATGAAAATAAAAATTTAAAGCAGTTTATAATTTTCACGAGTCTTAAAGTGGGCTGGGTCTGAAATTTTTCAGACAGAAGAAAATAAATGTAAATTTTAAAATGCTCTTTAATAATAACTTTAAATTTAACATAACTATAAGAAGGGCTGTATTTACGAACTTCAACACCCTAATAAAACCCAAATAACTTGAATGTTGAATGACCAATATTTTATGCAACAAGTAAATTTTTCCTGAAATTTCTTTCAATACATTTTCTTAACTATGTTTAAATGATAGAAACATTTAAAGTATTTGTTATATGTTTGTATAAAAGTTCTTTAATATAACACTTCACTTTTCCAAAGTGACTGATACCTCAAGCAATTGAATCGGTGAGTGGAGAAACCACTTCAGTCACAAAAATGCAAAAAATCGTTTTCGATGAAAATAAGCTTAGAAAGTCAAGATGCGTGTTGAGAGCAAGAACGACGTTAGTCTGTTGAGTAGTTTCGTAGATATGGGGGGTTCTTTTTCGAACGATGGGCGACAATGATCAATGGTCGACACATGACAATGTATAATGGTCGAGAAGGATCTATTTTAACACTATTATTGGCCACCTGCCCTGCCCTAGGGGTGGTTTTCTAAAAATAGTTATTCCAGCTTCAATGTTAGATTTTCATCTCCATAATTTTCTGCAAGCAAAGCACTTTTTTTCTCCTAAATTCATGTTCTTGACTTTTGTATACCATAAATATGGTTAGACAATAAATGGTGATTTGATTTGAATGATTACCTTTTTCCAAGTTTTCAGCTGACTAAAAACCAGTTGAGTGCAGAAACAGCATAAGTCCGAATCCAATTTTAAATTTTCCTGAGCCTAATTGCTGTCAAAATTAGGTAATATTTGCATGACAGAAGCATAAATGCATGTTATGACAGAGGGGAAAAAAAGTTCAAATATTTGAAAATTTGGAGGAGTTATGAAGTTTTTTCTGTCTCCTGAAAAGTTTCCTTTTTGTGACTGAGGTGGTATCTGCACTCACCGATTCAATTGCTGTTGCTTCAGATATGAGCTTTGAGGGAGTGTAGTACTTCCCCCCCCCCCCCTAAAGTGATCATCTTTCTGAAGTTCAAATACGGGACACCCATGTAAGTCAGGGTAGAGTTACAATTTATAAAAATAACAGTATTTAAAATTTGGATTAATTTTTAATGATGGAGTTTAAATAGCTTTTTATGTCCTGCAGAGTTTGTTTGCATCATATTTTTCTTCAACTGTATGATTTCAACATAACGCCGATTTTTTGGTTAATCGAATGACACTTCTTTTCTATTCCAAAATTAAGCCCCAAAACATTCATTTCACTTATTAGCCATTTGGATTATTGTTTGTTTGTTAATATGAGATAATTTACAGATTTCATCTATTTTACATTCAAGTGAGATGAGGCTGAAAATATCGAACATGTTTACTTTATCCCTTTCCATAAAAGGACAGCCTTTAATTAATTATAATTTGTTTTAATAAGTAATTGGACTGATTATTTGTTTAAGCATGGTGATTTCTTAAGATTATTATATCATTCAAAACATGGCTTTGCTCGAAATACAAACATTCTAAAATTTACTACAGGCGACGCTCAATAAAGTGACATTATTGCGTTGCGCGAACAACTTGCCTTCTCTCTAATGACTCTTTTAAAAGTTATTCTTAAATACATCATTTTTCACCTAATATCTTTGTTCAAATTCAAATAAATATCAAACAGGAAAAATTTGAAAAGCAAAACTACTTCTTTGCTTACTAATTGTCAATCGGTTGATTCTAAATGGGCCGACACCATCTCGTTGATATGGTGTCGTGCAAAGCACTTGCTCCTGTCCTCTGGCTCGAAAGTTCTGTCGTATATAATGCTTTTAGACTTTTTTCTAAATAAACTACTCAAACCTTTAAAAATTACATTTCAAGTGTATCACTTTTTATTTAATATTTTTGTAAACAGCTCTTTTTAAAATGTCAGCCAATTGACATCCCCTTCCAATTTAGTTCTAAAATATTCAAGATAATTTATTTAGAAATAAGTTCAAATATTTGTACTACAAACATTTATGTTCATAGAGGAGCCTAGAAATAACTTTAAATATGCTGTAATTTTATTTTTCATTTTTGGAAATATCAATAACTATTTTAGCCTGTAATAAAAAATTGATCCTTTAGCACTATAATTAAAATTCTCTACTATGCCAAAAATTCATTATTTCCTCATTAAAAATGAAATATTACAGTGCAATATCATCTACATGCCTTATCTAAGGTTCCGACTGTTGATCACCAGCATGGCAAATTGCAGGGACAGGGGAGAATTAGTTTGGCAAAAATATTCGCGATTCTATTTCTTAATGAAATCTGGCAAAATCTAATTTGACAAATGACGGGTTGGTGAAAATTTAAAATGGGCCAGGTTTAACCTTGCTTATCCCATAGCTATAATTCCACATTCTAAAGAAATTAGATTAAAAATAATAAGTGATTTCCCTTTCATTGTTTTGAGTATTGAATATTTATGTGTAAAGAATATTAGTCATAAAAAGAATAAAATCACCACAAAAAATGAATTTAAGCTTTGTCCCAAGGACTATCTGTCATCCAATTGACTAAAATCTATAGGTTTTTCTCGCCAAGAGATTTCATTTTAAAAATGGCAACATTCGCCCCCCCCCCCCCCCAAAAAAAAGTTGCAAACTGTTTTTTCTGATATAAATTGTTTTTTGTTATTTGAATCATAGGCATTGAATGATCATATTTTTTTTTTTTCTTAAGTATTGAATTCAAGAGCAGAAAAGGGAAGTTTCTTTTAAACTTTTAAGAAACATTTTAAATCTAAAGATTGCTTTGAAAATCTAAAGAATGTCTCAAAGTTGGGGTGCAAATAAATCACAAAACTTTTGTTAGTGACATACTTGTGCATTTATCTATCTATATTGATTTCAGATAGTAAATTATTCTATGCCCAGCTCTTCAAACTGTGCTCCACGGTACAGTGAACAATGCTATAAATATACATATATATATAGATATTTATATAGGGTGTCCAGTGCTAACGGTGCCCAATGACTATTTCCTAAATTGTTAGTCAGAGACACATGGTTCCAGTTGCAAAAATGCTTTCGATTGTTTAATCTATTATATCAGAAACAATCAAAGTTAATAAATTAATTCCTATAAAAATTACAAAATTTAAGTTTTTATATGATACCCCCGTGCTATCAGTTATATTTAGAAAAAATTTTCTAAAAAAATTTCATGCACAATAAAAAAAAATTAATCTTTCTACAGCCAAAATTCACAGACTTACAGCAGCTTAAAGTTTGAGCACTTTTCGAGGAGTGAAATATGGATTATAAACAAAATGAATTTGAGAAAAATTAATGTACATGGTTTTGAGCCTTGTAATATTTATTAGCAATTTTATCAACTATTTTACGATTGTAGATTGCAATAAAGAAGATTAATGTTTAACTATGTGCATTCAATAAATTAACATAAAATATAACTTATACTGAAAATAGAATTTTTTAAAGAGTTTTTTAAAATGAACTGGTGTTAAATAACTTAAAATATAAAAACAAGAGAATAAGACACATCTTTAAACATTAAATTAAAAAATGAAACATTTTAAAGTACGGATATATGCATTTTAGAAACTTAAAATAATATTACAAATCCTTTTAGCGTAACATTTTCTCAAAGTAAAGCTTCCTTCGGCTACAATGCTAATATGCACCCATGTAGAAAACTCTTCCTGTACTTCTAGGTGTTATGCATGTGCATGCTACACGTATATACGACTTAGTAAGTCTGATCCCGGATAGATTTTTACTGAGCCTGATTATAACCCTTTGCTTAAAGATTAGTATTCTAAAATTAGTTTTGCTTCTTTCTCCACATTATACCAGAAAATGATTTTATAACCTACAATTCAAAATTTCAATATTTATAGGGTCCCTTAATGTTTTACCATAACGGGACAGTTTTAAACATAGAAAAGTGCCTTAAGTCAAAATGTTTGCTGCTCAATAACTCGGCAAATTTTGGTCGTAGGAGGGCGAATTTTTTTTTTTTATTGTGCATGAAATTGTATGAAGAAAAATGATCAGGGGACCATATAAAAACTTAAGTTTCATAATTTTTATAAGAATTGATTTATTGACTGAATGTTTTTGATATAATCAGTGATCACGATAATGCCTCTAGATGCGTAATTCATGCCTTAGAAATTCAGAATACACCTTAAGAATTTCGGAATGCATGTTTTTACCTATTCCTTTTCCATATAAAATTCCGTTTAATGATCTGTGATTACGACGAGACTTCCCCCTGCGATAACTTTTAATGTAAACAGTGAAATTTACAGTTAACACTAACAGTGTACCCAGATTGTGTAATCCGTTATTATATATGATTTATGTGTTAAATGCAATTTAATTATGCATTTGAAAATGTAGCATAGTTGTTCATTGCTTTAATTACTCCTCTGGATAGGAAAATACTCCTTCTAAAATAGTTAAGGAGTAATTTTACTCTTCTGAAAAAAATCTTAGATCGATCACTGGATATAAAAGATTATACAATATAGAGAATTTCTGCAATTGGAACTATGTATCTCTGACTAATGGTTTTAGAAATAGCCATTGGGCACCGTTAGCACTGGACACCCTGTGTATAGAGGATGTCCCAAAAAGGTGGTAACGGGCTTTAATTCTTTATCTATAAGAAATAAGTGGGCAATGCAAATTGGAAAAAATGTTCAAAATAAGATCAGACAGGGTTCATACTGGTTTCAAAAAATGGAAATTAATGAGTTTTTAATGACTTTTTAATGACCCTAGAAAATCACATTTTTTTAGTTACATATGTACTACATTTTACACAATTTTAGTCAGCATACTTCAAATGTAAATTAGAATATCATTATGAAATTATGCTATGAAAAGTATAAATAATATAAAAACGGTGAATGAAATCGTAAAAACACTATAATACTGTACACATACGAAATTTACACTCACCATATAATAAAAAGCTTTAAAAACTTGTAGGAAGTTGGCTCAAATAATTTTAAAATTATGCTGAAATAAAATATTGTTAAGACCTTTGCATAATATAAAGAAAGAATCAATAGTTCAATAAATCTTAAGTAGACTTTATTCATAAAATACCACGTAAAAATAAATTAATGAAGTCAAACAAGTTTAAATAATTAGAAATTAAAACCTGAGCCGAGCCATTTTTTATATTGTTCTTTCAGCAGACATGCTGAATTGAAAACACACTTTCCTGGCATTTTTCACAATCGCTTATTAAGAGTTCCTAAACACGTGGTTGTACACCAGCACCAGCAATTCAAATAACACCGTGAGGCATATTATCTTATCAGCTTTTCAATAATTTTGATGCAACCCTGCTCAGAGATATTTGGAGAGATATGGCCTACATTCCTAAAGGAACAACCACTGGAGAAAGGAAAATCCCAACAATAATAGACGCAGAGCAAACAACGGAAGCGGTTGAGGAAGAAGGTGGGGGGGAGGAGGAAGGATTGATTTGCATGAAGGCCCCTTCAGTGATCCAGAGACAAGTCGCAGCTACAATGTATTTGAACGGGGAAATTTGAAATGGTTAGGAAGCTGTGACTGGCAGCGACACTTGGGGTGTCCTCTACCGAACAACAGATGGGGGATGTGCAAAATCGCAATATTATTCACGGTCCCCAATTATCTTTTGTTGGTTTAATACCGGAGTATCACCACCTTTTTAAAGGCAATGGTTACACTATTGAAGAATTTGTTCCGCTATTGGCACCCTACTGCTAGCGACCTGCGACATGTCTCTGGATCACTGAAAGGGCCTTTAGGAGGATTTTCTTTCTCCCCCTCTCCGGGAAGAACGGCAGGAAGAAAAAATATCTAAGCCATATGTTTGGCGACGGCGCAGTAGAAATTTGTTCTGCCACATTTGGCATCATGACACATTTTTATACGAAAATTTTCAAATTTTATGACCGCAAGTCAAAATTAATGAGTTTAAAGGGCCCTTTTTTATGACTAACCAAAATTAATGAGTTGTTTATGACTTTAATGACCCGTACGAACCCTGTCAGAAATAAGACACTGTTAAAAGAAAATTCCTCTCACGTTCATTTAAAAAAACTTACATTTTAAAAATTTATATATGATCCCCACACAAAAACATTCCCAATTAGTAAAACGTGTCCCATACACTCATGAGGCGATGTACCATAGATCAGCCTTTCATCATACAATGCCCCAGAGATAACTTTAAAGAAAGATGACCATGACCGAGGATTATACATGATTTTGGATGCAAAAATTTACTGCTAGAGTGGAAAGACTTTTCTTTTTGAAGATTTTCTTTTGTAATTTCTGTATGACCCTGAAATGCAATCCTTCGACAGGATTTTCTTTCCCTTTGAGATCCATAGAAATGTGGTTTAAGTCAAGTCAGAATTATATTTATCTTCATATATCTGATACTTTTTAAGGTATAATTCTCAAATTTTGTACGTCACCTCATGGGTGTTAGGACCGCCGAGATAATACGTAAGTACCTTTTTTTTTTTTTAACATAGTTTAAACCTAAATATTTTGTTATATGAAATATGCAATGTATTCAAAAGTACACTATTTTTGAATATATTTCGATTAAAAACATTACGCAGCACAAGAGGGTTAAAGAAACAATATCTATCTTATTCCTTTATTTCAGTTTTTAATGCATAGTTTTTATTTTCATCTTTCTTTTTTCATCCAGTTTTAAATTTAATTGACTATTAATCAATTCATTATGACTAAGAATCACACCAGACCATTTTACAAGGTCATTTTTAGCACACTTTACATGCAATCTCTTGTGCTAAACTAGTAACTATTAAGTAAGTTTATGGTACAGTTTAGTAATTTATTTTAACATGAACAAGCTGAAGCTCACTTCCACTAATTCATATTATGCTTGTGACTCCAATCCTCAGTGTTGTTTACTTTCCGAAAACTCGGCATTGGATCTATGAAAACTTGGAACCACTGGTTCAGGACTTTTGAGTGGCTATGCAACAACTTTCAGGAGGGGAGAGGAGAAGGAATTGCGATGCGACATGGTAGATAAGAAATCAACCTGACTTTGAATATATTAACCCTTTGAGGTGCAACCCTTTCCCAATGCTGAAAAAAGGGCAGCCGTTGCCATCGCTCGACTTAACTACCAGCAAGATGGCGGACGATCAAAATACCGGCACAGCCAGCTGTCGTAAAAAAAAAAAAGGGTCTCTAGAACTGTGGCTTTGCGATGAATGTTTTGATCGTCTGCCATCTTGCTGTTAGTTAAGTCGAGCAATGGCAACGGCTGCCCTTTTTACAGCATTGGGCAATCTCTCCAGCTGTTCTCGAATTCTTCAATTTTTCAGCAGATGCCAGTGCTTTTAAAGATAATCGTGACAATTTTTTACGGGAAATGACGTGCTAAAAAGGAAAGGATTCTTGTGGAGCTATGTCAACAGCAACTATTTTTATAGAAATCAAATCTATTCTTCATGACTGGCAACAGTCAAAACGTCAGAGTTTGGTGTTCCCACAGCGTTCCCACTGAGCGTTAAAGGGTTAAAAAAATTATATCTATGACCTAGAAAAAAAATATCTTACCAGTACAGTATAAACTGAATCCCTTGAAAGGAGTTATGGCACAAAGAGATGAAATGTTAATCACAAGTTTCTGTTCAGCTGACTCAAAAACTTTTAAGAATGCTGAAGTTAGAAACATAACAGAGTGAACATTAAGATCAAAATAATCTTTAATTTCTGAGGATGACAAAGCGCAATTGGCTACAGTTCTTGATACGTCTCCAAGGGTTCCAGCATTGTGAATTAAAATCACCTGACGGTAAGAGATTTCGTTTTGTTGGACACATTTAGTTAACATATGCTCGTAACTGGGACAATCGGGCAAAGCTAAATCAATCGCTACGATATGTGTTTTAACACTGCTGCATTTTGAGATAGTATCTTCAGTTACTAATAATTTTGTTTTGTCACGGGCAATCAACAACACTTTACTGCCCTCACATAATTTTTTACAAAATTCAATTGCAATTGTATGCCCAAGTCCTCGACTAGCTCCAGTCACTACCAGAAAAGTAGGAATTTGCCAGTTAATGTACGACTGTGAATAGTCAGTCATATTTTTATTTCAATAATCGTATCGTATGTACGTGAAATGTAGTCAAATATAAGGTGATGGCAAGTTTTATTTACAATTTACATTCCGTGAAGGTAAACATAACATAAATGTTTAGTTGTCTGTCTCCTGGGTTTATAAAAAAATATTTTGTTAATCAAAGTTAAAAACTCTTTGAAAAACAATTTTTTCTTATTTTATTAGCTAAAAAGCTTTCCTCATACGTCAGCTATATAAAATATATCAACAACAATTATAAAAACGACTTAAGTTTTGAATGAAATAATATTCCTCCTCAACACATCATTCATTAAAGTGAAACCAAAAAATACGTCCTCAATAGGTTTAAATGTTTAAATGTCACTTTAAATTGAAATATCTGCAATTTTGTTATAGATATAAACTTTGTTTTGATCAGTAACTCTCTCAATTGTTAGCTAATGTTTGGCAACGCTTGTATTCTTGGCTGTGATATTAAATGCTAAACTCGTGTTGTACAAATTATTTTGTAGCGCAAATAATTTCTTTTATTAATCGTGCTTTTTCCTTTAACTGCCAGTTTTCTTACACTGTAAATATTTTTAATCCAAAAATTTTAAAAATCTTTTTACTTTGAAAAAAATTGTGTGTGTTTGTGAAGTGACGTCGGATAACTAGTTTAGTGCATAAAAATTTGCCAAGTTGGATACGTTTATAATTATTGTTCATTATAATTCATGTATTTCACACCACTTCATTTTAGTTATGGCTGATAGAAGAAAGCTTCAAGGTAATTCATTTTATTAAATACAATTATAACAATATAAATACATTTGTTGTATGTACTACCATCTCCACTTCCTCTATAATAAATGAAATTGATATTCCCGTTCTTGTTATAAAAATGTTGCATTTTGTAATAGATATGGTATATTGAGCATCACAATAACTAATGATTTTTTAAAAATATATTTTAGGAGAAATTGATCGATGTCTTAAAAAGGTTCAAGAAGGTGTCGAGACTTTTGAAGATATTTGGAAAAAAGTATGTACATTTGTTCATTTTCTTTTCTTTTTAAGTTGTCTGTGAAAGTTAAACATAACTTTTCCTAACTGGAAGAACGACATGAATCTTTTCTATCAGAAGTAGAAAAAATGCATTTTAACAAA
The DNA here is from genome assembly GCA_038373885.1 of Cheiracanthium punctorium. Taxonomy (NCBI): domain Eukaryota; kingdom Metazoa; phylum Arthropoda; class Arachnida; order Araneae; family Cheiracanthiidae; genus Cheiracanthium; species Cheiracanthium punctorium. The sequence continues at coordinate 303,466 of JAWZYV010012029.1, forward strand.
TGTTATTAAATTAAACAATTTTAAATTTCATCAAATAAAACGCTAATATCGAAATAATGTGTAACTGAAGTTAAGATACTTTACTAATATATATTTGAAGACTTTGCCAATTAGAGATTGGGTAATATATGGAAAAATATAATGTGCACTTATTTTGGTGTATATTCTCATTATAAGCACTAAATTTGTTGCATTTTTAATCTTGGTCATGCACAGGTACAAACAGTGATAGATCTAGGATATTTTTCAGAAGAGTAAAAATACTCCTTAACCTTTTTAGGAGTATTTTCTTTTCCAAAAGAGTAATTTAAACAACAAACAATTATGCTAAATTTTCAAATACATAGTTAAATTGCATTTAACACCTTATACATCTAGGTACATAAATGCCAGTTCAACAAAAACTACTACAATTGGATATTTTAAATTTTAAATCAGCAAATCCTAATAATTTATGAAAATATACCTAACTTTTTGTGGAAAAGCAATGTGCAATAACACGCATTCCGAAATTCTTAAGTCATATTCTGAATTTTTAAGGCTTGAAATGCGCATCTATAGGTGTTACACAATCCCTGGGTACGACACATTGTATTTGAGACTGAAGTATCTCCGAATGTTATGCTAAGGTTGGGGGACACCTGTTTTGCCAAATCGAGGCATTGTATCAGGACATTGACTGGATCATAAAAGTATATTGAAATGACATCAACAAATAATGGTGCATATAACCTCATTCATGGATCAGAATGCAAAATGGCATACGTACGGCAAGAACGAAAGGAATGGGTGATTCTGCATATCACATTTATGTTTAAATACCTTCCATTTCCAGGGAAGGATGAGTATAACACTTCCATTTTTTAAACAACCACTGAAATTATATAATTTCATATGATGTTGCATAGCAGCGATCAAGCTGTAGTCGCATTTTTCACAAAATGCGATGAATTGCACGAAAATGCAAAAAAAAAAAATATTGTCTGTCGCGAAAATTCGATTTGTTAATAATGCGAAATTGTTAATAACATATTTCTTTTTTGTCATTTTTGCTCGTGATGACTTTGTGTGTCATAAAAAGTTTTTCAATATGTTAATATTTCTAAAATAATAAGTTTTTTTTTGCATTTGAAGTGTAAGTAGAAGAAAATTTAATATTAATTGATGTTACATTAATTTATAAGCCGCTAATTTTCTTTAGCATTTTGCTACAGCTTTTTTCTACATTTTAGCACTTTTGCATTTTCTGACCCAACGTAAACCCTGTTGCATAGCACAATGCATATATACGACGGTAACACTAAAACTTTTGAAAATGCTTAACAGCATCCTCTTCAGTCATCAGCAAATCCCAAATATTCATACTGTCCTATACCTACCAAAAAAAAAAAAAAAAAAGCTCCAACACTAACAAAACTTTGAGCTACATGCTACTTAAAAAAGAGAACAACTTTAATTAAAATACTTAATACAATAACCATTACCTGCCATACAGCTTTAAAAGAAAGTTCTAGAAAAACACCATTGATCAGCTCTTATTCCAAGGAGTAACGACCATCACACAAGGCGAAAAATACATAACTAAAATAAAATAGCTCATTTACTATGCACATGGAACTGTACATTTGCGTATGAATACATAACACACTCGTGCATTAGTACAATAAGTACGCCAACTAATACGTTGTCCTTTGCTTTTCAAGCAGTGGCGAATGTACTACGCACCAAGAGGGAAGGTTACGAAAAAAAAAACCCAAGATCACTGCACGAGCAATCCAGCAATTTTTTTCGGGGTTCCCAATTTTGTAAAAATTGCTTATTTTTGTAAATTTCCATACTTAATTTTGTGAATTTCAACACTTATTTTTATGAATTTTCATACCCAATTTTTAATGTCATTATTTTTGTTAAAATAATTGATAAAACCGATTTAAATTTTTGGTAAAATGCCAATTTAGGGCCATTTTAATCTATTGTATTTTTGTGAAAGGGCCATAAAACGGACCCAATCTTCATCTGCATTGACCCCTGTAGCTGCTATGTTTTTTAAAGTTTGAATTATACAAAAAGTGTTTTTTCCACCCTCTAATCGATGTTCATTTTTATAATGTTAGCTAAAGCTGCAATATTTCTGCCAATGATCACCAAACTGAAATAGTGACAGCAGATGTGGCAAAAATCTAAAATGTAATTTTTTCTAATGACCATGGGTACAAATGAAATAATCTAAGTAAGAAACGATACAATGCAGACAACTTTGGTGTTCTGTAAACAAAAAATTGTCACATGTTTCATTTTTTTTTTTTTTTTGTCAAGACCAAAGTTTTAAATAAAGTAAGTGTGCATTTCTCTACATAATGTGCATTTTGTTATAAAACCATAACAAATCTTTTTTATAAAATCCAAACTTATCTATTTAGCCCTAATTTAATAGTTACATTTTATATGGTTATACTGTCTGTAATTAATTATTTTCTTTTTCTTTTAGGTTTATAATGCAACCAATGCTAATCAAAAAGAAAAATATGAAACGGATCTCAAAAAAGAGATTAAAAAACTTCAGGTACGATTTTAGATTTTATGTTGTTTCCCTAACTTTATTATATATTTTAGTATGCAAAGTATTTAAGTTAGCAGAAGAAAGTTTGGTGTATATCACTTTAATTTCATTTTTGTCTGCTTAAGTGTTACTTGATCCCCCCCCCCTTTTTTTAAACCCAAATCTTATGTAACTATAAAAATTAGACATGCTAGATAAAAATTTTTGTAAGGTTCATACTTGTAAAGAAAATTCAAGGAAACCCAATTATTTCTTAAAACTCATTATTCAAGGAATAATTTGAAAATAGCTGAAAAATTAAGTCTGTCCTTGCCAGCTTGCTTTATTTTTTTTTTAATTTTTATTTATTTTTTTAAATAATCAATGCAGCAAAAAAATTTGGCTTTCTTGATCAGGAAAAGTAGTTAATTGTTGTTAAATATTAATACAATTAAAAATGTTACAAATATTAAAAATCTCAATCTTGTAAATTGTTGACGCATGGCTATTTTTTGGCTGGGGGGGAAAGGATAAGTTGGTGTTAATAAGGATTAAATATTGTAAACTTTAATATGCAGTGAGCAATGGTGTAATCAGAAGGAATAAAAGATAAAAATAGTTCTTAAAATAAAGTCTTTTTTATTCAGATATACATGCAGTAAAAGATCTAAAATAATTTTTGAATTCTTTTAAGCTCAAATACAAATTGCAACTAAGGATGTAAAATTTTTGGAAATTTTGAAGTGGTGGGAAAAAAAAAAGGAATTTTAACGTGTGGGGGGAAAGGAATTGGCTATTTACAAATAAAATTTTTCTTTTGTTATATTTTCTTAGAAAATATTTACCTTTTTAAAAAACTGAACATGAATATTTATGTAAAAGCTTTTACAATTAAAAAATTAGCCTTTCTGTTTCAGAATTTCCAGTTATTTTTCTTGTTCAAAACACCATTACTCTAATGAAATAAAATCATTATTGAATGATGCTTTTTTTTTTTTTTTTCTTTCTTCTTTTCTAGTATGAGAAAGTTAACAACTTTAAAATTAAGCTTTTGAAATCGAGTGTGTTACCATTTAAAAAGAAGAGTAAATCTTTTTTTTAAATTATCTTTGTTACTTTGAGTTTGATAAAAATTTTGTAGAACACATTTTGTCGATATAAAGTTATCTACAACTTCAATAATTACCATATTAGCTCGAATAAAATGTGGCATTTTTTTCTGTAAAAAAACATTAAAAAAACAAAACTCTTTCCCAAATTCAAGGCCTAAATATAGGATTTTTCTAATTATCTTGAAAAATTTTCAGGGTTGTGTTATATTCAGGCTAATACAGTACGATATTTTTATTTTTTTTAAATGAATATTTCAGGGATAAAAACCATTATCATTGAAAAATAAACATTCTGATAATTTGTAAAGAAAATTGTCAGTACTTTTTTTTAAGAGAGCACATCTGCTATTTTTTATTACTTTCACCTATTAGTTTTTGTTACTACATACATAATTTTAATCAATATAGTCATATGCAATAAAAATAATATAACTGATAAAAATAAGATTAATTCTTGTTAAATAAAAATTACCATAAGATTCAATCAATATTACTGCAACATTCTGAAAGGAAATTTTGATCCTAGTACAGGACACTCCCTCTAATCCAAACAGGCTGGGACTAAGGGTTGTGCTGATTATAGAAATTTGCAGATAATAGGTCATTTGGTTAACATGGGGAAAAAATGTGTATTTTACTAAAAAGTATTGGCAACAGTACGCATATAATTAGACAGAACTGAAACCAAACTGGTCGTAATAGTTATTTTGTAATAATATATGAAAAATAATATAAAAAATATTTTTTCAATTTAAGCGCTATCTGTTTTAGTTATTTAATAACATTTGAAATTTCACTTGGCAAATTTGTCTAGCAGCTTACTGATAGATATTCTTTTGTGCTTGGAGACATTGGTTTATTTATTTATGCGTGCTTATTAAAAGTATTTAATTGTATTTACCAGTTTGTTTCTGCCCATAAGATATTTCTCTAAAGTAATGCAAAATTATTCTGAATGAAAGTCTAATCCCATGCCTTTCCATGTATCAGTACAAATAGTGAATTTCCACAAATGATTATTCTAGGTATTAATATCAATAGGCTGATATTTTAGCAGACCTCTTTTTGTGGTCTTTTTATTTTCATGAAAGTTTCATCAGTCTTTCAGAGTCTGTGTAGAAACACTGAAACGTAAAATTATTTGTTTACACGTTAAATATATGGCGGATTACAGGAATTTGCGGATTAGAGGGAGTGTGCTGTATATATTACAAAGGGTGTATGTAAATCTTGGTCTACTTAGATGGTTACAAAGGGCTTTTTTAGTTTTTCTTTTCTTTTCTTTTTTTTTTTTTTTTGAGACGGACCTTTTTAAAAAATGTATCATTTTACCACCATTTTCTCCCGTCTGACTCTAATTAGCTTACTTGAAAACTTACAAAAGGGGAGAAAGGGGTAACAGCTCCTTTCTTGACTGACATCAAATATGCAAAACTTTGCATGTTTTTGAATAACTAATTTTCATAAACATATCAACAACATACTCTAAAAAGTAATTTTATATTAATAGTGTACCAATTCACTTGTACCTTTGTCTGTACATGCATGCATAGATATATTATGTTGCTGAAAGATTTTAGTATTTCTGAAGCTTGTCCCAGAAAGCATGACGAAATTCTGCCACTGGTGTTTTGTAGAAACTTGTATACTTGCCACTGTGTATATGTTTAAAAAAAATCTGTTTTTTTTTCTCAATTTTGTAGCGGTTACGAGATCAGCTTAAGACTTGGTTAAGTGCAAGTGATATTAAAGATAAGAAAAATATTACAGATGCTCGAAAGCGCATAGAACAAGTAAGTAAATTTTACTTATTGTATTGCTTTTATAAATTGTCCATATTAGCCAATTAATGTCATACTTTAATGATACAATTTTTATCATTGTTTTGTGAAGCATTAGTTTGCCTTAAGGGTTCTACTACATTACAATTCTTCAGCATTAGCATAGATATGATGATAAAATTAAACATCTACATGCATTCTTTTTTTGTTCTTCTTAAGCAAAGGGCTAAAAGACTCGCATAAACAACGGGCCAAGAGACTTCCCATAGACTCACTAAGTCCACTTTTTGTATGAGCCATTTGGCCCCTAATAAGGCTTATTTGAAAAAAAGGCAAAATTTTCATAGACAACACCCAAAGTTTGGATCAGATAGAACGTTACCGAGCTACACAATGCATGGTTTTTGCATGTTTCTTGGAACACAAAAACCAATGGAACACCTCTCATATTTGTAGTCCGGGAGCCAGCTGCCATTTTGGGGTCATCATTGTAGAAAAGATGAGATTTTTTATTTTGGTTCATTTCAAATTGTAAGTAAAGAAAATGAATGCCAGCTGATAGAGTAGTGGTGGGTGTAGTTGCCCCAGCCGCCCAAACATGTAAAATAATTTTAAAAAAATAATTATAATAAAAAAGTTTATTTCGTATACATGTTTATCACGTTGTATACAAATGAAAGAAATAGTCATCTGACTTTATAGCGGTGAATTATACATCAGCTGCCATATACATTCAGCTGTACAGCGTTGGATTGTACGCCAACTTGTAAAGAATTCTCATTAAGTAAAACAATAATTAAAAAGCTGAAATCTGGTGAGGTGACAGTTAACTTTATCACTTTTATGAAAAATATGGTCCGCTGAGTTTTTAATGGTGGAAAAGTCCTGAGCTGGCGATTGAAAGTTGCAGCGTCTTGCTACACGTGCAGATGCCTGATGTATTTCACTTGCATCAGCTGATCACTTTTACACTCCGAAAAATTCAGTGGACAGCATCTTTCAGGTAAATTGTGTTCAACAGTTGAGCAAAAAATAAATAATACATAACTTGAGGTATGAAATTTTCGTTTTTACGAAAGAAATGCGAATTTAAGCAAAATTTTCTTCGATGTTTACATTTAGAGGAAGGTGGTCCAAAATGATTCCCTTAAGGGGAAAACTTGAACAAAATAACATAAATGTTAAATAAAATTTTGACCCTTTGTCACAATATTTTACACTTATTTTTCATCATAAATATATTTTAATAATATTTTAAGCCCAAACAAAATAATCCTTCATTTGAAAATAATTGCAAATTGTTTTTATCAGCAGAATAAAAGATTAAAAGTAATTATGACTATACATTATGAAATAAAATAAGTTTTACAATCATATAGTATGCATAATTTGTTTTATGAAAATTTTAAAATAAAAAAAGTGTCACAAACAATAAATGGAATATTTCAAAATTATAATTCAAAAATTGTGGCCTACAATAAACTCAGAAACGAATTAAATAATTTAATGGAGAGTCATGCACTTGGAGAATGTCTGAATATCTGCCATAATGACTAGGGCCTGGTACTGGAGTTTCTTCAGTTGATGGATCATTTTACCCGGCAGTATGGCTGCCCACTTTAGTTCATAATACTGGAACTCACTGAGAAACATAAACTAAATAAGTGCAATTCACAGCTAAAAACTCACTATGTTCAGTCAACCAAGTCATATTTCTGTAAATATTGTATTTCTAAATAAATAAGAAAGTTAGTGCTTACCTCGTAATAGATACGATAAAACCCAGTTTTTGAATAATTACACTCAGACACATAATACCCGATCGCCTGTGCGTGTAGCAATATGCTGTAACTTTCAGTTGCCAGCTGACCACTTTTCCACCACAGAAAACTCAGCTGACTATTTTTATCCTAAAACTGGTAAAGTTAACTATCACTTCACCAAATTTCAGCTTTTTACTTCCTTGTATGGAGTATAAGGAAGTATTGAAATCCCGAAAAATTTCGGGGGGCCAAATTTCGACGAAAAAAAACAATTTTGACTACATCTAAATTTACTTTTAAGAATTTTTTCAATGCATCTCATCATAAGCTAGCATGCAGGATCATGTAAACACGTCTGCAACTCATTTTGACCAGCGGCGACTCTATTTTGGCCAGTTTTTCCATGCCATCTGTACATATGTAACTCGCATATCTCAAAAACTATTGGTCATAGAATGTTGAAATGTTATATTTAGGATATTTCTATGATCTACTTGTGCACCTCCCCTTTTGGTCTCAATGGACTGGATAGTTTATATACAGGACCGCCCAAAAGATTCGAAATACATTATGCTCTATGGTCCGAAATTCATTAAACTCTTATATCTCAAAAACTCTTAGGCGCAGAATGTTGACACTTTATATTTAGAATTGTTTGTAACATCTAGTTGTGCACCTCCCCTTTCGCTTCCATTCGACGGGATAGTTTATTTACAGGACCGCCCAAAAGATTTGAAATACATTACGATCTAAGGGCCGAAATTCATTAAAGCGTATATTAGAGGTATTGGGCTATTTCAAATGACTCAGAAGTGATATATGCTCTTAAGAATTGTAAAATGAATTTCTCCATTAAAAGAACTGTCTTTATCATTTATAGTTCTGCTACAGAAACACTCAAAAGATTTCCAATACATTACGGTCAGTGGCAATTTTAGGGGCATTCATCCATTTCAAGCACAATACCGTCCTACCATGTAAGTTAGGTAATGGTCCGACCACAGTCACGTGCCTCCTTCAAGAACTAAGCCAAAAGTCGCCAGCTTGGCAACTTTTGGTGTACGTATATATGTATTTAACTCTCAAATCTCAAAAACTATTAGTCGTAGAATGTTGAAATTTCATATATAAGATTGTAACATCGAGTTGTGCATCTCGATTCTTGGTTCCAATCTACTGGAGAGTTTATTTACAGGACCACCGAAAAGAATTTCAATACTTTAATGTCTATGGACATCTGTAGACAGTCATTGTTTGGTCCATGCCCAAAATCTTGCTATTTGTCGTCGACCTTGGCGAGTTTTGCCAAAATATCGCTAAATTTGGCGATAGTCAGTCATTTGGTCCATGCCCAAAATCTCGCCATTTGTCGTTGACCTTGGCAAATTTTGCCAAATTTGGTGCCAAATATTATTTTGTATAGCTCTAAAACTTTAACCCGTAGAATTTAAAACTTTTGCATTTAGAACTATTGTAATATCTAACTACTTTCTATATCCTTTTTGACTGCAATCGACTGGGTAATTTATTTAAAGGGTCAGCCAAATGACTTTAAATACATTAAGGTGTATGGATGCATTCAGTTCATTGAAAGTCTGTGCTCAATTACTACTTTGGCTATTCCCAAAATCTCGCAAACTATCTCAAGCTTGTCGGCTTTTGGTGAAATATCGCCAAATAAAGTGTCAGAAGGAAATCTTTCAAATTGAATTCAGCTGGTGATATCAAATTTTTGGCTAGAAATCACTAAACCTTACTGTTACTGATATTTTATCTCTTTCAAACAAAATAAGTTTACATGAAGTGTGCCGAAAATATTTTTGATTTAATTAACGTGCAAGGAAGTCATGGGTTGTCCACATCAGATTTATTATTATTTTACTTAATGGAGGTTCTTTACATATTGACGTATAATCCACTGCTATACAGTCAAATGCAGATGATTGTCAGCAGCTGATGTATAATCCACCACTATAAAGCCAGCCAACTGGTTTTTTTTTTTTTTTTTTTTTTATACAACATGATAAACACATGTACAAAGTATCAAATTTTTGATTATAATTTTTTTTTTTTAATTATTTTACATCTTTGGGTGGCCGGGCAGCTGCACCTACTGCAAATGTGCCAGCTGATGTTCACTTTTGTTATATGTATAACTAAATGAACTATAGGACGAGATTTCAGATTTTTTGTTATTGGTCATCAAAAATGCCAGCTGGCTCGCGGACTATTGCCACCCATGGCATTTTTCATAGTTTCATGACTTACGTTTACTTATAGTTAAGAGTATTTCTAAGAAAACAGTATTTCATGTTTTGCTTAAAAATTACTGAACAGCTAGGATATCTTTCCACAATGGTGACTTTTCATTATTTGGCGATTTACACATGCTCTTAATAATCATTGTTCATTTTAAGATTACCATGAAAAGTTATCCATGTATTCATCGAGAAAATTTGTTTACTATATCCTGTGAAAATGCCTCTGCTATAAGTGAAGTTGCTATGGATAATGATTTGATGTTCGGGAGAATGCTAAGTTGTTTTGAGAATAGTTCAAGTTGCTGCAGGAATATGACCTGTGGTTGACAAGAAGTTGCTGTCATTCATCTGTTCCTTATGGCAAAAATATATCTGACTTGGAAGAATTAAATTTTAATTAAAAAATTATCATCTTGCCTTTTTTTTTTTTTTAGAATGAAAATTAAATATTTTGAATTGAAAGCATGTTAAATATTTGCTTTTTACATTACTTTGCTAAATTCTCTTTCTATATTTTTGTCAATCTTTCTGGATCTTTAAGACACAGACAGCATTTAGATTTAAAAAAATATTTTTTTTCAAAGTTATCACTTTGTTTTCAATTATGATTATTTCTCCATAACATTCTTATGTAAAGAAATATACCCTCCCTAACATTATCATAAGTTATAATAATATTCCATTATAAAAAGCTAACCAAGTGAAGTAACTGGGATTTCATTTACAATAGTCAAAAATTTCCTGTCATAGGTTTCGGTAAAAACTAAATTAATAAATCTTGATAATGCCCTTTTAAAATTCATTCTGAAAAGAAACAGCTAACTAATAACATTCCTATTGCACATCTGAAATGATTGCTAAATGAGGAATAACAATATAAAGCAAATTTTAAACAAATGCTTTATGAATTAATTAGCACTAAAGAGTATTTTCAGGTTAAATACAAACACATTATTTGTTTATATTCTTTCCCTGATTAATCTAATGCTCCATGCTTCCACATATTACATTATTTAAAATATATCAATTTGTTTAAACATTATCTTAAATTGCTCCTTTTTTTTGAATGGTATTTATTTCCACTGAAATTGTTTTATTATTTTTCTTTTCAAGCAAATGGAACGGTTTAAAGTGGTAGAGCGTGAAACAAAGACAAAGGCATATTCAAAAGAAGGTTTAGGTGCTGCACAAAAACTTGACCCTGCTCAAAAAGAAAAAGACGAAATTAACTCTTGGTTAACTGTAAGTCAAATAATTAACTTTTTTTTTCTTTTTTACTGGGATTCATTATAATATATATTTTCTTCTTTTTATATCTTTTTTTAATTAGGCTTGTATTGACCGATTGAATATTCAATTGGATAAATTTGAATCAGAAATAGAAGTGGTCAATGTTAGTTTAAAAAAGAAAAAGAATGATAAAGATGTAAGTATGATGTATGTTTCGTGAAATTTGTTTCGAACTGTTATACTTTGAAAATGCCGAAACATTGCATGCTCTTAGATTCTTCACATGTCTAATGTTATAGAAGGCCCCACTATGGCCAAATGGATAAGACACTGAATATAGTAGATGGCTAAAGAGTGAAGGTCCAGGTTTCTGGACTATAGCATAGTTGTCAATCTAATGGTCTGGAATTTTTGGCTTTTTTTTTCCCCTGATGTTACATGAATGTGTCACTTATAATCTCCTTAATAAATCTTCTGCCACAGGTCCCGTAACCCTAGGCAGATAACCATTGTGAAGGTTTTTGCCTTAAACACAGTACATAAGTATTAGTGTTAAAACATTGAATTTTAATAAAGTACTGTTTAAAAGGGAAAAAAAAAATTGTTGAAATGTTTATTATAATCCATAAAAAAACAAACCTTTCTCTGCTACATTTGTTTGTATGTGCAATCCTTTTTCTCTTTAACTATATATTGTTCATATTTATGAATTTTATTATCTTATGTGTAAGGTAGTAAACAATGAGAACAACAACAACAAAAAAAAAATCATTCTTCTAAATTACTAAAATGTTTTTGCTTATTTATTTACCATTTATCCAAGTCTCCAAGTGTTCATTTGATATTTTAAATAACAAAAATTGCTTTTCTTTTTGTGTGTGCGTATGCATGCATTTTTTTTTTTTTTTTTAAAACAAGCTATACCTATTTAAAAGATAATTTTAGTAGCCTTCATTTTATTTTTCAAGTTGAAGATTTTTATACTTTTTGGATCATGTAAGTCTTATTAATTTCTTACTTTCTAATTCTTATTGACATAGATTTATAAACAGGGTTTGAATATGTATTTATGGTAAGTTGCTTAATTTAGGTGTTTATTTTTTGGAACTTTTTATAGTAATGAACTCCTGATAAGTGAGAATAGTCATTAATAACTCTATACATGTAAAAAAAGGCTTAAAATTGGCCTTGATTTTTTTTTCTAACCCTGCAATATTTAAACATTTGTTAATTGAGCTTAAAAAATACAAAGCTGTATCTAGAGGTTCATTTAATTTCTTTGGAAGGCTCATATTCAAGAACAGACATAGTGAGTTTGAAACTGACTACAGGGAAGAATTTTCCTTGAGGTTATGCAATGGAAAATTAAATGTTTTGTCCGTTATCATATCAATGAAATCATAAGATGCGATTAAAAATAAAATATTTTTCCATTCAGTGCAAAACTTTCAGTTTTTGGTAATGTGAGATTGGCAAGTTTCGAATCTTGTGAGTCAGCAAAAGTTTTTGGGAGTCACATATTGAATATAGACATATATTGAATTTATAAATGAAAAAAAGGTAGTCGCCAAGGGATACTAGTCGTCTGGGCTCCCAGGTGCCGGGTGTTTTTTGAACCCTGGTAATAATGAAACCCTGAACAAAAGTGGAATAAGAGTAGGCTACAGAACAGATTAAAATAGGCATAGCCTACCCATTATAATTAAATGTCACATGGGGTTACTTAAATGGTGCGTGTTCATTTCCTTGTCCCGGCTGGGAAAATATGAAAACAATGATAATTATCATTCACTCACAGGCTGCAGTAAGAAAGCACCTCTCACTTATGTATGTCAAAAAAGAAATGTTCCAAGTTCAAAAAACAGATTTTCCAACTAGATGTGTGTTTATCAGAAAAAATTATTTTTTTTAATGTGATTGTGTATTCTGATTCAGTTATCAATGTTTGTTTTTCAATTATTTTGTAAGAAGTAATAATAGGAGTAAAACCAAATTTGGATATGTAACCATTTCCATTTTCTTGGTGTTCAGTAAAAGTAATGCAATTTATTTAAAATTCATTGTATTTTAAAATTTATTTTATTTCCATTTTTTAGTGTATACATAGTGTAATATGTAATTAGCAATATGATGTAGTTCAATGTACTGATATTTCACTTTTAAGCTCTTTTTTGTAGTTTTTCGTTTATGAACGTCTCTCACTTATGCATGTTTTTCTGGCTGTCCCTTGCGCCTGTGATTAAGGGAGAGATTAAAAATCTGTTTAAAGGCACATGCTCTAAAACATAGGTTCCCAACGTGGGCGATAACGACACCTTGTGGGCGTTTGGGGCTATCAGGGGGGGGGGGTGGTAAAAGACCCAGAGAAAATTAGGAGGTGTTGATATGGCACGAAGGGGCGTGGGAAGATTAACCAATTATAGTCTAAAAAAGACTTAAAAATCACTCTCATAATTCATTTCTATCATGTGTGCGAAAATTCACATATTTCGATATGAGACTTCGCTGTTGAGAGAAAGAGATACCTCTCTAAAACTTTTATTCATCTTTTTTAAATGAAGAAGAAATTCAGTAGAGTTTCAATTCAACAATATTCTATCTATTAGTAATTTTTTTAATTTAATTGTTGTTTTCACCATGCATTATGTACGCTCTTATTTCTCTGGAGTGGGAGGGGGGCGGTATTGAAATATTCACTAGAAAAGGGGGCACCAGTTCAAAAAAGGTTGGGAACCTATGCTCTAAAATCTGTTTAAAGGCACATGTGATCCAAATAAAATGTTTAATTTTCTAGGAAATGATTATTGTTGACCACTTGATTTTACTTTTCAGTACAATATTTTGTTAAGTACTGATCTGAAGTATTCTTTCTTTTGCCATTTAGAAGGCAGATCGCCTTGAAGAGCTGAAACACCGGCATGGCAAGCATAAATATCATATCAATCAACTAGAAGCATTATTAAGGATGCTAGATAATGGGACTGTTGAAGTAGAAAAAATAAAAAAAATCAAAGATGATGTGGAGTATTATATTGACTGTGCAGAAGATCCAGATTTTCAAGACATTGAATTTGTGTATGATGATCTTAATTTAGAAGATTTAGACGATTATTTAGCCAAGCAACAATCTTCTTGTAAGTGTAATGCTATATACTTTTCTTATTAGCTGTATTTCTGAAAGCATAATTCAAAGGTTCCAATAGGAGAGAGCTTTGAAAACTTGTACTTTTACTGTAAAAGCTTCAGAGATTTGATTTGCTATCTGAATATGTAGATTCTTAAGCAATAATGCTTCTCATTGAATAACCTATTTATTGATATTTAATGAAATTGTAACATAAACCCTTTTAATTGACAAAAATTATTCTAAATTAACACAATATACTTTAGATCATTCAGACTTACTGTTGAAAAGCTTGATTACTTATGATGTCAGGCTTCTCCCCATGTCTTTCTGGCCTGGTGCAACACCCAGCAAGTTTTACTGACCGCTCTGAACCATGACTATTGTTTTAAAAGCTTATTAAGTAATATTATTAAAAAAATCCTGATTGTTGAGTGACTTTGTTAACTTATACTTGCCAACTCTACTATATTTTCCTATAAATTACAGTTTTTGGTCATTTCTGATGGTTTTCCCGGTTTCCATCAGAACCTCCTGACTTTTTCAGAATTTTGAAAAATTCCTAAATTTATTAAATTTGGAAAATTTTTTGCATACTGGGAATGTTTAGGGAATTGGCAGTCACATCTAGAGGTTTTTTTTTTAATAGTCCAAAAATTTCCAGATATGAGTTTTTTTTCCCCACCGAGGGCCGAAATTGAACTGAAACATATTTTTAAGCATCCTAGTTTCAATTTTTTCTCACTCCTCTTTTAAATGACTAGTTTTTCTTTTGCATTCCTTTATTTAAATCTCAAATGTCATTACATTAAAAGTTGACCTATTTTATATTTAATTGTACAGATTTGTGATAATTAAAAAAAAATTAAGATATTTTGCAAGTTGGAATTTATTTTTTATCAAATTTGCCTAAAAGATCTCCATGCAAAATACGGATGCGATGAATATTTGCCTTATGAGCCAAATATTCAGTTCGGCTGAATACCTCAGTTCAATACTAAGACAAAGTAATTTATATTCATGATAAATATTAATTGATATATTTAAAATAGCATACTACTTATAAGTTCTAGTTGTGTGAAGGTTATGAGTTTAGGTCCCATTGTGTGGCTGTCGATCTAACAGTCTGGAGATTTGGTAGGTTTTCTTCAGATGTAATGTGAATATGTGTTAGAACCCCTTAGAAAGTCCTTCTACCAAAGCACCTCCCATCCTTGGCAGATCAAACTAGCATAGGGTTGCCAAAATCACGCAAACAATCATCAAACGTAAGTTTTAGTTATGTGTTACACATTGAGATATAAATATACTGTTTATATAATAAATATACAAATTTATATTAAAAAAGATTTATATGTTTCGGGTACTAAAAACTGTTTCAGATTTAGACATTTCAGTTCAGGATCATGCTTTACTGTACTCTTTTATTTTATACCTTTAAACTTAAGTAATGCTGTGTCTTTCATAGTTTTAAGCTACTGGTTTAGTAACTTACCAAGATTATTCGTCATTTTATTTTACTTACTCTCATAAACATTTATTTTAGACCAACAGGCACAATTGGATCTTAAATTGGCATCAGCTGATGAAGAAAGCTCACTTGTAGCTTCTACACCAACATCGGCAAGTTCTAATTCTCCCAGTCATAGCCCATCTCTAGGAAATCATTCTTCTGAAGTAAATATTTAATCGCATATTTCTGTTCTGTCTACTTTAGATTAACCCTTTAATGTGGGGTGTCCTTGTCATGAATATTGTAATCTATTATGAAAGAGGGAGGAATAGCCTGTTTTTCTGTGATTTTTCAATATTTAAATTGCTTGTAATTGTAAAATATTGCACTTAATTATATAAGAAGTTTGTTGTTATGAATGTTCACTTAAAGGTTATGGATGTTCGATTTGATTTATTCTTATACAATTATGCTTGCATTTGTTTGAAAGTTTTTTCTTTTTTTTTTTTAAATAGAATTCAACTCCTTTACCAAAAGTAACAAATATCTCTGAAACAAATTCTCCTCGAAATACAACAAAAGAAGAAACTTCCTGTCGCATAGAAAATAGGTAATTTTTCTTTCTTTTTTTTTTTTTCTTTTTTTTTTTTTTTTTTTTTTAAGAAACAAGTTAATCCATATTAACATTATAAAGAGGTAAAATTTATTTGTATGGTGGGTTTTAATTTGTTGAACTACTGAAGAGATTCAAAAATTTTTTTTCACCGATAGAAAGCTACACTATCTTTAAGTACTACAAAACTGTTAATTTTAAACTATAACCCTCACAAAAAATAATCAAATGAAACTGGTGTTTAAGAGATGAAATAATTAAAACTTTGTAAAGTGCCACGTAAAAGGTACTTATCAATCTGGACATTTGTTTCATGCGAAAAATTTTCAACCATCACAGGGTTTCCAGAGACCTGGGATTTGGGAAAAAAGTCGGGGAAATTTGAAGAAAGTGAAGAAAGGTCAGGGAAATGCAAGAATATTTGAATTTTGCGGCAAAATCAAGAAAATACTTCCTGTTTGAACCTAATTGTAGAAATTGTTTTATTTTCATTTTCTTATTTAACCTTATAAATAATTTTAAAATGTGTCCTTTATTAACATACCTTGTTCAGTTGAAATATTCTTTATTTTATCCTAAATTAATCAAATGTGGTTTTAGAATCCAGTGATGTTACATAAAACTTTTGTGTATATTGATTTTATTATCAGTAGTAGTAGTAGTAAAAAAGGGACAAAATATATGAAAAGTTATTAATTAAAGGATGTAATATTAAAAATAGAAAAGCAAAATTCAGGAAAGCACACTAGATAAAAAGTCAGGGAAGAGCATGATAGACGTCAGGGAAGCAAAAGCTGTGAAATCTGTAGAAACCCTGCATCAGCAGAAGTCCATACACTGATTGGGACTAAGGACTGAAAAAATAAACAGAAAAACTCTCTCTTCGCTTTTGTTTTCTGTTTATTTTTTCAGTCCCCAATCCTAGTCTGTCTATGGAGTTCTGCGAATGAAGGTCGAAAATTTTTCTGCCTAAACACATGTGCAGATTGAAAAGTGCCTTTCTCTATGTTTTGTTATTTTATAAGTTTTAATTATTTCATGTTAACCTAACTATTCTAGATGTACATATTAATGGTTTTCCCTAAGCCTTTTTGATTGGTTGCACAATCCAGCAAGATTTACTTACTACCTAGCCAAATAAAGGGAGAATGACATTCTCCATTCTGCAGCTGTATTCAATTACATCTGACTATTCTGTAATGCCACAGAGCTAACAACTTTCTTGGGGGGGGGGGTATTAAACACTTTTTAAGCTTAAATGATCGGTCTGGTAGTCGATTTTATTTATTTTAATTCCCTATAAAGCTACAGCTTTGAAATTTAGTGTTGCAAACTGGTGTAGGTAACTGATGAAAATAAATGAATATGTAAAATATATTTTTCAGAGATAGAAAATATACTTTATAATGGAAATAAATCAAAAAGTTATATTCTATTCCTTTTTAAAACCATATTTTAGCTTTATATAGAACTTTAAAATCCTCCATCTTAGAATCCTGATGACTAATCTGTATGAAAATTATGTATTGGACAGCAACCTTAATGAGAAATGATTTTCTATTACACATGTACTTCAATTACCAGAGGTGCCAAAATACACCATTCTGGCACCTTTGGTTCCAAATCATATGATTCCAAGCAGGGCTTCAAATTATTCTTTTTCTGTATAAGGAATAATTTGAAGCCTTGCTTATTTCCATTCGTAATAAGGAGTGGTAATCTATTACATCCTGAACGCATCTTGGAACATACTCAAATAAATGCACTTGCTTACATGGTAAACCTCAACCCTGTTAAATATTGTACTTTTGTTATTAGTGACATCCTTTTGTATAAAGTTTTGAGTGATGCACTGCAAACTTCAAACTCCAAAGTAATAAAGTGAAATTAATTATTAAATTGTTAGGTGGTCTTTTTAATATTTTATTATGAAAATTTGTTATCAGAGCTTGTATTTAATTTTAAGTGTAATTACTAGTTTCAGCACTTTTTGAAGTTTATTTCTAATGAAAATCTTTATGCATTTTTTTCCCCCCAGTGTACCAACCGAAGGTAATGTTTCATCATTGTCAGTTGCTGATATGTTTAACTGCCAAACTGTGATACATTCAAAATCTTCCCCTCCATACAATGTTACTTCTGGAACATCAAACAAACATTTTGAAAGTGAGCTATTTTTAGAAAAAAATTTATTCAAACAATTAAATTGCTTTCAGGTATATATGTTGTTGAATATTCTCTGATGGATTTCTTCTATGTAAACTAGTTCATATTTATAGTAAAAGTGGTTAAAATATGTAATTATCCTCTGTCATCAAAACATACACGTCTTCAAAAAATAATGGGAAAATCACAGAAATAGCAATAACTCACTCAAAAATAAGCCAATCTGTGTGAAAGTGGAATATGTTGTCAAATAAAAGTTGCTGATTAAATCTGCAGCACACAAATTAATGGCATTGTTACCAGAATAAATAATTTGCTAAGGGCATAGAAAATTGCTTGTTTTGAGATCAAGCCTGTAATTTTTGCTGTAAAGAAATCAAGAATAACCAATTCAAATCAGTGACTTCCAGGTATCATTTGTTAGAAAAACTGCAATGGGGAGCTATTGGAGGAAACTAGAGGCAGGGCAAAGTCAAACACAACTAGCCAGATGGCTCGATGTCAGTCTGTGGTTCATAGACTTTGGCAATGATTTCTAACTACAGATTCAGCATCCAGTAGGTTCAGACGCAGAGGACCAACTGTTAGAGCCAGCACTGATGACCGATATTTGTTATTATGCCCACGAAGGAATAGAACCATCATGCGGACTCAACTCATGGCCTCCTTCTTCCTGCAGCTATCGGATGGGTGTAAAATGTCAATTGTACATAGAAGGCTTCATGAAAGTGGTTTAAGATTTGTTTCCGAAATTTTTCTGAAAATTAATAATTTTTTATAGATTGTCCATTTGTAAAGTACATTGTACAACTGGAAGAGACATTCTAAATTTTTTTTGGTTCTTTAATAAAGCTGTTCATAAGTTATGTGATTTCTTAAAGAGCAGTCTTAAGAACAGAAACCTATTTTAGTAAATCCTAACCTAACTCTTGTTCTGCTATCAAGCTTGCTACATAAATCTTTGTAGTGCAATTCAAAATGTGATCTTGTACATTTTCTGCCAACAGTGCAAATATTAGAATAAAATTTATATATGCCATGATTTTCCTCAGTGGTTTATTTGTATTTTCATTTTCATTAAAAATAAATAAGTGCCAAAAGAAAAAAAAAAGTTTCTGGTTTACTAAAATGTGCATATTGTTTCTAATCATTCTTTTACAGTGTCCAATAATCATGAAAGTTCTTGGCCATCAAATACTTCTGCTAATGAAGAGCTCGGTAATAGTGTAAATACGAAGCCTTTCCAATCTCAGAATTCTAGGAATGAGACATTCATCACCACTACTGTTAGCACTTCCAAATCATCTGTTAATAATTCTGTGTGGACAGATACAAAGTATTCAAATAGTGAATCTATTAGTAGGGATGACTCTAATGACAGCAACTCATTGCCTAAAACTGAAAATCAGCTGTATTCACTGTCTGACAATAAAAATATTGTGGTGAATTCTCAAGATCCAGTGAAGATATCACAGTGTAATGTTCCAGTGAGCCTGTCTTCTAATTCAGGGGTATGTACATTTTAATCACCCGTTCATTCTGTTTTGCTTACTATGGGTTGCCAGATTTTGTTTAGGAAGGAAAAAAAAAACCTGATTTCTTGTGAAATATTAAACAGGAATATTACAAATTTGGGATTCAACATACAGCAGAACCTGTCTGACGTGACCCCCTTAAGAAAAAAGGTTATCACTATAGACCAGTGGTTCCCAACTTTTTAACATTTGTGCTCCCCCCCCCCCCCTTTCCCTACATTCCTGAGCATACATTATAGTTTTTGATTCTTCAACAATAAACATTGAGTCACCTTTTCTGAAAAATAATGTTATTGGTAAAATTTGAATTAACATTTTAAGTGAAAATACAGTGGAACCTGCTATAGTACCTTGGTAAAGTTACCACTTTTGTACAGTTTCACTTTATAACCACCATACTTTACGACCTTTGATAGGTGACCATCTTTATAGTGACCAGTTTTGTTCCTCCAAGGTGCTTCTTAAACAGGTTCCACTGCTGATATGTTTTAGAGTAAAAATAAGAAAACATAAGATGATTTTTTTTTTTAAAGCATTCATTATCACATGCTCTTTGCTCGTTTTTCTCACCCCCCACCCCCCTCTGCAAATGCTCCACGCCAATTGGTTGGGAAACACTGCTATAGATAGTTGGTCTCTTTACCAAGGTGGTCACTTTAGCAGGCTTCACTATATTTGCATTTTTGAAAAATTAAAAGAAGGTTTGTCCCAGACTGCTGTCTCTATTTAGGGGCATAAATTAATTTCAGCACATTTGTATTTGTATGGGTGAAACTATTTTGTGAACAGTATCAGACACAAAATACTGTGTTGATTCAAGCAAAATAGTTACTTATCCAATTAATAGGACACCTATGTTAGTATGCGAAGGATAGCAACCTTATGTCTTTTTCTTAATTTACATATTACATTTCGGGGGCATAGATTAATTTCAGCACATTTGTATTTGTATGGGCGAAACTATTTTGTGACACAGTATCTGTCAAAAAACACTAAGTTGATTCAAGCAAAATAGTTACTTATCCAATTAATAGGTTACCTATGTTAGTATGCCAAGGATAGCAAACTTATGTCTTTTTCTTACATTTTCATATTACTTTTGTTTACATTATTTCATTTTTATCCATTAGAAATAATTAAATGTTTTGATTTTACCATACTATTACCAATACTTTAACTTGACTACTTGTGACTCGGGTAATGGGAAAAGTATCACTAAATATCTGTGCTGCATAGCACTTAAGTAAAAATTAATTGAAAACTTTGTGAAGTAAATAACACATAGAGAGATACATAGCAAGATGGTCATTTTGGGTGGTACAAAGAGTAGACCATTTGTACCACTCAAATGATAGTCTTGCTGATCTAGCTACTTATGTGTTAATTTAAAAGTTTTAAATGAATTTTACCTTTTGACACCAGTTTTTGTTAGTTCACCGTTCTTGTAATTTAGGTAAAATAAGTTTTTAAATAACAAAGTTTCTTAACCAATTATTGTAATATATTGGGGGGGGGGGGAGAGAGAGAACTCATGAGCAGAAGAAAATGTAAACGGTAAAAATTGATGAAAAATTCATGACCTGAATTAGATCTGAAAATTCATGACCTAAATTGCTTATGCAAAATTTAATGTTGATTTAAACTAGCTGTGTGTATGTGTGCCTAGGAGAATTATGCTTGTGTGTATGGGAGAAAGACCATATTGTTCTGTATCTCAAAAAATAACTTAAAAGTTAAAAACAACTACCATTAAGAACCTATAAAAGCATTGTGCTGGGCGGAAGTTCCTTTTGGTTACTTCTTACGACTGTACTCATTGCCAGACTGCTTTCGTTTCCTTTGTCGTCATTGCCAATGTTGTGTTCTTGCCTAAGCACCATGTGGTGCCATCTTTCATAGATATGCTTGCGCTACATCATTAACAATGTCAGGAGTGGAGATTATTACACTCCACTAGCATAGCTGCCAACTCTTCTGATTTCCAAGTAGACATCTTGATTTTGGTTATTTCTTTAGTCTTCCTTTCTCTGTTTTTTAGCTTTTCTTTTATTTACTGATTGAGTTTTTTTAAAAAATGCTATTTTTTTAACAAGAAGTGTTGGGATTTCAATTTAGTTCGCACTTGAGCATAATTTTTCTGAACTGTAGCAGCCCTCCCTATTTTGCCGCTAGCTTGGGACTTTATAGAAAGAGTATTTTTTTCCATTTTTGCCTCATTCATCCAATTCACCCTTTCGTTTCCTCATTCAGCAGTAGTTATGTGTGCCGTGACGGTGGCATCAAGTGGCCCTAATACATGTCTGCTGATGTAACTGTGTATAAGTGGAAAACAAGGACAATTTCACTCTGAGTTTCATATTGGCACTCACTTGCTATGTTAGAGCTGCATGTCCTTCTTAAAATATAAAAAGAAGAAATATCTTCGCGCTTCTTACATCACGGAATTTATCGTTTTTTCAGAATTGCTCTTTAGAACAAAAGAGTAACTTTTGTAAGATATATTATACATATATCAAAATATGTTAACGGTGAAAGAAAATTGATATTAGACCACATAAAGACTGTCAAGCAAGTGTGTAATAGAAAAGCAAATTGGTAGAAAAACTCAATTACTTTTCAACTGTGATTTTGACAGGTATAAAATCACTTGACATTTGTAATTGATAAAATTTTTAATAGAACATATTTTACCTGAAAAAAGCCACAGATGATTCAGGTCCATTATTTTAAAAGATGTTTCCTGATTCTAAATCATGAAGAAGGGGGGAAAAAAAGTGCCAGAACTAAATCTTCAGAAGTCATAGGCATTTTTCAAGATGGGGGAAAAAAAATTAATTTGATTTACAAGAATAATTATTAGCACTGTAAATCATTACTTGTTCCAAAACAAGCAGATACTGCTTATAACCAACTGTTCACAGAAATGAACAAACAATACTAGCCTCACATTCTTCCTTGTTAGTAGAGTTTAAATTTGATTGGAAAAATCTTTTTCTTTTACCCTGATTTTTCCTGTTTTGAGGCAAAATTGGTTGGCAGCTATGTACTAGGCCTTAGATGTATGCTCAAAGTACATGAAAATATCTTAAGCAAAATTATACCGTACTCCAGTATCACTCTTAACATCCACCAATGATTTGATTAAAAAACCTAAACAACAACATAACAAACAGGGATATAATGGTAAGCTTCAAAGTAATTAACCTTTACCCTTCCATACACGCAACATACTATTGTTAATTACTTCTTTTCTTAAGAAATAATTTACAATAAAATTAAGGAAATCTGTGATCATAAAAAAAATGGCCAATACCCTAATTAGTACAAATAATCTAATACTATGAAACTTGTTTTTCCAATTCAATAAACGATTTTAGCATCAGAAATAGGGAGTACCTATGGGTTCCCTGATATTGGGTGTAATCACAAATTGGAAAATGTGATTGATTGAAAACACAATAAAAACAAAATTTAACATTACAATAAAAACTTGGTGATGCATTGTAGACAATATTTTTGCAATAGTCAAAACATACGACATAAACTTTTAATGAACTTGAATGATTTGGACAATAATATCAAATTCACTTATGAAACTGAAAACTATCCTGCATTATTTTAACGTCAAAATAATCAGTCACAAACCTGACCATTTTCTAACTACAGTATGCAGAAAACCAACAAACAATAATGAAGTAGTCAGTTACATTTCAAAAACCCACATAACTGTAAAATCCCCCCAATAAAATCAAATGTGTATATGTGTGTATATATTATATAAATTATCAAATTTTGTTTTAATGACACCCTTTTAAAAAGTGAAATAATTTCATTAAAAAAACAATGTAAATATGCTGGATATAAATAATAATCTTGTTCCTAAACTTTTAAAAAATAGATTAAAGAAATTTAAGGATATCGGCAGTAGACAGCTGGGAAGAAGTAAGCCTGTTACTGTTATCTATCCCATGCTGCAGAGAAGCAAGCATAAAAATAGCTCACAGTGCCAATAAGAATGGAATTAAAATACCAATTAAACTAAACATTATTATCTTTAAAAAGAATCAGAACTGTCAAAGTTTTAATTAAAGAAGAAACAGCAGGCATGTACAAAATAAACTTAAAATTTAGCAAAATAAGTAAAAAATCATTCTACATTAAAGTAACTAAAAGGAAAATTAAAGAAAGAAAAAAAGAACACGTAGCAGACTTAAAATTCAGAAAATTAAGCTGAGCCCTATCTTGTATCACTCAAAAAAGAAAGCATAGCAATAGATCTAAACAATTGAAAAGCAAAAAGACGGATAGTATAAAATCATTAAAAACAGTTAAAAACGCATTAAAATCCGTTATGTAGCACTTTCGGTGGCAGCCACCACCTTCTTCAGCTCAGGTCTTAGTTCTACATGCCCAGCTCTCTTCCTCAGCAAGGCGTCCCACCCAGGATCTATCTGCGCATGCGTCATATCATTTATAGCGCCATCTGTGGTTATAATCTGTAATGCTTCCATATTTAGGGCATAATAACTATTTTTGTAATTGGCGAGTTTTTGGCTATTGTTAAAGTTGATTTCTATGGGGCGTTCTCGGGCTATTTTTGCGAGGGCAGTAGTGGTTTTATTGAATTTAATGTCAGTTTGATGTTCCTTTTTTCGGTCTTTGATTTTTCGTTTTGTCATACCAATTTAGCATCCTGGTTTATTAGTACTATTGTCTGTAAAGCTTAATTTATAAATACTGGCGGTTTCATCAGGATTAATATTATCTTTATCACTGCGAATGCGTTTGAAGATATTTTGATTGGGTTTTATGGGGATTTTGATATTTTTCTTGGCGGCTTCATTTGTAATTTTTAGAGTGGCTCTCCTGCAGTAGGGAATGGCATTGGTAAATTTTAGTTTCGGATTTTGATAGTTATTAATTTGCTCCAGTTTTTTTATTCTCTCTCTTTTTTTTTTTTTTTCTTTTGGTAGGTGTATCGTAATGAGACTGTAAGGTTTTTCCTTTTGGTTGGTGTATCGTAATGAGACTGTAAGGTTTTTTTTTTTTTTTTTTTTTTTTTGTAGGTGTATCGTAATGAGACTGTAAGGTTTGGTTAGAAACGTTTAACTTTTTAGGTTTCGGTTAGAAAGGTTTCGAAAAAAGCGAAACCTTTCTAACCGTAACCTTACAGTCTCATTACGATACACCTACCTTTACCTCTGCAATATCTAAAATACAATCCTTCGCCAATCAAATACACATGACTTACATACGAAACCACAATCAAAAATTAAAATACTGGCTTAAAAACAAACATAACGTAAAAACCATACCCGTAAAAATAGAAAATCAATATATAAATATCTCTGACTACCATCTAACTCAACAGCAACACGACATCCTAAATTTAGGACCTAAATATATCCTGAATGATAATATAAACATTTTTTATTCAATAGCCAGCATTGAAACCGCAATAGCCGACCTCCCCCCTCCGGACAAAAACTACTTAAGAATTATAGCCCAACAAGAACTTATCAATAAACTTAACACCCCCTCCCGCGACGACGCTGATCGCCGATGCATAAATGACTTAAAGAAAAACAATAATATAAATTGCTTAAGCTCAGATAAAACCGGCAAAATAGTAATAATGAATAAAAATGATTATCTCACCCAGATGGAAGAAACCATTAATAAACTACAAATAGAAAAATTACCAAAAGACCCAACAGGAAAAATTTTCAATAAAGTCAAAGAATTAATCAAAAATGGATCCTGGCCAGCTAACAGACAACCCACTTTAACTAATTTTGCACCCATAGCCCCAAGAATTTTTGCTAAACACAAGGACCATAAAACCCCTCCCTCTTTAAGACCCATAGTCAGTAAATGTGAAGGACCAACTTATGCCCTAGAAAAATATCTAAAATCCATCCTACAAGAGCTCATGCCCCAAAGTAACAATATTTTATCCTCAACTGAAGACTTGATTCAATGCATTAAAGATAAAACAATAAACTCGCAGGAATGCTTCGTCAGCTTTTACGTTACTAACCTTTACCCCTCCATAGATATTCAAGCAATGAATGCAATAATCAAATCACCTCCAACATTGATAATAGCTCTACTTCCACTACAATAAATAGCGCACTTAATCTTGCCCTTCACAACTCATATTTTCAATTTAATCATAATTTCTACAAACAAAAGAAAGGCGTGCCTATGGGGTCGCCGATCTCAGGTGTCATAGCAGACTGGAAAATGTGGCTTGTGGAAAGGACCATATTTGATAAACTATCCAACCACATAAAAACTTGGTTTCGCTACGTAGACGATATCTTTGCAATAGTTAACAAAAATGAAACTGAAAATATCCTCAAAGAAATCAACTCAATAGACAATAACATACAATTCACCATAGAAATAGAGGAAAATGCCACCATTAACTACCTAGATGTCAAAATCAATAGAGATATGAAGAATAATATTAATACTACAGTTTTTAGAAAAGCCACCAATAATAACGAAATAGTACATTTTAATTCAAAAACTCCATACAAATTCAAAATAGCTGCCATACGATCCTATGTCAATTGCGCAATTACAGTATGCTCAAATGAAAAACTGCTCAATGAAGAACTCCAAGTTATTAAAACACAATATAAAAATGCAGGGTACCCAAAATCAATAGTAAAAAACCTTTTCAAACAGAGAATCAAAAAACTGGAGCAAATTAATAACTATCAAAATCCGAAACTAAAATTTACCAATGTCATTCCCTACTGCAGGGGCGCCGCTCTAAAAATTACAAATGAAGCCGCCAAGAAAAATATCAAAATCCCATAAAACCCAATCAAAATATCTTCAAACGCATTCGCAGTGATAAAGATAATATTAATCCTGATGAAACCGCCGGTATTTATAAATTAAGCTTTACATACAATAGTACTAATAAACCAGGATGCTGTATTGGTATGACAAAACGACGAAGTATGACCGAAAAAAAGGAACATCAAACTGACATTAAATTCAATAAAACCACTACTGCCCTCGCAAAAATAGCCCAAGAACGCCCCCATAGAAATCAACTTTAACAATAGCCAAAAACTCGCCAATTACAAAAATAGTTATTATGCCCTAAATATGGAAGCCTTACGGATTATAACCACAGATGGCGCTATAAATGATATGACGCATGCGCAGATAGATCCTGGGTGGAACGCCTTGCTGAGGAAGAGAGCTGGGCGTTTAGAACTAAGACCTGAGCTGAAGAAGGTGGTGGCTGCCACCGAAAGTGCTACATAACGGACTTTAATGCGTTTTTAACTGTTTTAAAGATCTAAACAATTTTGAAAATATAGCTAATTATCAAAATAAAAGTTATTAATTTTACTGCAAAACAGTGGAAATAATTTCCACCCCTGTAGCTGTTTGTCCAAGAGCTTAACATTGGCAGTGACAATGAAGGAACCGAGAGCAGTCTGCTGATGAGTGAAGTCAAGAGAGGTGACCGAAACCTGCTTCTGTTCAATCAAAACGGTGCTTTCATTGGTTTTTAATAGTAGTTGTTTTTAACTTTGAAGTATTTTAGAAAGTATATCCTTTTATTATTTTAAGAACTTTGCATAAAGTGCTCAAAAAATCTATTTATTTTTTTTATTTTTTTCTTTTCTTACAATGTCAATACCATATGTAGGTGACAGATGGTACTGGAACAACTTTGAGAAATCTTGCAGAACAAAGTGTTATAGGATCTGGAATAACAAATCACATTCGTAGTTTCTTCCCTTCTGCAAGCAAAGGTACAATTCTTATGCTATTATGATGCTGTGCTTAATTTTAATCTTAAAATGCAGAGATTTATTTGCATGTTAAATGCAAGTTTTTTTAGATATGTAGCTTTGTTACTGAATAATGTATTTAATTCTATTTGTACCAGTGTTGTAAGACACCTTTTTGAACTTTAAATATTTTATATATTTAATCATTTTCCTCATTTGTCTTTTTAATTTTAAGTATTAAAAGTAAAACAAGTTATTTCTGTTCAGTAACAGTGCGTCAAAAGATAGTGTGTGCTAAAAATGAATTAGAGAAAGCCACAGTAGAAAAAAGGATGCTAGAGTTGTGATTCATCAAATATCCCTAAGCTTATATTAAAATCTTTGTCAGATTTGCCTTCATTTGGATGATGATAAATCTTTAATTGTGCTTTGAAAATTCAGTATGAACCTTTTCCTGCATTATAAGTACTCTAGCAATTTAAAATAGCAAGATGAAGCAAAAACATTAAAAGTCAGTATTTAAAGTAAAAAATCTGGAGTGACTCCACTCGACTTTCCAAATACTTGATATTTACCAAGCGTGTTTGATTAAACTCAGTCCAATGCAGTATTCAGGTGCTAGTAATGCACTTCAAATAATTTGCATCTGCAGGCCATAATGTATACAAATTCTTTTTTGTAGCTCTGTACAAAAACTTTAAGCCCTACACGCATCAAAATCTATACAGGTTGTTTGATGGTGACCTATAATATGCATACCCTGTTTAAGCTTATTCGAATGCACCATGTGGACTCTAGCACAATTTAAATTATTTGCATCTATAGGCCATAATGTATAATTCTTTTCTGCAACCTTATGAACGAACTTATCAGTTCTACACACACCAAGCCTCACCATGGCACAGTGGTTATGCCACTGAAATGGTAGATGGCCGAAGGGTGAAGGTCCCGGGTTGGGGTCCCATCGCGTGGCTGTCGATCTAATGGTCTAGAGTTTTGGTAGGTTTTCTCCAGATGTAACGTGAATACTCATTAGAACCCCTTAGGAAGTTCTCCTACCAAGGCATGCCCTCCGTGGCAGATTGCCCTAGTGTAGTGTTGCCATAATCACACACAACTACACACACCAAAATCTATGCTGGTCATGTGACCATGATATAAAATCTACATACCCCATTTTGTGCTTAATTGAGTGCACCATTTAGGAGCTATCTTGTTCACTCACATACATAAACACATACATACATACATACATACATCACCATAAAAATAAATAGCATAAATGAATTCAGAAGACATCAAAATGAGTAAAATACATCATCTCGAAGATGAAGTTTTTCATGATAACAATACTTCCCTTACATGGTGCATATTCAGAAAGTAATGTTGAAGAATTATGAACAGTTCTCATTGATTATAGCTTTAGGTATATTTTAAACTTTCTCTTTGCAGATTTGTCAGCTACGCACAATGTATCACGAAACAATTCAAGTGACTTATTTTGTGAAACATCTGGCAATAATGCCTCTGAAACTCGTGAGGCTCATATTAATCTATCTACTATTTTTGGTGAAATTCCCGCTCATACATCTCCTAGCAATGAAGAATATCTAGCAATTCTGGACAGAGCCAAAGATTACTTGCCTCAGCCAATGGACTCTCAAAAATTAAGGTTTGTATTATTTTTATTTTGAAAATGTGCTGAATCATGTTGTATGATTTTTTGTTATTTTAACATAATTTGTAGTACTTATTATTTTTAATTATATGAAATAGTAATAAAGGTTCTGAGCTGAACCTATAACTTAAAATAGGTTTACACAGTGATCCCGATAACGCCTCTATATGCGTATTTAATGCCTTAGAAATTTAGAATAGGCCTTAAGAATTTCGGAATGCATGTTTTTACGCATTGCTTTTCCATATAAAATTACGTTTTATCATCTGTGATTACGGTGATATTTCCCCTTGAAAATGATTTTTATTTACTGTCAACTCTCTGAAATCTGCAATAACTTTTAATGTAAACAGTGAAATTTACAGTTAACACTAACAGTGTATCTAGATTGTGTAATCAGTTATGTATGATTTATGTGTTAAATGCAATTTAATTATGCATTTGAAAATGTAGCATAATTCGTTGCTATAATTACTCCTGTGGATAGGAAAATACTCCTTCTAAAATGGTTTAAAAGTATTTTTACTCTTCTGAAAAAATCTTCGATCACTGGATTTACAGTAGAGCTGCCAAGTTGACATTTCTGTGTTATCTTCTCTTCCTCTTCTAAAACTGGTTTGATCTGAATCATGGCTGGTCACATTTTTTTCTCTTGTAAAAAACACCATTTTACAAAACAAAGTACATGATGAAAAACACTTTACCTTCAGACTTCAATATTGATATTTAAATTCTCTGGAATCTCTTAAAATCTCTGGAATCAATTCGAACTATACATGTAAGAAAAAGTTTTGTACCCTATCGTGCAGAGAACGGGTATGCAGCTAGTATTACACTATTTTCTGGATGTACAAAACATTTTATAAAGCTCGCGTTTACGTTTTGCCGACTGGATTGTATGGTGAGTAAAGCACCGTACTACGGTTTCAAGTTCAACTCCCGGCGGTCGGGGTTCGATCCCCGACTGGCCGTGGTTGTCATTTGTTCGTCCCTTCATAGAGGGAGATGTTCGTCCACCTACTAGGTGCCCCCATAATAAAGTGGCCAGCAATTCCGGCCTGTTGTGGCCAAAGCCTACCAAAGCAGCAGATGGCCATTGGGGGGGAGAGAGTTTCCATTTAGAACTCTTAAAAAAAAAAAAAAACTCTTTATCCTCTCGACAATATATACCAAAAACAATCGCTGTAGATTACTCATAAATTCTACCTTTACAATACCTCCGTTTGGCTAAAAAGTTTTCGTGAACTGATACTGTTTTTTTTTTTTTAGACCACCCAACTTCTTTGTTTCGTGGGATACAACAACCTTGCATACTTCATGACAAAAATAATTTGTTATTGTCTTGGGTGAAGTACTATTCTCATTACGTGACGTACACCATACATTCAACATAAGATAAATAAATAAGATCGGCAGTTTCAATACAAAACAAAAAATAATTGCTGAAATGTCAAGTAAAGAAATCAGAGTTTTCTTGAGAAAAGTATTTGTAAAAGCATCCAAGGTCTGGGGGCATTCTGTTTTCTGTTTATTTTTACAAACATATCTGAATCCTACTTCACGTGTTCTGTCTGACCAAGAGACCATTTCAGACCCACATACGCCACAGCGAAAAACACTACTACGTTCCGGTATAAGTCAAATTTCTGTTAAAAATGCTATTACCTTTTTTTGACTTTCCAAAATTAAAAATATTGTAAAAATACTAAAATTCACAAGGAAAGGATGCATATCGACATGAACTATGACCTTACATAAAATACAAATAACCCTACTAAATGCCTCAAAATCTTAAATGCAGTTACAACATACAAAAAATTCCCTTCACGAAACAACCACCATACGTATCCTTCAGCAAAATAAAAAAATAAGTTTCGGAATGAAAAACTACCACTTAAATAACATCCTATTCTCGGTTCTCAGCAACATTCTTACAACCAATCACAATTTAATCTCATATCTTCATCATAGAACATCAACTCAACTCCATAAAGGGGTTGCTAAAGAAATCTTATTGCGTGACAACGTCACAAACATGTTTACTCATCTTCACAATTTGGCGATGTTTCATGCTTGCTGACCTGCCCCCATTTACAGTATTATTGCCTTATTTTCTAACTTTTAATTTAAAATTAAAAGAGGACAAAACATTTGAAAAAAATATGCTTAATAATAATTTTTCAGTTAAAAAGAGTAATATCGTATTTTAAAATATTCAACCATGCAATTTAGTTTAACTTTTAATTCAAAAATAGAATGCACATATAATTTCATTTTACATAAGAGAAACTTTAATTGTACTAACATTCTTTTATCAAAATGCTATCAATATAGTAGTTTATTTTTGTTTAGGCGGCATCTGTAATACAATCGCTTCTAACTCATTAAAATATGTTTTCGTATTTGAAGTTTAAAAATTTTAAAGGTAACGTCCCAGTTTTTCTAGGGCTCCTAAACCAGTAGCAAAAGATGGGACAAAAAGATCACTTGTATCATTATCTTCACCCGTAACTCATCCAAAAACTATTTCAGTGTTTTAGTTTTACTTTATATTATATTTTCATCAACATTCCCAATATTTGCGTTTTTTAAACACCTTTCCTTCGAGGACGAGAGGGATACATCTGTGGGACAGAATTTGTGTGAATTGCATTGTTTATTTTCTCGTATAACTGAGAGAGATAATTCAAAGTGTCACTTATCAGTGAGAGAACTATATCATTATATTTCTATTTGTGACAGGACCTTCCAAAATTTGCAGATAAAAGAGAGACGTGTATAACTAAGAGACACATAAGTGAGAGGTCACTGTATTTAGTAACTGGCATTTGTTGAGAAGTTAAGCAATATCGAATTTTGTGCTTCCTAAGGAAAGAGTACTATGGGGAGGGACTAAAGCTAGAAGGTGTTGTAAATTTTACGTTCTGATGTATAATCTTCTTTACATTAGTATTTTTTGATACATTAATGTCAAAATACAGATAAAATCACTCGTATATACTTTATAAATTAGTAACTGTTATGAATTCTAATTATTTAATAAGCAATGAAAAATACTCCTGAAATTTGTTTTTAATGCCAGGTTTGCTGGCAAAAAGATATGAAAATGGGTAATTTTAAATTTTTAGAAAAGTTATTTTAAATAAATTTAGATGCTGGTCTTCAATTGTTTCCTTCTTTATATTATGAAGTATAACATTTCTTAGGTTTTAAAACAAAGCATCGAATAAGAGTATAAACTCCTTTAAAAGCCTTTAAAAATTTATAGTACTTTGTGTTAATTCTATAAAGTATAAGGAGGGGGATTACATTAAATTAACAAGAAAATTTGAACAGTTGTCTGAATTTTGGTTCTTTTTATGTTAGTTATCAAACATTTCCTAATAAAGTATTGTAAATAATGAATTTTTTACAAAAATATTTTAATTAACATAGGGAAAAGGCTACTGCCATATTGGAAAACAAACTATTTTATTTTTAAAAGATGATTACACTCGGAAACACTTAATTAAATAATATAAATATCGTTTAAAAAACTAAAAAACACGCTTTTATAGCAAATCAGATTCTTGTGTAACGAAATTAATCGCAAATCGCAACAAACAAAGCTCTTGCACCCATCTAGTAAGTGGTTCTTCATTCACGAATGATTTTACTTGCAAAGCATAACACGCGAATCCCGCAATGACCTCATATTTCATATGTGTGTTGACCTTGCACTAACTGCGAATTTCACTGGTAAACTAATGCTAAATGTACAAAAACGACTACTTTGTAACTCCTAGAATATCACCTTTTCACGCAAATTTTTTTGCAAATTGCAATATTCAACGGCTATGATGTTTCTCTACAAAGTTTGAATTAAATCTGTCTGTTTAAAGTGGGTCAAAATCGAGTCTAAAGGAGTCGGTTACAAACGTACAAGCATACATACATACAGGTGAAGCTAATAAAAGCGTGTTAAAAAACACTGTGACAGAGTTGTCTTCTCTCATATATTGCGCTTATGTCTCTGGATTTCCTAATGGAAACATGCAATGCGATTCCCACGCCACCCTTAGAATGTAATACATTATGTAATGGAGAAGGGATTAGTGTAATTTCCCACAGTTGGCTATCATGACCAGTAATTCATACTAGCTTGAAGCCGTACAACAGTTGAATTTAAAAATGATATTAAAGCAATATGTATCAGCATATAAATGTAAAAATAAAAATAAATCACATTGAAGATTACTTGTAAATAGAATAAAAAGTGCAGTTGCACATTGGCACAGGGAAGTAAAATATAATGCAAGTCTTGAATACTGGAATAATACTGTAGATAAGAAGGGCTAAAATAAAAAATCCAATTTAGAAACCACATGACTTTCTTGTATGTTTATTAAATCATAAATATTTGGGTGCATTTCATGCTTCATCTAAACTTATTTCATTTGAAAATGAGGTTCAATAATATTAAGGTTTAGCAGTTTTTCCACCATATATGAGATATCACCAAGCTTGGTTCAGTTTTAAAGATTTATTTTTGGTGATATTATGCCAAAAACTGCCAAGCTTGGAGATAGTTTGCAAGATGTTAGTCGTAGCCTTGGCTGATAAGACTTTTGGGAATTGAAGGTATTTATAACATTAATGAAAGAAAGCGTTTTAGGTGATCCTGTTAATAAATTGCCTTGTTGATTCCAGTTAAAAGAGAAGATACCAAACTAGATGTTACAGTAGTTCCAAGTACAAAATTTCAACATTCTATGGGTGAAAGCGTTAAGAGTTATGCGATATATGTACTTATGTTTGGTGAAACTCTCCAAGCACAATGGCAGTTCATGAGATTTTGGACATGGCCTCAAAACTGAGTGACTATACACAATAAATTGAAGATGTCCATAGACCTTAATGTATTAAAATCCTTTTGGGTGGCCCTGTAAACAAACTATCCAGTGGATTGGAACCAAAGAAGACATTCATTCTACTGAAAATGGACTTGTGGCTAATCAAAATGGATTGTACCTGCACATATACAAATATATACGTACATGCATGGGTACATTGGCATGTGATGCAACACATGTTTTAGACAGACTGTTGAAGGAAGAACATTTTTTAGTGTGGTGGATTCTGTTGATTATGACCTGGAATATCAGGGAATTTAAGAATTATTTCAGTTTTCTGGCCACTCTGAACAAAATTAAACTAATTATTGACAAAAAAAGTCACCTGTAAATAACCTCCCAAAGTCGCCAGTCTCTCTGCATTTATTAAAATAAAAGATTCTTTATTTAACTATTGCGACAAAAACTTGAGTTGCTTATAAATTAGTTGCAAGTATATTTTCTTTTTATGCTTTGTTCATAAAAGTATTATATGCAGGCATGATTGCGATCGCTCATGCATTGCCAGAATACGAAATCGGAACTCCCAGGTAAGATGATAGAATATTAACCATTAAATTATCATTAATTTCAGTACATCAATGGATCGTGCTATTTTTAATTTCTTGACAAAAATTTTCTTGGAAAAAAGATTTTTTTTTTATAGAGAAGTAGACATTATCAAAAAATTCTACTACTTACTTTATTTTGATCTTAATAGATGGTTATTTGCAAATACAGTACAGGACCAAGTAACTGGAATCCAGAAAACCGGAAAAAATAAAGAATGGCCGGGAATAGTTTTTCTTCTATCCGATAGATGGCGCCACCAAATTTTCAACCAGAAAAACTTAATAAGAATAGACTCTGAATAGTTTCTCTCTAGAATTGTATTGTAAGTAGAACCTCTCAAATCCGGACAAAATTCGGCCTTCCAAATAATAATAAATTGGTATTAACAAAAAAAAAAAAAAAAAAAATGCTTTTTTGTATCTCCTCAAAATGCAAATAGATGACAGCACCAAACATAATGAAGACTTCAAGACATTTTATGCTTGTTTTTTTTTTTTCAGTTTTTATTTATTTTACTCAAAGAAGGTTTTATATTCACTGCATCAAATCCCAAAGATGTATGTGCACTTTTGAGGCAGATGGATACGATATTTTCATCCACCACCGCTTTGTACTGGCAGTTCCTTTTGCATTGTGTAATCTGTTTTGGGGTGGGTTTGCTTGCCAATTCAATTCTGGTGAATTAAAGTTTGCAATTTCATTATAATACTAAAACCAGAAACATTATTCTTGTTAATGGAATAGTGTCAGACAGGTTCTAACATTTAAAAAAAAAGCATAATTATATTTAAAAAAAAAAAAAAAACAGTCTTTTAGTTGTGGCATGTCCAGCAGGCAATCACTTCAAAAACAAAACAAAGGAATCTATCAAGGCAAAAGCAGATGAAAAGATCATATCCACCTGCGTCAAAAGCGCATACACATTTGCAGAATCCGAAGCAGGCCAGAACGTTTGCTGTTAAAATGAAAGAGCGAAAAATGTAAAGGAGAGGAGGAGGAGAGAGTTAAATAAACACTTGGGCCGGAAGCAAGTTGATTATGTAATATGACTATATGAGCAGACATCGAGTTGTTTGTTTTAGGCTTTGAATGCTGTGTGATGTAGAGATGGGCGGTTCGACTCATTTTACTGATTCGAATCTCAACTCACTCACTGCTTCGATGATTCGAATCTTGAATCAATAAAACAACTAAAGAAATTTTCCCTCTCTCTGTGCCGAAAGCCGCACTATTTAAACACCCTTCACCCATTCATCAGGTTTCTTCTCCGCTGAGTTCTCGGGCAGCTAGCATCTCTCTCTCCTTGCTCGAGTAAAACTAGTGTTTAAACTGCCCGAAATGAAAATACAGGGGAGCTTCGTATGACCCCCTGGGCCTGTAAGATTAAAAGGTTAAGCTTGGTGTCAAAGTATTCGAAATTTTATGTATCGTTGGGGGTGTTGAGTCTAGGGGGGGGTTCGAGAATCAATAAAAACGCGCTCCAATGGATAGTTTCTGAGATATACGTTAATTAATTATGGTAATTAGGCTAATTAACGATGATTGAGGCTTAAAAGGACTGCAAACATGTAGAAATTGGCTCTGGGATGGTTTCCAGACTTTGGAGATGCCACCGGAGGAGGCTAGTGTTTAAAATGCCCAAATTGAAAATATAGGGGAGCTTCATATGACCCCCTGGGCCTGTAAGATTAAAAGGTTAAGTTTGGTGTCAAAGTATTCGTAATGTTATGTATCGATGGGGGTGTGGAGTCTAGGGGGGTCGAGAATCAATAAAAACACGCTCCGGTGGATAGTTTCAGAGATATACGTTAATTAATTATGGTAATTAGACTAATAAATCATGGAGCTGTTTTTTCCGCGATCCGGCATCATCATCAACGGAGAGAAAGCAGTAGCAAAAGCATCACAAGCTGGTATTGATCTCAGGATTTTCTTATCGCCGGCCTGTATTTTTGACCTTTATCGAATTCGAATTTCACTGAAATGAAAATGGGAATATCGGATATTTGATGCTGAAATAAAACCGATATGTCGATATTTATTGATTTTTGGCCCAATCCTACTGAGGGGCTGCTGCCCTCCCCCCAAAAAAATGGGACCCTTTACTTAGCTTACAATTGAACTTTATCATTAAATTTGATACCCAGCCCACCCCGAAATAAAATCCTGGCTTACGCCACTGTCAATAACACTAACTACGTCACTGCTTTAGACCCTATTTTGTATTTCTCTGAATTACGAAAGAAAATAAAATCATTCCCCTTAAACAACAAACAAGGTAAAAAAAATATCTTAAACAAAATCTGCAGCAATAAAGCGAAATGTTATTTTGCTTACTATAAAGTCCTTTTGTGGGAGCGCTTAATACCACCCCTGTATCCTTCATTAAAAGTGACAAGCACAATCCTAACTTTATTTCATTCTATTTCCCTTCACATGAAAACCCGCCACCATGTAAACTTAACGTGTCCGTTTTTTGAGGGTGGGGGGAGAGGGGGACATATATTGAAGTTAAAAGTAGAAAAGGGATGTTTCATTAAATTTTAAACAAATATTAAACCAGCCAGACAAGTTGAAAGGAGGGAGTCCCCCCGAGGGAAAAAGGTTTAAACAACTTTGAGACACCCCCGCTCTTCCACGAGCATTGGCGTAAATTGGCATGTAATATTTGGATGGGGTGACAAAATGTTTCCGATTGTAGAAAATATCATTATTAAATAGCTTTGATACTTGAATTTTCTTAATTTTTTTTGGGGGGGGGGTGATTGACCCCTCTTGCCCTTAGGAATTAACGGGGGGGGGGGGGGCGTGCATGTTGATAGAGAAAAATTTTGTCCTTTTTATCCTTTTTTGTCCTTTGTTATATGATTGAAACTACTAAATAATACAGAGGTAAGTGTTTTATTTATTTAAATGTAATTTTAAGGTACATTTATCTGCCATGTTATGCTTTTGTTATAGATTGCTCCCGATATAATGTAGGTTGTATACAAAACTTTTAAATATGAAAACTGCCAATAGATGGCTCTACCGTTCGATTCCAGAAAACCGGAAAATTCAGTTATCCGGAAAGGGTTGGGTAAAACTGATTCCGGATAATTGGTCCTGTACTGTACTTGCAAATTATATAGTTAAAAACATTAAAAGCCAATTAAAATCTTCGTAAAAGTTTAAAAACATGAGCCATTTTAGCGCTTTCGGCAGCTAAGCTGCTGCTGTCTTCAGAACTGAGCCCGCTCGGCTCGCTCCCCGCCTCTTCACCAAATCCAGCCACGACTCCTCTGTCTGCACATGCGTCATGTTCTTGACGGCTCCCTTTTGTGTCATTATTTCCAACGCTTCCCGTTTCAAACTATAACTGTGGTTATTGTAATTAGCTATTTTCTTAACATTTATGAAACCTACATATTTTCTTTTAAGGCTAGGCGGGAGAGGGCAGTACTTTGTCTATTATATTCTATATCGTTTATGTGTTCTTTAATTCTGTCTTTAATTTTTCTTTTTGTAACACCGATGTAATATCCGGGAAGGTTGGATTCTCTATAAGAAATTTATTTTGTAGATACCTGCAGTTTCTAAAGGGTTTATTTTGTCTTTATCTGACCAAATTCTTTTAAAGATATTGCAATTAGGTTTAATTGGGATACGGAGGTTCATTTTACGGGCACGGTTGGAGAATTTTACAGCGAGACCGCAGCAGACAAGGATTGGATGAGTGAAGGTGGGTTTTTCTTTCTGTGCGTCATTGATGATGTTTAGTTTCTTTCTTCTATTTTTGATTAGGCGGTAAATAATGTTTCTGGGGTAATTGGCTTCGTGAGCAAGTTGCTGTATAAACTGTAGTTCGTCTTTTAGTAGTTTTTGGTTGGAACAAATTTCTAGAGCTCTATTAATATGGGAACGAAGGACTGAGATTTTATAGTTATAAGTAGTTTTTGAGGTAAGAAAGAAAAATAGAAGAAAATAGTCCTCATTAGTCCTAGTTGAAAAACAATCTTTCACAAAAAAAACTATATGTGAAATATGTCTTGTTTTATTCACTAGAGAAATAGCACCTATCTCCATAGATGAATTGAAATCTAAGTGGAGATCAAAAACAAAATTTAACTGATAATAATAAGCTAGTCAAAAGTCACTGATGCCAAACTCACTCGGGGCTGTAACAAAAACATAATGAATTTATTGAATTGTCTTGACACTCTTTGATAATGAATGTTTACACATTCAAATTGCAAGTGCAGGATAATCTCAATTGCTTAAATAATTAAGCATCATCAGTTACAATGTAGCTCTGTTTCCCCCAAAAATATCATAAATTATCAAAATGGAGCAACATTTGAATAATCCTCTAACATCTTTTGCCACAAATTTCAGCTAGTTTTTTAGCTTTTTTTTTTTTTTCTTTCTTTCTGCAAAATGGGGAGACATATAGCAGGCAATTAAATTGTTTATGTTGTTACAGAAACAAAATGATTAATAATTACTAAAGCAACAAAATTTGAGAGATCAGTTTAAGGATGCACCGAAAATTTGGTTGGT
The DNA here is from genome assembly GCA_038373885.1 of Cheiracanthium punctorium. Taxonomy (NCBI): domain Eukaryota; kingdom Metazoa; phylum Arthropoda; class Arachnida; order Araneae; family Cheiracanthiidae; genus Cheiracanthium; species Cheiracanthium punctorium. Next base: position 342,470 of record JAWZYV010012029.1, read on the forward strand.
ATTCAGCATATTGCCTATTTGGCAGACAAACTGAAATATTCGGCAACCGAATAGTAAACAAATTTAAGTATTCACCAATCGGTAAACAAATACTAATTTTTTATATCATGAATGAAAGATATGGTATAGTACCATAGTACTAAACTGATTCAAGTTGTTACTTACTAATATCACATGTGAATAAGCGTTAGAAACCCTTAAAAAGTCCTCCTACCAAGGCACCCCCATCCTTAGCAGATATCCCTAACATAGCATTACACAATCGCACAAAAAACTAATATCACAATGGAATTAGTTCTAATGTAAGAGAAAACACTCCGATGTTAGATTTGAATTTTGTTGCTTTTCATTTTATCTTAAATCTCATGACACATTACATTATCCTTGCTATTACTAACTGAATTAAATTTAAAACAGTAACCAGGAAAAAAAAAAACTCAAAACATTGTGTTCATAAATATGTATAGTCAATTAACTGCTAATTTTTTAAATAAAATATCCAGGTAAAAAAAATTACCAGCATTTCACGAATATTTAAAAAAGTTATTAATAATATATAAAGGAAACATGCTTGGGTATTAAATTTTGCAGCATTTTAATTTTTGAAGTTTTACACCATATGAATATTGTTTAAGAAAAAACTAATTAAATTAATCATTGCATGATCATTTTAAATTAATCATTGCATAATCTAAGTTTAATAATGGTTTAATAAATTTTAACCAAGTATTCGTTATTCGGCAAAATAATTATATTCGGTACATCCCTAGATCAATTAAAATATGTGAGGGCTTAGGAAGATCTGGTCGGGAAAACATTTGTGAATCGTCATGGGTAATCAAAGTAAAGGAAGTTGAGAGACATGATTGGCTTGTGTGTTGAGGGGAATAGGGGGAGAGAAATTGATTAATTATCATTGAAGAATTATTTGAACTAGGAGCTCAAGAAAGAAACTATAAAGCTAGACAAAAGGGAACCTACTTATTATAGGTTCTAAAAAGGGGTTTGTTGTGAATGGAAAGATTAAAGGGTCACTTGTGCAATTCCACCCCCCCCCCAAAAAAAAACAACTTTGTTTCAAAATATTTTTATTTAAAGCATTCGCTTTGTTGTATAAGTGAAAGATCCCTTTTCTACTTTTAAAATCTATATGCCCCCCCCCCCCCATACACACACAGTTTTTTTTTGTTTATGTAAAATCAAATTAAGCTGCTTCCATCTTTTTTAACTGTAAATATGAAAGACTGATTAAAAGTTTTCTTAAATTCTGTATCATGTCTCCAGTTTTCATGATCATCTCCCAATTTCCGATTTTGGTTTTTTTAAAAAAGAATTTTAATAGTTAAAATTGAAAATTTTGATGCATGTTTCGTTTAATTTTGTACAAAAGTTTCAATTTACCATTATGCTGTTGCTCCTGAAACTAAGAAGACACCTGTATTCTTATTAAAATATAGTTGCCATTGCAACATGTGTGTACAAAACCTTTCCTTTTATTTATCAAAGTAATGTAATATATAAAATGCTTTATTTCATAATAAACTAAGCAGATGCCTCTCATAGTAATTGATTCTTTTAAATGAGATGCTTGTATTTTACCTGTGTGTGTGTTATTTGTAACATCATGTTTGTGCAAGTAAAGTGGGCTCTAAAGTGTAGTCTCTGTCTTAATTTTCAGGCATCAAGGCATCGGAAGTTGTCCTATGACTGTTCCAGACTATTATAATCTTTATATTTCAAACTGCAACACTAAAGAGTTCTTCCAGCGTTTATCAACAGAAACACTCTTTTTCATTTTCTATTTTCTTCAGGTTAGTATATGGATTTCTTTTTTTTTTAAATCTACTAATTATGTGTCATTAAAGAAGGAGAAAAGTGGAATGTTGAAAATTGATTCAAAACTATTTTTTTTTAACAAGGTTTCATTTTTTTGTGTGGTTGGGGTGTGTGTAATAAATTGGTCTGAAATATTTTGGTTTTATTTTGTGTAACTTTATACAAGCTCATTTCGTTTTATACAAGTGCATGAACAGTATATTTTTATCTGTCATAAAGATTTTCCTCCACATTGTTCAAACCTGCCAGGTGTTTGTTAATGAAAATTAATTTTTTAAGTATCTACATTTTTTTACAACAGTAGGCTTAACAGGGATTTCAATAATTCAAGTGAGATTGACATCATTTTAATGTCAAAAGTTTAAAAATGCTTAAGAAACCCATTCAGGTTAACAGGCTTAGACAAAAAACTTGCACCTCAAGCAAAATAATGAATTTCCCCACTATTTGATGAAAGTGAATCAGTGAAGAATGTAGACTTTTGCTATCAATAATTCCATTTAACTTGAATAATCTCATTAAAGCTAGTTGAAATCTGGGAATTTGTGGAATTCTGTTGATATTATGGCTAGATAAAGAACAAAAGCATTTCGATGCAATACAAAATACTATGTGAAAATAATTCCTCCAGTCATAGCATTTGTGGATTGTCATTAGATTTTGGATTTGATTTGCCAAGAATACCCATTCCTAGTGTTCTAATACCCATTCCTAGTGTTCTTAAATTTGAAAAATGAAAATACATTAATGTAAAGTAAATATAAGCAACTTAATGGTGTTTTTAAAAGGACTGCGCTTTTTAATTCTGTTATTGCTATTTTACTTCCTTTGCATGTGTGGCAACATTTCTAGAGCCCATTACAAGAATCCTAGCAGATCATTCGGGTCTACATATGGGCTGGGCCTAGTGGTAGTAATGTCTACTATTGGAAATATTCGGAACCGTTTTTGAGATCTTTATCTTTTTAGATGATCCCTTCAACAACCAGTGTATTTGGAAAAAATCGTGCAATTTCGTGATACATAAATTCAAATTAACTAATTATATGAGGGGGTTTGAAACATTTTAAAATGTTTCTTCACAAGCTGTATACAGTAATAATCAATAAACCTCTATCAGTTATGAAAGTTAAAAAAAAAAAAAAAAAAAAAAAAACTTAAAAATCACATTTTGCAAAATGTGTCACTTTTGGAAAATTTTTGCTGTGCTATTCTATGTTTAAGAATTTTTCCTGAAAGTTTCATAAAAGATGCCAGTTTTTCACCTTAGGCCATGTGTAATGCAACACTAAAGAGTTCTTCCACGTTTATCAACAGAAACACTCTTTTTCATTTCTATTTCTCAGTTAGTATATGGATTTCTTTTTTTTTAAATCTACTAATTATGTGTCATTAAAGAAGGGAAAAGTGAATGTTGAAAATTGATTCAAACTATTTTTTAACAAGGTTCATTTTTTTGTGTGGTTGGGGTGGTGTAATAAATTGGTCTGAAAATTTTGGTTTTATTTTGTGTAACTTATACAACTCATTTCGTTTAACAATGCATGAACAGTATTTTTATCTGTCATAAAGATTTCCTCCACATTGTTCAAACCTGCCAGGTGTTTGTTAATGAAAATTAATTTTTTAAGTATCTACATTTTTTACAACAGTAGGCTTAACAGTGATTTCAATAATTCAAGTGAGATTGACTCATTTAATGTCAAAAGTTTAAAAATGCTAAGAAACCCATTCAGTTAACAGTCTAGACAAAAAACTTGCACCTCAAGCAAAATAATGAATTTCCCCACTATTTGATGAAAGTGAATCAGTGAAGAATGTAGGCTTTTGCTATCAATAATTCCATTTAACTTGAATAATCCCATTACAGCTAGTTGAAATCTGGGAATTTGTGGAATTGGCATTTTACCCTACATTTTAATCTGTTTTTATCAGTTATTTTAACAAAAAAAGTGACTGGAAAAAAATCCTGGATCGACCTACAACATTTGACATTCAGATGTTGCGTAGTACTTTAAAAAAAAGTGTAGATCTCCCGAGGTTGGCAGGTATGCCATATGTGTATTAGGGTGGAGTGAAAAGCACTTTTTCTCAAAATTCACATTGCCTGAGTCATTAAATGGTGCGAAACTGATATGAACAAATTGTCTCCAAAATTTCAGCTGAAAATATTGCCATCTTCAGGTTCCACACCTCAAACGAATATATTCCCAGTGTCTTTTTTTTAGTCTTTTATGAATTTCTATTGAAATAATTATGTTTTATTAATTAATTAAATAATTAATACTCTAATACACCTGCTCTATCAAGAACAACAGCTTGTTTGGGCATTGGGTCTGTCTTGGAGATATAGGGAATCTCATCCTCAGTCGTTTTCCGACATTTGGCTTCCTGACTAATGAAATCGTCATCCTTTTCTGAGGTGGTATATTCCATTTCTGAATCGGATCCTAAGTCGACGTCTGCTTCTAAATGTACGATTTCCAGCACTGGCATGTGATAACGTATTAATAAAGCAATTGAATAATGAAAACATAACTAATTATTCAATTAATTTATTAAACATTATTATTTTGATAAAAAATAAGCTAGAAATGTATTCGCTTGAGTTGTGGAACCTGACGATGACACTATTTTGAGCAGAAATTTGGAAACATTTTTTTTTCTTATCAGTTTCGCACCCTTTAATGACTCAGGCAGTGTGAATTTTGAAATAAAGTTTTTTTCGCTCCACCCTAATGTGTATGTACTTGCAGAGTGTGTTTGATCAGTTTAGGGAGCATTGCAGGAGATTGAAAAACACTCTGCTTTGAGTATAATAAATGAGTAACAATGTTTTGAATAAATTTCCCTCCCCTTTGAAAATATACTTCATTGCAAAGTAGTTTTTTTTTTAATGTGCAATAAACGTGAAGTAAAAAAATCCGAAAGATTTTGCTTCTTTGCACATACATTGTTATTTTTTAATCTATCTACTGCGTGATACACGTAACCAGTAACAAATAGGCTTGCTTCACTTGATGTCATTGAACTGTTAATCCTGATTTTTGCATGTGTGTTATTGTTATTACGCTAATGTTTACATCTAGTTCTTGCCGCTCCCAGCATATAAATATCGTCAATTTTGGTACCGCATACATTAGCGTATTATATAAGTAGATACTAAATATAAAAAAATAGTATCTCTAAATAAAATATTAAAATTGAATGATTTCAATGTCCACATAAGTATAGCAATAATTTTTTATTTACTTTGTTTTAATTATTTTCAGAAGAAATATTAATTTTTATTTGAACATTTTACAAATAATTTTATTTATAAATATGTAACATGTAATTATAAAAGGATTAAAAAAAAAAACCTGGTTTAAACCAAATAAACCCGTTTTTTTGGTTTTTTTCAAATAAACCGGGTTTTTTTCCAACCCTGCCTTTGACAACCATGCATTCTGTATATGTTTAAAATAATGCCTTGCAAATAGTTCATTATTAATAAGAGCTTATTTGCTAGATTCTGTGCATTACATGTTCACATTTATCTTTATTTTAGGGTACAAAAGCTCAATATTTTGCAGCTAGAGCTTTAAAAATAAAATCATGGAGGTTCCATACCAATTATTTGATGTGGTTTCAAAGGCATGAAGAGCCCCAGAAAATTACTGATGAGTATGAACAGGTAATATGAACATATCATTCTTTTTATTTAAACTGTTTCTATTTGTTGCATTATCTTGATTATTTTAAAATTATTTTTACTGTTTGTAGGGCACATATATTTATTTTGACTATGAGAGATGGGCACAACGAAAGAAAGAGGGATTTACGTTCGAGTACAAATACCTGGAAGACAAAGACTTCAACTGATTAAATAAACACAGACAATGTAATTATTTTTATGCTTTTTAAAGTCACAAACCTGTATATATCAGCCATGTGGATTATTTTCAGCGAATTTGTTTTTTTACATCAATATGGAATTAGTTTGAAAAAGAAAAACAAAATGCCCTAGGTGTGAAACAGTGCAATAGGCTTTTCATCCGGCAGCTAACATCTTTGGAGAATTGCCCAAATTTTAATGTATGTTGTTATACATTTGATAACCATTTTATTAAGGTGCAAAATGAGTATGTTATGCATTGGAATTTTCTCTTTGATCAATAACTTATGCATATAGAAAAATAATAATGAAATTTATTTATATGTAAGACATCTATCTATATTTTAAAATTACTGTGAAATTGGCTATACTTTAAAAGAAATTTAAAAAAAAATCAGTTTGATAAGTTAAAAAGTCAAGTCAGGCAAATTAAAATGAAATACCTATAAAAATGTGTATTGTAATTTATGATCAGTAATTATTTTGTGCCGAAAAGATCTTTGTAATAGCTAATAAAACTCTGTATGTCCTTGTTTCAATGTTATTTCTTATAATTCAGGTTTTATAATGTTCAGTGCCGCATTAACTTTACTCAAACTGTGGTAATTTTGTCACAAGAACAGTTCTTTCAAAATAATATCAAAACAGAATAGCTTTGTGTAGTCAAATAATAGCTGAATAAAAAGTTTGCGCAATAACACCTTACAGGATAGTGAATAAAGATAGCTTATAAAGATAAAATTAGTAGGGGGTAAAAGTCAATGTTCCGGAACTTTACAGAATTTATGAATTTCGGGTTATCTTAGAGATGGTGATTTTCATTAAAATTTAGTAATATTGACAAATTTAAAAACAGTTTGAATTAAATGATCAATTAAAATTTATCTTGAAATTGTATTGCTATTGAAGTATTTTTGAAAAACTAATTATGACCCATGACTCCAGAGTATGTGCTATGAAATGTATTCTTTTGGTGTTATTACTATGCAGTATGTGTAAAACCAGGTTCAGTTTTCTCATTTACAAACTGTACTTCAGCTAGTTTTACTTCTTAATGCATTATGCTTCCCCCCGTTCCCACATACACACACAGTAACTTAACACGGAGTACTAGGAGTGAATCGATGGAGGGATTAAATTTTTAGTTTGCCCTAGTAAATTTAGCTCTGAAAATGCAGCTGCATTTTCCAAGACATCGGCCAATTACAAAAATCCCATTTCTTTAACCATGAGTAAATTGATTAATCTTAGTACTTTATTAACAATTCTTGGTTCTTTATTGCAATAACAGTTAATAATTTGATAACATTCTAGTTAGCACGATCTTAGAAACATTATTAGGTCCCTACACTTTAATAATTCTATTAAAGTAGCTTTTTTCTTTTTTAAATGAATAATAAAATTTTTATAAAACTAAAAATATCAAGGAAGAAGGTCTCTTGCATGCTTAACATTTCCAGAATGGCTGTGTGTTACACCAGTATTTGTGTCATCTCGATTTCAGTTCTTTCAAAACAATTTATCCTTTTTTGTTGTTGAGTATAATAGTTTAAGATTTGTTTTAAAATGCTTTGGTATGTTTACAGAAAGTTTAATTTATTATTGACTATAGCAGTCGAAACAAACTTTGATTTTTTTGTTTTTTTTTAATGAATGCTCTTGAATTTTATTTTTAAAACAAGTGTAAATCCTGTAAAAATAATAAATGGAAACATAACTAGTGAATAATGAATTATTTAAGTGCAAAGAAGATTAAGTTGGACAGACTGAACAAATAAAGCTCTTATGGGGGGAAAAAGTACATTCTGTCTAATCATCGTTTGAACTGTTGAAGGTATTTTTCTGGTTAGATAATTTTATTGAATTCCAGAAGTTAACTAAACCAGTGAACTGCCATTTGATCATAAATTTGATAATTTTATAAATTGAGATTTTAATATCAAACTGTATATAATTGTATAAAACTTGTATATTGATCTCAGTTGTGTTAATTACAATAACCAGTGTGTATTTACAGAATCACTGTGATATTATATGGATATTCACTCTCTGTACTGCTGTAATTTATTGTTTTATCTTCAAAGAATATCTCTCACTTTTATGTAAGTGTTCCTTATAATGTGAGTCTTCCATCACTTATTGAAGGAAACAGGGTAATGGAATGGCTGCTATGCCAAAAAGGCTAAAAATTGTCATGCACATTTTTTTTTTAAAGCTTTCTTTAAAATATAAAATATGGAAAACTTTTCTTGAAATAGAAATGAAGTAACACCTTCTAAAGTTCTGATTAAGAAAAATAAATTAAAGCTCAGTCATGTTGTCATTTATCACACTATAGCTTACTTTACTAAATTAATTAAATATTTGTAATTAGTCATTCTGATGTTTTAAAAAAGTGTTTTCTTACAACTGTTCTGTTGTATGGCTGTTAATTCATATGTAATTGCTTCTATGGAGCTTGTTAGATTTTGTAATTCTCTTAAATTTACATAACTTCAGTGAGGGTGTCTACCAACATCTAAAACAGACGACTTTTTCTACTTAGGTTCTGCAAAGGAAATTTTTCCTTTATTCAAGTGACTTATTTTGGTATTAATGCCCTTTTTTTTGTTTATGCTTGTCAAGTATCAGTCTTCTGTTATACCTTTACATCTACTAACGTAACATTCCCCCCCATTCCTTCCACCATTTTACACTTTCTCCCCATATTTTAAAAGCCGTGTATTTATTTATTTTTTTTTCATCTTAACTATGCAATTGTATACGTAGCTTGGATACATATCCCTTAAAAAGCTAAATATATCTGCATAATAAATGTATTCTGTATGTGAGAGGTAAAAAATATCAGGGTTAATTATTTATTAAAAAGTGTTTATAGCTTATGCTGAGGAATAAATAGTAAAATTATTATTTTTTTTTTTTTTCGAGAAGCAAGACAGAGAGAGAAGAAAATGCTAAAAATAAAGGGGGCAAATTTAGACCGGGTCCAATAAAGCAATTAATATGGTATGGCCATATTGAAAGAATGAGTGATGAGATTGCCTGAAATTACTTTGAATCACTTAACAAGTCAAAAAAAAAAAAAAAAAAAAAAGAATGAGTAAGGCCAAGAAAAACTTGAATGGGGGATATAAAAATAGCAGTTAGAAATGGGATCTGGAGGAGGAATAAATGCTGGACCAGAAAAAGAGAAGACATCACACAGATTACTTCCGATGGTGACACCTGACCCCAAAAACATACCATTCATACAATGTTAATTTTTGCAACAGTAGCCCCTTGTTATATTGTACTTATCAGGAGACAAGGAAAATGTGTGATATATCCAGTGGAAGGGGAAGATAGAATGAAATTTTACTTTTATAAACACATGCTCTTAAAATATAAAAATATTAATAGTATAAATATTGTAATAAAATATAATAATCACTTAAACAATAAGCATGGGAGTACCCTTTTAAGGTAAGAATTTACCTTTTTAAATTTACATGCAAATACATTCCATTTTCTGCTGAAGAAGATATCCAATGTTATTGTTTTGATTTTTCTCTCAGAATTTGCTTTCCAGCAAAAATCGTTGAACAAAATTTAATTAGTTTCATCTCACTTATGTGATTAGAGTTGCATTTTTCAAATGCAGTGTTTGTATGCTTTTTTTAAGTAAAGTTACAAAGAAAAAGTAAAAAGCAGAAAAAAAAATAAGAGACATAGAAAAAGTGCAATATATCAAGGGGTACTGTATTGTATACAAATATATATAAATTTAATTTCCCCATAATTTTTTTTTTTTTCTTCATGTTAAAATTCCCTCTCCTTTCTTTAATTGAAGCATCTAGTGTCACCATTTTTGCTTACTGTTAGATATCTTGCTCAAAGCCTTTTTAAAAGTTTATACATGCATAAAATATGATCATTTGTGATTTTGTTTTGAATGCCCTCTTGCTTATTTCATGTGAATTCACAATAGTATATTTAACTATTACTTTACTCAGATGAATTACTGATTTTATTTGTATATATCTTTTTTTTTTTCTTTTTCTCTCAATTGTTTTCTATAACAAATAAAATGTGCATTTAAAACTGAGAAAAGCAAAAACATGTTGGGAGTAGATTGAAATCATGATTTTATACTAGGAAATCTATGATCACATTTTGTATCAAAGTGATTTCTATGACTTTGTCAAACTATTCAAATACTTTGTTTTTTGTTATACATTTCCTGATTTATGATAATGTAAACAACTTGGTATTATCTTGGTAGTTTAGCTGCATTAACATAGTTTTTGAGTGGGTTTTCAAACATCACTGTAATACACATCCCCAGGATCTCTGATTTTCTTGAAAATTGTTCTTTATAGCACATATGCAAATGAAGCATGCTATGATAAAATAAACAGAATTCTCAACTATTTAAGATAAAACATGTTTTTTAAATACAAGCTTCCTACGTGCATACATAAAGCCTGTATTTCTGATTGATTAATAAATAATAATTTTACTATTGTTCATGAATACTGACCTAAATTGCTGCTCTGATTTCACCTCATAAATAAATGTGATTGTTTTATAAGCTATTTAAAAGTCAAATACCAGAAAGAAAAAAAACTGCAGCTTATAATGCATTTTATTGATTACTAATGTCTTTTCTTGTTAAAATACCTAAAGTATAGAAAATAATCCCACAAAACATTAAATGTGTGCATGCAACCTTCAGCTTACAAGCTGTATGCAAGAAAACCAATAGTGCATCTTCCCTCAATATAATTAATTGTCTGTTACTTGTAGATTTAGAACACAACAAACTTTTGAGATTGGCATTATCTTTGAGTAATGTACTTTCATATATTACCCGTGTTTTACTTACCTGAAAAATTAAAAAAAAAAAATTAAAGGCCTTGTGGATGTTTGCTTCCCATACAAAGATTAACCATGAGATGAATTTACAAATGTGGCCTTGTGTACTTTTTACTGCCTCTTTCGTTTGTTAATGAAAGAAGGTTTAGTTCTATGTAATCATAAAATAGAACTGAAATGGTTGCTACATGTCATTGGACTAGACTCAAAACTTTTTATTGAAGTGTATTCTATTTATGCATTTATAATATTGACTAATTTTGTAATGGACATTTTGTCTATAAGGCAATTTATCTGATGTAAAGTAACATAATGGGCAAGTGTGTAGACCTGCGTGTTGCAAAAGTCTGTGCAACTGTAATGCTGTGTGTTGGTAGTTAATGCAAAGGAAGTAATTTGCATCATAATCATCAACTTTACAAAAAGAGGGGGGTGGGGGGTCCTATCCGTAGTATAAATTTCTTCCAGTTTGTCCCAAGGAGTTTGTCAGTTTGTAATGAGAGTAAAGTATTCTTTGAGGTATTTCTTTTAAACTGTGTAGTCTGAAAATTTTGTAATTTATTATCATTTCACTGTTAGAATTTTATTTACTTCTTGATTGATGCATTTTAAAATGCAGTGTAAGAGCAAAAAATAAAGGGTAATTCAGTCTATGCTATTGAATTCAGTCAACTAAGATTGTAATGGTTTGTAATGCTATGTTATTAATAGTAGTGCTTAGTTACTTTCTTAAAACACCGAAATTTACTTGAATTATTAGCTACTTTCTCAGCTGATGTCCTTTCTGTATCCAGCATTGCTTTCCTCTATTGGCCTTGTCCTTAAAGCATTCAAAGACCAACGTGAAGAAGCAAGTCTGGGCACAGAAAGGAAATTTCCGTTATAATACAACAATGGTAACAAGCAGAGTAAAGTTGACAAATTGATATTGTCTTTTTCAAAAAGATATGTTTCATCCTAGAGCAAAATGTTCTCATTTTCATAATTATTTTGTACAGAGAATTTTTTTTTTCTGTTATTAATAATCCATTGTAAATTCACATGTCCAGCTTGGCTTTGTAAATACTGTGCTTTAAAATGTTAAATATTTACAAATTTGAAAAGAAAAAAAAAAGTTAATAAACACTCAAAATGTTTACAGTATTTTCTTTTGTTCCTTGATTGTTTACTAATTTTCACCGTACTCCATTTTTTGTCACAGTTTATTCAAAGATTGGCAAGGTTGCACAGTTATATGAACACTATTTCATATAAAATTAAAAGGCATTTTAAATGTACATTGCAGTAATCTTCAGAAAAAGTAATATATTTCTGTATAAGGTATTTGTAGATTATACTGAAAATACAGATGTAATATACAGGGTGTCCCAACAACACTGACATAGGCAGTTATTCTTTAAATATTGATCATAGACATGTACAATGAATTACAAGGTTATGTTTAAAAAAAAAGGTGCAGAATTTTATGGCATAGATTAAAAATTTCAGGAAATTAAAGAAATACAAAATTTCAGTTTTTATAGAGCCCCGTATAGAAAGGGGGGGGGGAATTGGCTTTCAAGAAGTTTTCTAGTCCCTGATAGTAAAATGTCTCGTCTTCAAATATTGTCGAACCTAGTAGTGCAGCATTTTCTTTTTTTTTTTTTCATTACACTTGGAGCCGAAAAAGTTTATAAAAACATTGCTAAAGAATGGAGAATGCATTTAGTACCTTGTCTGACCAATTTTTTTAGCTTTTTTGAGTAAGTTGACAGAAGGTGTTTTTGTGGGATTTGACATCGGAAGGGTCATAGCAGGATTACTTGAAGCAGCACTACAGAAGCAATTACAGACAATAGTTATACAAGCACTCTCGTAATAAAAAGGGATCATTGGACGGAGCCCCATGCATCCATGATGGAAATCTCACTATCTGCCACACAAACACAAGTCGAATCTTAAAAAGTGTGTGTCTCCTCAGTCTTTTGGAATATCAAGACAATTTTTGTTTTCTTTACAGTATAAGAGCTTCTTGCCATATCATTATGAGATTTTTATAACTTGTCCCACATGACTTTTATGGGGTTTGAATAGCAAGGAGGTTTTTGTTTTCTTTTAAAGCTCAGTATAAGAGCTTCGTACCATGTCATTTTCAGATTTTTATCACCTGGCCACGTGCTTTTTCACCCCCAAAAGTCATTTTCAATTTTTTCAGAATGAGGGACCACCAGCAACAGCTCAATTTTTTTCTGTATTTGATATTGATATGCAAGTGTAACTGGAAAAAAAAATTAGTTTGTTACTGAAAGTCCTTCATTGTTTGAATGCCTAAAGTGACAAAAACATTAGTTTGTGAACGACTATTTGATGTCCAAAACACTTTATTTAGGCTTAACATAAATCTATTTTATTATGCGCACTTAAAAGCCCATTCTTTAAGCTTTCCAATGAACTCTATCCGATCTTCCTGTTATTTCAAATAAAAATTCAACAGCTTTTAGAAAATGAGCCTAAAATGGTGATTTCTACTCATCCGCAGAGTGAACAAATGGCTATATTTCAAGAACAAAATTTTTTAAAGAAATAATAAAACTATTTTGAGATACAGAAGATAGGTACAGATCACCTACATAATTTTTTGAAAATCAAAAATGGAGCCACACAACCCATTTGCTGATTTAATATGGAATGACACTACTTTAAAATCAGTCATTGAAATAAAATACATTTATACACTAAATTTTGTAAATCAGGAAACAAACTAGTAAAATATTTCATGAGAAAGATCAGGCCAAAGAAAAATGATTTCTAACTTAATGGGCTAATTTTGCCAATAACTATGGCATTGGCAAAATCTGGCATGTTCAGTGAAGAAAGCCATTCTGGGCTGCATATTGGCAGGCCCTAAAGACTTTTCTAAGTAAGTCGCTCTAAAGCCTAGCCAACCACACTTCATAGCATTTGCAATAAACTAGAGGTGTTCCATATATCTGTATCTGTGGATATTTGAAGAAAAAAAATATTCGGATCCGTCGGAGCAAAAAAATCCGTATCTGCATTTTTTTTAGCAGATCTTTTAACAATATTTCAGAATAAATGAAAGAGAGGAAATCCAATTACTTCATTATTATTTATTTATTTATTTTCGTATAATTAAACATACAGTGTTTACTTGCGTGATAGTCGACCTCGCCTCACCCCCGTTTTGAAGAAGACAAAATTGTAAAAATATTTTACCTGCAGAAAAGTCGCAGTCACATATTCGACATTTGTCTATAAAAATATTACTAAAAAGAAAAATGCCTCTTTTTGCGTATAATTGAAGAAAAGATTATTTAATATATGCCAGATAACCTGAAAACATTTGGTAAATTAGTTATTTTACTATAATACCAGTAATATTTTAGCATTAGAGTGTTCAATATTACATATAGTAGACTTACCCCATGAAACACTGGGATAAAAATGCGACTATTATGCAAGTAAACACAGTATATAGTTTTTCTAATTTAAAAATAATGAATATTGTTTATTATTTTAAAATAAATCTTCTTGTTTAACATACAATTCTGTTAAAATTAATATTAGAAATTGAGAGCTATTATGTACTTACAACTTGCTAGACTTTTTAATATTTCTACAGGGAAGGCTTAATAAATTCACTCCTCCCCCACACTTTTAGCGAACCGTCTAAATTCTTGCAATGGAAAGCCAAAATTTTTATAGAGAGGGTTTAGCTCCTTACTAGTTACGCTAGTAATAGTAGTAAGCTTAATAAAATCAAAAAATCCTGTTTTCGTTGGTCCCCCCCCCCCCCCCCCCAAATTATAAAAGCCTATATTTAGGAGTTTTCAGATATATCATGTCACATTTTCGTTACGGGTTTTTAATATTGTAGCATATTTTTCTTTTACATTTCTTTGCATCAGTTTAGCTTCAGCAAACTGACCTACATTAATTTTTATTTGTTATAAGTATGAGAACCTTCTGAAGTAATATGGTAGTATGGCGATCTATGAAGAAGAAATAAAATGTGTTTAAAAGTTAAAGCTCTATCTTCATTTTGAGAATGCATTAAATTGTAAAAAATTCTTATTTATATTTTTACTGATCTTTTTTAATCCTTATGCTTGAGATTTATTCATCAAAAGTCACACTGCTTCACATTCCGGTAAAACTGCCGATAATAATACTTTTACACTACATTATGAAGGTAGCTGGCTTATTTTACCAACCTCCACAAGACAAGTCATTCTAAGTACGGCGTAGCTGCAATTTTTCAATAATCATTTGGCATTTACCAAATTTATTAAATTACCAATCATTTTGGCACTACACAATCCCACAAGAAATATGCCCTTATCTTCCAGATTATTTAAACAAAACTATCAATGCTTATTTTCACTGAAGCTGACTGCAATTTTTATGTGTAGAGTACATGAAGTTTGGAGGTTGTTTAAAGGCATGAATATTTGTTGAATTTCATTATAAGTGTTCGATGTGTTGAAGTGCTTTGAGTAAACAAGATCACTGATGTGCTCGTGCAGTAACACTTTTATTTTGATTAGAGATATCGTAGAAAGAAGTATGTTTCTAGAGGTGTTCAGTTAGAAACTGTTGTCTACTAGAAAGTTTAGTAGTTCCATTTGGAGCTATTTTATTTTAGTTAATGACGAATGTGCAAAATTTGTGAGAAAAATTATTCTCGAAAGGGAAAAAGAACTATTTCTTTGAAAAATCATCGGCAAAGAAATCACAAGGAAGAGTCTGAATTATTTTGCAAAGAAAACGATGATATGCAAAACTATATGCAAGTGGATTTAGAAGAATATTTTGAAAAGGCCACATGTGGGACAAAGAAATCTGAAATTTTTAAAATTGATTACTTAATATCTGAAATGATTGTATTATGTGATTTACCTTTTCAATGTGTTGAAGAAATAGGCTTTCGCCGATTAATGAACCGTGTCGCTCCAAATTACGTTCTAAAAGGAAGAAAGTATTTTACTGAACTGACTTGTAGTAAGCTATACGATAAAGTTTCGGTAAAACTTAAAAATACTTTGAAAAGGTTTCTTTCACTTCTGATATTTGGTTGGACTGTTCGTCAGGCATTGCACTCTTATCTCTAACATGTCACAGTTTAGACGAAAATTTCAAAAGAAAAAATATTGTTTTGTGAGCAGAAGTACTTGATGAGAGGCATATTGTAGATTACATTTCTGAAAATTTTGAACTCATGCTCCAAGAGTGGGGAATTTCAAAAGAAAATGTGCACTGACTGGTAAGAGATGGAGGGTCAAACGTGAAGCGAACATGCAATTTATCTGGTATAAACAACACAACGACTTTGAAAATCATACATTTCATCCATTTTCTTGGCCATTTTCAAAGAGCTAGTAAGGGACCATCTTGAAAATGGATGAAATGTATGATTTTCAAAGTCCCATAACTCTGTCAGTTTTTATCGTAATAAAATGAAACTTTTTATGTTTACTTTGTTTTTGTGTACTGCATCTTTTCCTAAATGTGTTTTTTGGCTCAAAAAGCATGTAAAAACGTTCTTTACCTTTTTAAAAACATTTTTCAAATTGGAAGTGCATATCTAAACCGAATGGTTCAGGCATTAGCTATTGGGTCACATTAAGGCTGGACACCCTGCTTATTTTACGATATTTGTTTTGTTATCGGAGATTTAGTCTTTTTGTTCAGCAGTTTTAAACACAATCTCGTTTATACAATGGCAAGTGTGGCGCTAGTGGGGTGTCCAGGACGGCACATGACCCAGCATCGGGGCTGTTTGACTAATTCGTCGGGAAATTGTTAAGATAAAAATTATCCAGAACGACAATCGAATTTTTATTTTAATATCGGGAAAATTAATAATAATGGAATTTTTAAACATACTGGACCTAAACAAAGTGTTGTTGGTGAAAGAAACAAATACATTTAACATTTCACCGTATGGAAAGGTAAGGGCGAAAACATTCTTTAATCACGTTACATGTGGAGGAAACTGCACAAAACTCTAAACAAAAAGATCCGCATCCGTGGATCCGAGAAAGAAATATCTGTTTTCATATCCGTATCCATGGATAAAAGAAGCAAAGGATCTGTTTTCATATCCGTATCTGCGGATATGAAAAGTAATGATCCGTTTTCATATCTGTATCCCCGGATCTAGATTTTAAATGATCTGGCACACCTCTAGGATAAACAGCCAAACATAGAAACTCCATCCACGGAGAAACATACCGAACATGAGGCCACCAATCAGCTCGCTCATATGTAAACTTGAAATAGGGGAAAAACGTATTTGCATACTTTTAGGAGATTTTTTTCAAGTAGTAGACACGATTGATGTATATTTTAAACAAAAGTACAGTAGACTCTCTCTTAACTGGGTCTCTTCTTTAACCGGCTGTATTTGATCTAAATATAAATAAATAAATTTAAAAAAGTTGTAAATTTCCAACAGTGCCTGACAATGACCTCTGTCATATCACATATAGATGGAACAAAAGAACTGTAAAAGGCTTTATCAGGGATGAGTGGTAAATAAGCCAACCCCCCCCCCCCCCCCCAAAAAAAAAAAATAAGCGAGCAAAAATTTTGTACACATAATACTTGTATATAATATATGTGAAGTTTTAAGAAGTAAGACATCAGAATATGGTACAATATAAAAATGTTACACAGTTAATTAGTAACTACTATCACGAATCCACAGAAAAAAGACAAAAAAGTAAATTCCTTTTAATACATAAAAAGCTGAAATCAGCCAAAAAAACCTGAAGAATCTCATCCCTGCTTTATGCTATGTGGAACAAGAAGCAATGGTTTCCTCCATTTATGGGACATTTAAAAAAGAAAATGGGCAAAAGTAAGTTATTGAACTTCTTCCTGTCTTCTGCAGATAAAAAGAAAAAAAAAAAGTGTGTGCGTGTAATCTTTACGCGTGATTGAAGTAAAACTTCTTTGACGTTTACGATAAATATCACTGAAATTATTAAACTTTAACTTGAATGTCACCATAATATTTTATGTATGAAATTATAGGTTTGTGCTAACTATACTGTGAAATATAAATTTTACTCTCTAAATTTGCTAACTTTCTTGAAAATACAGCATCTATCGTTGTACCGAAACGCGTTGTTGATTGAAGTCGAGAAGCATTCATAGTTAGATCCAATTTTTCTTTTTAAAAATCAACAGACTGCTGAGATTCTTGGTAGCGAAAATTAACATTAAAATCTCCAGTAAGAATCACTGATAATTATTTAGAATCCAGGAAGTGTCCATGTTGTAGTATTATTCTTTAACTGTTTTCTTATACCATTGTTCTGTCGGGAGTTTGGGTTTGAATGGGAGGAATGTCCATAGTCTAGTATTATACTTTGTTCTTTAACTGATATTTTCCTCTGGTTGTTGGGTTCGAATGCAGGTAGTGTAATTTTTTTTGTGTGTGTTTTTCTATCACAGTATTCTTAAGCGTTGATTTCGTCTGCTGGTAGGTTTCGAATTATTTATCTGTATCCATGTTTTTAAATTGCAGGTTCTATCTATTGTTTGGGAATGATTGCGGCCAGCCAGGTCCATTTCTTTGTGGTGTTCCATCCCCGTGTTAAACTGTTGCTCCGTCTTGAGGTTGGGTTAGAATCCACGGAGTGTCCATTTGTTATTCTTTTATTTTGATCTTAAACCCTTTGCAGTCAGTGTTTGTTTCTTTGTGGTGTTACATACCCGTGTTCTTAAACTGTTGTTCCATCTGGATATCGGTTTACCCTCCAAGAAGTGTCCGTGTTGAACTATTATTCGTTCACTGTTTTCTTAAAACATTTTTATGTAGGGTTTGAATCGAGAGACAAGAACCTCCTGTGAGGTTGGAATTACATGTAAAATATTATGTTGGATGTCCCTTTAAAACGCTTATCTCTACTTATTATAAAAGAAGGTGTCTGTGTGTGTTGTGTGTGTGTCTGTTGGCAGCGTTACGGACAAACGACTACACCTAGAAACACCAAATTTGGTACTCGGGAAGATGTAAATATGTAGTTGTGTACCTCGAAGCGATTTTTTCAAAATTCGACCTAGAATTTTTTTTTTTTTTATATATAAAATAAAGATTCATGTCTCAAAGATACGCTCTTGACTGTTTTTCTTGCCGTTCCTCTCCCTAACTTTAACAGGTTCCGTGTATTTTTACAGGACTAGTGATCGCCCAGTGGTCGAAATTCGACCGAAATATATTAACCTCTAAATTAGCATTGCTTATACCTCCGTAATCATTGCTTATAACTTTTTTTATTTTGTTCTATTCTTTGTATTCGCCAGCTGTGAGCGTATACCAATGCGTCGAAGTTTTATACGAATTTTGCTCGAAGTATTATTCTGTTTAAAAATTTACGTTTGGCTCATTATTATAAATAACTCAAAAACACATGAGCAATATTAAAAGATTACATATTATTTAAGTACAGACAAACAATATTTATGTATCATGGCAACCAATCATGTCAAGTTTTTACTCATAATTCCATTAAATATTGTATTAATGCCATTGAAAACATGTGAGTAAAGCAACGGAATGCAGCATAGTGCCACTTTCTGTATTCGGTGCGTAGGCCTTGTTTATCGGAGGTGACGGGTTGGGTCGCCGTCTGTAACAAGAGTGAGAGACAGTCAGCAGGATCGCCGCCTGTTCATCGAAAGACTTCACACAGTGGCTCTGACAAGAGCCGGTCCACTTATCCACTGAACAGGGTCATCAGACAAGATCGTGCTTCAAAACAAGTAGGGAGTAATGTCGACGCGCAGGGAGCACAGTCGACGTTCTCAGGAACGAACGCCCGAGAGCTGTTTCGCAAACAATTAAACTTATAAATCTGGAAAAGCTTGTTAAGTGTGATGTCAATATGAAATAAAAATCACTTGCAATAGCTAATTTTGTCACTCAAATGATTAACTTTTTTGACTCTCGTAAATGAAATGTTGCTGAAAATAGCGAAAAATCGATTAAAAATGAGGGAACGGGTAGATTTTCAGATTTTTAAAGTAGCGCAGATTGTTTTCTATATTTTTATACATGATTATGGAAATTTTCAAGGGGGATCGTACAAACAGTGTAGAAATTATCAAGCTTTTTGTCCTTGACATTGCAATGTTTTTGCAGTCATGGCAGAATGAAGAAGCAAGGGGGAAAAAGACACGTCATTTCCTTTACTGAGCGTTACTACCGTCAGAAAAAAAAATCTGAGTTACTCTCTCGTTGCGCCTAAAGAAGTTTTACTTCAAAAAAGATTTGTGCTTTTAAAACTGTCCTCCTAATGGTATACAAAACTTTTGTAATAAATTAAAGTATTTATTTTAATGCAGTTCTATCAATTAATTATATATTTTTTTATTCTCTGCTTTAACAGGATTTTCAATTAACCTGCTCACCTCCCAGGACCCCCTGGTCCTAAATGACATGCAGCCACTGTGGATTAAAATCGGTGTTACAGCGATTGATCTCTCATGGTTTAAGATAAAGCATATTTTCAACTACAAAAGTTAATCAATGAAGTTTATTACGATTTGTCTTCAGTAGTGTAGTAATTCCATAAGTTTGGGATGGGGTGGGGTGGGGGGCTGGATCGATTCTGGAACAAAAAAGACACCATGTGCTGATTTGTGGTAATTTTCTCCCTTCCTCCAAGGGTATGCACAGTGGCATAGGAAGGGGGGGGTGTTGAGGCATGTAAGCCCTCCCCTTTTCCTTCACCAGTTTGTCTTCATCAATCTATTACAGACATGCCCAGGGCATGTAAAAATTGCAAATAGGCTTGTACTTTTTTGCTGCACATGCCCAGTCAAAGTAACTAAAAGTCTATTTAATGCTTGATGTTAAACCCCTGCAAAATGGGGGAATGAGTTCACTTTGTTTTGGCAAATTCACTTTTCAGCTCCAATGAAAGTGTCAAAAGGTATTGATTCACTTTGAGTGGATTAAAAAAATAAAAGAAACAGCATCAATGAGGAAATGGAGAAAAAGGCCAAAACTTATAAAAGGAAATTGAATTATAATATTCATCGTAACACTTGGGTTTTGAAGAATCTATTGTTCACAGGGTGAGTAGTCAAATTTCATTCTAAAAATCAAGCACTTTATAAGCACACTTTTTAGGAAAATCAAGCACGTCATCATCAATTTTTTTTTAAGTATTATACATGCAACAGATCAATAGCGTAGCCAAGAATATTTTGCAGGGGGTGGCTGAGAACTAAAAAATTAGAATGCAGTATAGCTTATAAAAATCAATAACATATATATACGTATATTTCTTTCTTTTTTTTTTTTTTTAGGGAAGGGGGGACTAGAGATTGGCAACCCCCCCCCCCTTCAAATTTTGGCTTAAAAAAGTTTGCATATAAAAATGAGTAAGAAAAGGAAGAAAATTTTTAAAAATCATAAACTGAGTTTAAAATCTTTGAAGTTTGAAAAACACACTATAGAAAAATAAATAAATTTGGCTTGGGTCTTCAATTGAACCTCAAATTCTTGAAATCAAGGGGAACTTTCAAATACACTATCATAGGAATCTCAAAAAGCTTTTGAAATTATTCACGAATACGTAATTTTCTCTAAATCCTACTTTCACTCATTTCAGTGATGGCTGCAGCCCCATCAGCAACACTCTCATGGGCGTAGCCAGTGAGGGGCAGCTGCCCCCCCTAAAATGAGCTAGTCATAGGGTCTGATTATGACAAACCGGGCATTCTCCGGTTAGACTCCATGACCTCCCCCCCCCCCCTAATGAAAATCCTGGCTACGCCCTTGAACACTCTCGCTACACCCCTGCAACAGATGAAAACAATTTAAGCATATTTCAGGGATGCTACAGCTGAAACCCCAGTTTGCCTCAGCATCGTCTCAATCAAAATCCCTTCTTGTCTCGGTATGTCTCAACAGCTAAATTTTCAACTGCAGCAACTAAAATTCGTTTTTTTTTTTTTTTTCTCCCAAGTTTGTCTCTCTCAACTAATTTTATTTATTTTATCTCAGTTTATCGCTAGAAAAAAAATTTTAAATCAGTTTCCCCCTTCAGCTTCTCTAAGCTCTTTTGCAACGGCCTGACTTTTTTGGGTGACCACCTTATTTTTTAGTGGAACAAGCCTGAAATTATAAACAATTCCGACTGTATTTTACACATGTTTGGTTTCTATGAAATTATTATTAAGATACCAAATTTAAAAAGTTTTGCGTAAAATCATAGTAAAATGTAAAAAAACGGGAGTTTCATGTAAAATCGTAAAAATACGTGGGAAAAGCGTAAAAGAACGGCAGTTTCGCATAAAATCGTAAAAATCAGTGAAAAAGTGCAACCTATAAACTGAAAGCACATAAATTGGCAAGTATGAATAGGTAAATTTCAAAATTACTACCATAATTTATGGAAGAAACGCCGCATCCACGATCTCCCTCCCCCCCCCCTCCGAAAAAGTAGAAGCATCGCATTGGGATATATTTCGGGATGGGGGAGGGTGGATAAATGGTAAAAACATCTCCGTTGATCCCCTTCCCATATAATGCTTTTAAGTATTTACCACTATTTTACGAAGCTTACGATTTCCATTTTCGAATTAATCAGTGCCCGATTTCATATAAAACATATCAATTTTTATATTCACAAAGGCGAATTTCTAGAAATAAATAAATAACTCGTAAAAAACTTCTTGCATTCGCAACAAGGCCCCCGTGGATGGCCAGCTGTTGATTACGTAGTGAGCACAGCAAATTGTTTGTTTTAAGCTTTGAATGTTGCACAACAACTCTATGTTTCTATCATTTATTACTTTTGATATTTATAACATAGGGATTTATTTTAAAAGCACTCAGCGTTTTCCCGAGCTTGCCAGTTACTCTATGACTTTCTACCGTAATAATAGCATATATAAGGCAGTGTTTATTCGGTCTCCTTCACAAGGCGCAAAGCCGCACGGCGAAAAAACACAAAATAAATAACTTAGAGATGAACTTTTTTTTTTGAGGGGGGGGGGGGGGGGGAGAGGAGGAGGAGAATGATTAAACTCACATCGGGCGCAACAGTCTAGTTTTGGTTGATATTCAGTATTTTAAGAGCAATCAGGCCCGGACTGGCTCTTATGGCTGCAAGTGTGAGTCAGCTTTACTATTGTCATGGTCAACAGGGAACCACCTGCACCTGCTTTTAGGCATGCTCTTCTGGTTTCAAGATGAATAAGCGATGGGATGGGAGGGAAAAGTTGTTTTCGTTAGCGGCGTAGTGTTTATAAAAGGTTTCTACCGGAAGCTCAGAAAAAAATAAGCACTTTCTTGCAAATTCAAGCACCTTAAGGGAATTTACGTAAAAAATAAGCACTTTCAAGAGTGCTTGAAAACAATTTTTAAAATCAAGCACCTTTTAAGCACTTTTCAAGGCGCTACGCTCCCTGGTTCAGTATTGGTCTTTGCTAGATCCCAGATGGTCTTTTTTATTCATTGATTACTGCACTTTCCTTTTCCTGTATATTTCTGCCTTTTATAAAATGACTCATATGTATGTACATGTATCTAAGCAGGTTGGCTGGTGCTTAAATATTATTTTTTTTCAAGATAAAAGTAACTGTTTGTTTCATGGTTGAAATTTAATTGTAAAAATTATGTAGCACGCTACATAATGTTTTAGTGGTTAAATTCAAGCTCAGACACCTTTCATCTTTGTGCATTCTCACCCATGTAAAATAAATAAGTAGAGCAGCGCACACAGTCAATAAATATTTTATATATCTAATGTTTCCAGAGAGTATTTTTCTACAGAGTAGTGTTGCGGCAATATGTCCTTTTTCTCCAGTATGTGAAAGTAACTTCGTGTGTCTACTAAATCTTCATATTCTTCCATCTAATTTGAAACAAACAAAAATAAGTTATAAATAAATTTCGTTATTCTATTACTCTTAAACTTCTTGATTGGTTAGTTTGAAATTTTAAACAGATATGCAGACAAACATAGAAAGAAACCATAGGCTACACTAAATTTGAAAATCTAACCAGACTGCAATTTTTAGTGAGTTTTTGCTTTCGACTTTAGAAAGCTTCTTTGATATTCTAAGAATAAAAAAGTTACAGTAAAATCACTTACTTTCACGATTCTGTTGGAATGACGAAAATTAGATCATCACGATATACTTTTTTTTTTTTTAATTACAATGAAAAATCAAAAATTTTTTCTCTTACCAAAATTTAATGATCTATTTCACAGTAACAAACTCTTTCTTGAATACATAACAATGCAAATAATAGAATGCAGCTCATTCACTTACAATATTTATACCAGCTTCTTTGAAGCCATTCAAAATTGAAAAAAAGGGAGGGGGGGGGGGGACTTTTCGGATAAAAGGAAGTTTCTTAAAATGCCTTGTGCCAAAGGGGATCTATATTTAGGTACTTCCCGGATTTTTCAGCTTTCGGCTCTATTCATATGAAATTTGTAAAATCATGGATATCTTCATTTTCACGAAAATAAGTGCTTTTACAGTAACCAACTGAGTAACGAAGTTAGGTAAAAATAGCTTTAGAAATAAACATTTGTCATTTGTGAATTAATTCTACAGATTCTCATTTTAAACCTTCCTTAATTGCTCAGTTAAAAAAAAAAAAAAAAAAAAAAAAGAAGAAGAATAAGAATTATTTTCTCCAAAATATTGTCTGCTAAAAAATAATGTTTAATGGAAAATTTCATGTTTTATTTTCTTTTTGTTGGCCGCACCTCAAATTTGGCATCTAAAATAATGTTTGAAGCTATGGATGAATATTTAAGGATTAGAGTCACCTATGGCTGAAATTCTCAAAACAGTTCAAATCTTTTGAACAGCAGACATTATGATGGGTCGAAAAAGTACAGTGTATGATATTATTTATTGAAACAATTTTTAGAATATGAAATATTAAGACAATAATTAAAGTAGTAAAATAAAGCCATGAAAGATACTTATAGCAAAACGATTGTTTAGGTGGTCCATCCTTCAGTTGCAAAATAGTTATACCAGCCACTAAAGAAGTAGGCAGGCACGTACAGTTCTGTCCTATCTATTCATGTAAATGGTTCAATTTTTTTTTTTTTTGCAACTGAAGAAGGGTAGATCTTTCTGCAATATCCTAAATAATGATCATTTCACAGTAAATGCCTTTTATGGTGTTATTTTACAAAATTTGTAATTATTTTTAATTTTTAACACTAGTTTTCCATTGAGTGTTCTTGTTATTAAGACAATCCCTATCAGTTGGCTTTGCATTCAACAGCCGGTGGTACGAAGTTTTTTTTCTCCTTTAAATGCTTTTCAGATGTAATATATTTAATTTTTTTGAAGCATGAATTGCATTGAATTTTTGTTATATTTTTCATGCATCGAGAGACATAGCTCTCTTCTAGGAGCCCAATACAAAACTGCTGTCAATACATGGTTGCCACAAAAATTTTGAAATCAGTTTCCCTGACCATCACGGTCCTAAAAAATACACGCAACAATGCCAAAACACCCAATCCACTTAGCAATAAAAGGCTATAGTTATTAAAATAATACATTTTACATGCATTTATGGTATTATAATAATTTACAAATTAAAAGACTTTTATGCATGTTTTTAAACTATACGAACCTGAGACAAATTTTTTCTATTACTCACAGAAAACAAGGCTTATGGTGGGAACTTTGAATAAACTAGGACTCTTTCATCCAAGGGCAGCATTTCTCTTTCTTTCGCTTGTATAACCCAAAGTGCAACCAGGAGACACACAGTGGCCATCTCAAATTCAGAAAATAATTAATTCACCTATTTAAAAAAATGCAACTTCTGTCGCAGCAATACTAAACTGCAAAGCAATCAATCATCTGCACCATTTGTTGACCGAATCGGCATTAGGTTCGTTTTCAGGGAAGGAATCCCATTGCCAATGGAGGTCCTTCCCAATCTAAGTCCGTGACAAAATAAGTAAATTTTACTTTCTTAACCGGTTGTAATGTACTCGGTTTTTTGGACATAAAATCTCAACAGCGCAATCGCACTGCTTCAGACTCAAATGGTTAAGTTTTAATATATTTTCCCTGACTTTCCTCAGTAAATTTAAATTTTCCCTGACCAATTTCATTTTCCCTGACTTTCCCTGACCTTCACTGACTTTCAAGGTCCATGGCAACCATGCAATAGTAAAACTACATCAAACGATAATTAAAATTCACAAGGTCCCTAGAGGAACAAGAGGACAGAATCTGTAACAGAATTTGTTAAAAAATGAAGGAAGAAAATAAAAAGATGTTAGAATATGGAAAAAGAACAATCATTACCTTTTCAGATACTGTTTTCTGAAAGTCTTTTAGTAAATTTTTCACTGATCTTTCTTTTGTAAATAGCAATGCTTCTGTGTGAGAACTGATTATAAGACATATCCAGTTCACTATCTGAAATAAAATAAATTTTAGAAAATTAGCTATAAATTATGGGCATTAAGTAGTTAATAAGCACTAACAAAGTTGAAATCTAAGAGAATATATTCCAACATCAAGAGCTTTTATTTTTAAATCAAAAAATTTCTTTTCAATCCCCCTCTTCCCCCCTCCCAAAAAAAAACACCCATAATATAAGAATTATTGGAATAGTACTACAATAAACATTTTTAATTCGCAATTTAAAGCTATTTTAAATTAGCAGTAGCAGCAAATTTTGCTCTTAAAAAAAAAAAGAGCAGTCGAACAATTGATAATGACAACTGTTTCCAAGGCTTGTTTCTGACAGAAAAAGACTGCTGTTGTTTCTGATCCTTTATAATGATCTCTCCAAATCAGACTAAATCCATAATTTCATGCACCTCCAAAAGTTCTGAAAAAAACCTTTCCAAGGTAAAATCAAGGCATTTTAAAATATGGTCAGACAGTGCCTAAAAACCTTCTGCCTCTTTTCATAGGAGACACCCCTCAAGTGTCCACTGGCAGAATACAACTATGCAAGTTTGCTGACCTCTAAGGCCCTCAATAAGTAGGTCACCACCAGGGCAATTTCTCGAGTACTAGTCATGTACTGGAGGAACATTCCAGAGAGCCTTAAAAATATTTTCTTACACTCAGAGAATATCTCACTAAAAAAACTTTTCTTACACTCAGAGAATATCTCACTAAGGCTTATCAGACAGGAGAGTCTGTAAGGAAGCATCTTTTGCAAATTATCCACTATCTTATACTCATTGCCACTGATGCCAACATGAAAGGGAATTCACTAGATGCGCACTTCAGTTTTTTTTTTTTTTTTTTTTACTGTGATGAGGGGGTGCCAATGGGTGAAATACAGGGTGGCCATAATTAAACTGCAAGTGTTCAAGGGGTGCTGGAGAGAAAACTACCAGGAATATTCCAGAAAAACTTAGTATCTACACGTTTTAGAACATGCGGAAGTCAAACATGCAATTAAAAAAAATTGCCATTTTCACCCGATAGATGGCGCTATATCATGTTTCAATGCTTATGGACGTCATATATGCAAATTTTAAGCCCATCGAACAGTGTAGAAACAAAACCACATTGAGTAATGGTGAATAAGAAGGAACGTGCATTGTTAGTGAAGATATTCTATCAGAATGGTAGCAATTATTCAGCTACTCTGAAAGAATACCGGCGTATGAAACGATTAAGAAGAGGTCCAATGAGTGTCAATGAGAATAAATAATGGTTTAATTGTTTTCCAAAGCGTCTTTATGAATTGTTTAATTTGTTATCTTAATTTACGTTAATTTTTGATTACATGTTACTGTAAAAATTTAATTACTGAAGCGAATTGTATGGAATTTTGATAAACTCTAAATTTTTTTTTATATTGTTTATATGCCTCTTAGAATGTCACCATGCTCTGTCTATCGGTTTTGGAAGTTGCATATGCCACTGGTGAGCTTTGAAATATGGTACAGTGCCATCTATCGGGTGAAAATGATTTTTTTCTTTTGCATATTTGACTTGCGCATGTTCTGAAACGTGTAGATACCAAATTTCACTGAAATATTCTCGGTAGTTTTCTCTCCAGCACCCTTTGAACACTTGCAGTTTAATTATGGCCACCCTGTATGTTGGGAGCCTGGCTCCTGGTAAGATCAACCTAGGCATGAAGGCTATTCTTTTTCGCCCAGCTAAAACTGTAGCACTTTTTTTTTACCTCATAATTAATCAATCTGTACCTTTTATCATGACAAAGAAGCTTTTCTAGCATATCACCAATATTTGATAAAAACTCATCTCGCCTTTAATTTACAACATGGAAAATTCTTTCATACTCAGGGCACTTAATCTCCCCGGCACTCAAGGCACTTTAAATTGTTGTGCCCGCCGTCCACTATTTCCAGAGCACCCACCCTCCTCCTTTCAGTTCTTACCTTGCTAGTTTTGGTTCGGGAGGGATTTTTCCTAGTTTTTGCTCTTTGGATAGTCTTTCCATTATCCAGCACCTACAGATCCACTGTGTCCTGGGGCTCTACTACCATGGTGTCGTAGAATATCAGTGACGGATATTTCTCGCTCACGGATAGTCAGATACTTCGAATAAATAGCCGCGACTCTCTTTTTGGCGCTACCACGATGAGTGTCGAATAAAACAAGCGAGTATTTTTGTGCTGGTCTATCTGACACTCAGAGCGATCAACCAATCAAAACACTAGACTTCCCCCCTTTTTCTTAAACGAAGGCATTGTCTTCAGAATTTTCGAAGACTCTGGAGACATCCATCACAAGTGGAAGCCCGTTTTTGACAGACCCACCGTGCTAAGGAGAGGGGTCCTTTTGTGGAAGTAGTTGACACTCCACGATCCACACAATAAAAACCCATCCATCTCGTACTCCCTGATATCGGAATGTAAGTTTTCGCCTTCATCCAACGTGTCGGGAAAAAACAGCATTATTTCCGATAGTCAATATGACAGTGAAACCATCACAATAGGATCGTAGTAGGGCATATCAGATATTTCTCGGATTGTGACGTCATGAGAAGAGAAGGCTCGATATATTCGCTAGCGAAAGCTTTCCGATACTATGGTGGTAGAGCCCCTGGACTGGCAACCAGCAGCCATAAGGAAAAAATAGTGGCATGATTTGGCCACTCTTGTTATTTCTGACCTTATGGTATCACTGACCACCCACCAACCCTTTTGTAATTAGCACAGTAAATTAATGAAATCAAAATACGCATTATTATTTAAATGTAAATATTGCTAAAAAGAATAACTAAACTAAATCCTTCATTTTAATTATTTATTAGTTGTTATTACTTAGGTGTAGTTAATTAAATTTTGATTGTAAAAAAGTGTAATTTTCCTCAACAGTGTACAAAGAAAGCAATTTTTCAATCTACCACTGTCAACAATCCTAATCTCAAAATCACTTGGATATTCTTTGTATTTTCTATTTCTAATGACATGTTTACATCATTCAACATTTACAAAAGGATTATAACTCTTAAAAGTCTACTTATGTGGTCCAAAAAGCTCTTTTTGATTGCCTTATTAATACAGAATTACAAAATAAAATTTTAATGTTATTAAAAGGAAGTCTGAATGTCCCAGAAAATGAAAAGTGGGGCTGCATAAGCTCAAATAAAAAGGTAGGGTGCTGTTTCTCCTTTGACTACACCACTGTCATATTCTGAGTTACAGGTCTATTGTATAGATTTTAAAGTCAGATCATTTTAATAGTTTTAATGTAAGTATTCAGATATGGGTTTTTTTAATTTCCAAACAGCAGCATTGAGCTTTTCTATAAATCATGTGTCTAAGTAAAACATCTCATTATAACAATGGGTGTGCAGGAAATAAATAATAAAATTACCTGTAAATCAGATGGCCTTTTATGAGAATCTGGAGGTATATTTGCTGTGCCTTTTAAATAGGCCAACAGAAAATTTAAAACTACCTGAAAGCAAATTAAATAAAACCAATGTAATAAAAAATTAATTACTTAATGCATAAACTATGTTTGAAAATAAAGAAATATAAAGTAAAAAATATCACAAATCCTTAAAAAGAACAATTTATAATGCATGAAAAATAAGTATATATATAGATTTTTAATCATATTTTTCTGTATAAAAAACCAAATGGTTATCAATGATAGGGCTTCCAGTACAGTCAGGAGAAAAAGTTTAAGGACTTTTTAAGGCCATTAAAGTTCTTTGAGAACTAGTAAACTGTTGTGTAACTCACAAAGCTTGACTATGGCCAGGGCAGCTGCCCTAGGCCCCAAAAATCCAGAAATGCAATCGTAATAGAAATGTGTGACACATATGCCTACAAATATGATTATGCACACAGAAAGTAGTGTTAAGTTTCATGTACATATTTATACCGGTTTAAAAGAGGCTCTATAAGAGATCTCTGCTGGGGCCTCTGGTAGGCTCTGCCTTACTACTGATAAACATTTTGGTATAATTGTTAAGTTACTATTAATAATTGTAGTTAATTTATTAATAATAAATTGTTTTACTATTAATAAACTAACTACAGCAAAATCTCATTGATGAATCTCAATCACCAAAGATCGTAATTTTGTGAAAATTCATTAAAGTGAAATTTAATTCTGAATTATGACTGAATGTGTACCTTGCTTTTTACTTTAATAAATATTTTATTTAATAATCTGAAACATTCATAAAAGTGAAGTAATATTTAATTACTAGCTGTCAAGGCAGCCAACTCTGCCGCCCCATACCTTAAAGTTCTTTATACTTAGTACAGTGTTGGTCAAATTATGCGGGACTCATTTCATTGAAAATCCATGCTTTTCTTTGTTTTAACTATATTTGTCATTAAATTTACTTAAGTTAAGATTGATACAAATTTTGTGTGTCACCATAACAGATGAAGGTGGCCATGCCAAGTGCTGATACTGCAAAATGTATGAATAATTGGTAGACATAATTTGTGACATTTCCATTTATGAAATGGTTGTAACAATAACTTTTTAGGATGATAATCTGTTGTACAAATTCTTACATAAATATTTCTTAATAACAGCAGCTGCAGGCTTTCTCAAAATAGTGCTCAGTATACTACCATTTCCTTCGTGAGCTCCATGGTTCACCACTAATGTGTTTTTTCCCTGTTTTAATAACACCGATGTTAATGTGCCAAAGTTAGCAACCTGGTGTTTTTATTGTATGGTTACATTATTTAATATGTATCCCCGGTTACAATATTAACAATGCCAGAGTTGCCAACCTGGCAAGGTGAAAAATCAGGAGACTTGTTTTCGATTAAAAACCCAAATTTTAAAAGATCAGGGTTGTATCAGCTGAAACTACATTTTGGAGATAGCGAGAAAAAAGTATCTTTGGTGCTGTTTGTTGCCAGATATAAATATTTTTGGACCACACAAAAAAAAAAAAAAAAATAATAATAATTTTGGGTTATGTCTTCTATTAGGTCAGTAGCTTGTAAAAAATTTAGCAACATGAAAAATGTTAAGTTGGAAAGTTAAAAATCGGGGTTAATTTTTACTCTTAAGGCATGGACTAGCAGTAACTAACTGCCTAATTAGGTGCAATGTTTTGTCTTTCAGATGATCTTTTATTTTGGTAGTGTTCCTCCAAACTATGGGTTCAACATTTAGAAATTCATCTTCAAACATAAAACTTGGAAAAGGACTCTTTTTGGCTAAAAAGTTCATAGCCATAGGCAAAAGTTCTTTATCAATTGAACATATGAAATTAAAAGCTATCTGGGTTTCATCTTAATTTTTTCTCACAATATGTGTGGTCCAACATATATACAGCTAAATGTGCCGATGATAAAACCATTTCTTTTCTGTCTGAGAATTTTCTCATAATATCTTTCCTGCCGTATACTTTTAATTTTTCCTTTAATTTGCAAAAAATGGCAACACATTGTACATCGATCACTTTGGTCCTCATAAAGTGCATTTGAAATGGCTCCTAAAATATCTATGTAATCAGAACAGTTAACCATTAGGTTTACATCATTGACTTAAGTGAAATGGCTTTATCAATTTCAAGTTTGTGCTCTTGATAAATTTGCACCAAATTTCCCCTGTTGTCATTCCATCATTCTCCTGGTAAGGTGTCATCTTCCATTTATAGGGAATTTCACCTATTCCAATATTCCATTCCAATATGCATTTGTTGAACTTAACTCCATTTAATTTACAAGGGTTTCTTTTACATTTTCAACAATCCCTTAGATAAGGAAAGTATTATTCTAAAAGTCATTTCCTTTTCCTCCTTTCAATAGGGATGATATAGAAAATCTGAGAGGGCCACTCCACCCCCTTCTAAAATTGATTACTCAAGCAGCGATACCTTTGTGGTAATAAGGAGGATGAAATTT
Organism: Cheiracanthium punctorium; assembly: GCA_038373885.1. Lineage (NCBI taxonomy): Eukaryota > Metazoa > Arthropoda > Arachnida > Araneae > Cheiracanthiidae > Cheiracanthium > Cheiracanthium punctorium. The sequence goes on from JAWZYV010012029.1 coordinate 374,384, forward strand.
CTTGGAATAACCAAAATTTCTTTAGAAGAAATAAACAATACGATAAATATATACGATAAAATAATAAACAATAAGGATAATATAAAAGAAAAATCTTTTCTTTTCCTGCCCTAATCGGTAAACTTATTCCCACACTTTATATGAAAATATCAAAAATATCATATTTATTATAAAATAAATATCAGATATATATCACGATATATATCCATTGACATATATCAACGAACCCTGTTTAGAACATAATGCTGCACTTCTTTTCCCCATTACATGTTTGTCAGAAGCCCGCATTTTTTTAACGTGACATAGGCATGGTTTTCTGGAATTAGTTTGATTTTAAGAAAAGAATAAACACCAAGAAGAGTAGCTTGCCATGAGGGAACTTTTAAAAATGACTTCAAATTCAGAAAATACCATTTTTTTACACGATGAGTGATAAAGATCAGGAGAAAATGAACAAATTATCAAAAATCGGGAGAAATGTATCCAAAATCTGGTTGGCAGGAGATCAGTGAAAAACCAGGAGTCTCCTGCCTAGATCAGGAGAATTGGTAATTCTGCATGTGACCCAGAAATAAGCCCACAAGGAAAGTCACGACTTAAAATACATAAATATTATAATAATAATAATGATAATTTTGAGTTTTTTAAACAATATACTAATATATTTAGTCACTTTGCAGTTTTTGTACAATTTAACTGTCTCCCAATCAACTACACTTATACTTTTCCTAAAACAAGACCCATTTTCAAAATAATACCTTATATATTTTTAGTTGTGTCCTTTTTATAACAATCAAGCAATATACATAAACAAAGTTCTCCAAGGCCTTCCTGGCCGCACACATTGCGTTACAAGTTTTACTGACCACCTAGCAGAAAAATCAGAATATCACTTTGAATGCTTTAATTTGATAGAATTAGACATTGCAGCTTGATAATGCCACCTGGCTCATAAAAATTTCTATGGAGATCACTGATTATGAATGTACAGTAAAAACCTCAATCAGTTTTCCCTAGATCAAGAAGGTACAGTGAAATAAGATGCATACCAAGAACATTTAATTAAAAATAAGTCGTTTTATGCAGAACACACATAAGAATAAAATAAACACTACATTTCAAAGGTAGAAAAGTATCGTCAGCAAAATATTCACTACTCACGCAAAGGTAAGGAGAGTAAATTTATCAATATATTCCCTTAATCCACATTTTTGTGTAAATTGTTGAATATTTTGTAATACTTTTTCTAAACCCCTTACACATTGTGAACAATGGCATGGAGACAATGTAAAAATTGATTGCTTAACCCTTTGAGGCGTAACCCTTTCCCAATGCTGGAAAAAGGGCAGCCGTTGCCATCGCTTGACTTAACTACCAGCAAGATGGTGGACGATCGAAATGTTCCTTGCGTGCCACAGATCTAGAGATCCTTTTTTGACGCCGGCTGTGCCGCACAGCCAGCTGCCGTCAAAAAAGGGTCTCTAGATCTGTGGCACACGATGAACATTTCGATCGTCTGCCATCTTGCTGGTAGTTAAGTCAAGCGATGGCAACGGCTGCCCTTTTTTCAGCATTGGGCAATCTGTCCAGCTCTTCTCGTGTTCTTCCATTTTTCAGCAGATGTCAGTGCTGTTAAAAATAATCGTGACCATTTTTTTTACGGGAAAGGATGTGCTAAAAAGTAAAGGATTCTCGTGGAGCTATGTCACCCGCAACTATTTTTATAAAAATCAAATCTATTTTTTGTGACTGGCAACAGTCAAAACGTCAGAGTTTGGCGTCCTCACGGCGAGGACACCGCACGTTAAAGGGTTAACAGTCCATTTAAAAATAAGTATTTATTTTATAACCAACTGAGGCAATATAAATTTTGGACAAAAAATAATGAAAAATAAATATTTTGTTGATCTAAACTAAGTTAAATCTTTAAATGCAAGTCATAACAACTGTGATAATATTTTAAGTTGCTAAAAGACTGCCAGATAGGTCTAGTCTGTTAAGAGAACACAAAAAAGCAGCAATAAAATTGATTTGGTGAGAACGATTGTCTAATGTTATTTTGTATTGTACATTTTTAAAAAAAATAATCAGTGGTTTTATTAGTAAGATGATTTCTTTTGACTTGAACAAAGCTTTTGCGTTAAGACTTTTTCTTTGGGACACATCAAGATAGGGGCAGAAGTATTTATTATTTGATTATAATAGAATATGAATGACCCATGCTACGAGAAACTGAATTTAATTCTCAACAACCCAAATAAAATTAGACAAAACAATCCATGATTAAAAATTTCTAAACATATTAAGTGACTTTGCACACATAATTTTCATTTTTTCTTCAAAAAAACTTTCTTAAATATTAAAAAAATTTAAATGAGATTTAAAAAAAAATAAATGCTGAAAGAAAATTATTAAAACATTCTGTACAGTATTACAAACTGAAAAAGCAGACAGAAAAAAAACTTACAAGAGTGTCACCAACATTTAATTTTCTTAAATGTTTCATCAACAGAGCATCAATGTATGATGCTGAAAATATAACATTTCTATTTTAACAATAAAGGAAAATTATTTATCAGCAGAATAAAGGATAATACATGCATGCTATCAAAAAAGTTGAAGCTTTTAATTAAGCAATGATATCGATTATTGAATGGATTACGTTAGTGACTAATTTCCACGCTACTGCAGTACAGGTTAACTAAATTATGAGTAACTTTTATAACTCACGAGCATTTGAATCATAGGAAAAAAATATCAGTTGTTCCCCTGAACCTCCCTTTAACCTTTTGCTAAATAGAATAAAATAATTTTAAAGCAAATTCACATTTTTATCTAATATGGGATAAAATTTTAGTATAATAGAAATAGTGCAAGAACACACAGCATTGATTTTTACCTCCAATAGTGTATGGCAATTTAAAGCTTCTAATATTTGTGAGAATAAAATACACTATCAATTAGAATGTTGATACTTTAAAATATATTACTCAGATTATATGCACTATTACTTGGTAAGAAAGTGGTACTAATCTTTTTTATATATTTATTATACTTTGGTACCAAGCAGAGAACTTCTAATTCTAAAACTCTCAGTCTTTAATGTGCAAAACTTTTTAAATGCTATAATAATATGATAATTGAAAACAAATCTAATAATTTAAATTTTTACAATTAATTACTTTTTTTCAAAATTGAATTGGTGGATTCTGATATGTTTAAATGCTATAATAATATGATAATTGAAAACAAATCTAATAATTTAAATTTTTACAATTAATTACTTTTTTTCAAAATTGAATTGGTGGATTCTGATATGTATTTTTCACAGCATAACTGAATAAGTGGGTGAATGGAACAGATGCCATATACCAATAACGACCTGTGCATGATAGATTATGCATCTATCATTTGAATCAAAGATTACTAAAAAAAAAAAAAAGAATTGATTTAAATGATTAAACACATTTAAAAAAATAATAATTTTGTTTAAAACAGAAATACAATTTTTATTTCTGTTTATCCTTGCTTAAACAAAGTTGCATTTTTAAAACATTAAATTATTGTACTGCAGTAGAACAATTTGATGCATCATTGCATTTTGTGTAATTTATTTTTGTTTCATTTTCATTCTTTAAAATTTCCAATGAAATGCACACCAAAATTCAAAGTACTACATAAGTAAACAGAAACAAAACAAAAATAAACATTTTAAATGAAAGGTCTTATAAGACAGCTGACAAGAAAAACAATCCTTTATAATCACATATAAAACAAATTCAAACTAAAGGATACAGTATAAGATAAATAGTTTCCTCAGAAAACTGTTTAATGCCTTCCTCATAATTTTTATAACTAAAAAAGAAATGTGAATTAATAATTAGGAGTATGAAAATTAAAGCACATGTTATAAAAAGGTTGGAAATTTTAAAACCTTTTTGACAAATGCAACTGACAGTAAAAAGTTAATTGTTTTATGAACAATTATACCTAATAATTAACTGCAATATTTTCACTAGATCTGACTCTGGTATAGTTGCAAGATCAGATGAGTCTTCATTTAATAATCTGCAAAGGAAGGGAAAAAAAAAAAAAAATAGCCAGATTATGTACTTTGTTTAGTTCTATAATGTAACTTAACCCTTTATGTCTCAAATTAATTTATTTTACAGAAAAAAAAAGTTTGAAACTTTCATATAATATTAGAAACAAATTTCATATTAAGTAAAGTTTTTACATATTACTAACATACATTAAATTAAATATAAAAATACAGGAAATTAAAGACCTCACTTGGCATTTATTGCAGATTTATGTGCAATTAAGCAAATTTACTAATATGACTTTAAAGTCCTGTTGGGTCATAAAGGGTTAAATAAATATTTAAAAAGGCCCAAATAAATTACAAACACAAAGACATATAAGTATTACACAATGAAACAAAATAAATTACAGTGAAAAACGTTTGACACAAAACTGAGGGGACCAAAATATTTTTTGTATTAAAAGATTCATTTAAAAAAAAAAAAAAATCACCAATATTTTTCATGCTCTTATATTTCATTTCAACCTCCTGTTAAATTACAAGTAGGCTGCATCCACTGGGACAAAAAGTAAGCAGAAGAAATATTATTTTGGGGAGAAAAAATCAGTTACCTTTTTTACAATGTATTTTTTAGCACCATATTGTACACACACACAATTTGTTCAAGATCACTTTATTCGTCTCTCCGTCTGAATGGGCATCTAAATAACTGTGCATACTTTTAAACATTTTCTGCACTTCTGAGGTAGAGGGGACAGGAATTGTATTGTTGATTCCATTGTCAGATTCGTCGTCGGAATCTACATAGAATCTTTTGGATTATGAACGATCTTTAGTACAGATAAGGATTCTATTCATTAGGGGGAGGGACAAAGACCTCATGGATGATACTATTGGTACTTCTAAGATGACCAAAGGAAGAGGAACTGGTTTACAGAATTTAAAAATTACACAAAGACATTCTACTGACTTGGTGCAAGCATGCCGCTGAAGATAAAAAATGAACTTTTTTTGTGTTAAACAATTTTTGTTTCATGTTAAAAGAAAAAAATTATTAAATAGCATAGTTTACAGTTCAGACCACTGTGTCATTTTATGTCAACTGATTTTTCATGTTAAGCGTATTTCACTGTAAATAAAAAATAACGCAATATATTATCACAAAATGAAAAACGGCATTTTTAAAAAATTCAAAATTTACTTTTCTATGAGTAATAATTCAGCTGAGTTCTGAAAGCTTTGATTTGAAGATCTAACATCCATGTCTTCTGCATCAGCTGAAGGAGAAATCTCTTCTAACTGCAAAACAAAATTCAGGAAAAAAAAAGAGAGAAATAGGTATCATCTCATGGTGTCCATTTGTTGGTAATATTCAAGCAAATTTGAAGGATTTGAAGGCTCATCTCTTTCAGAGATTGAATACATTTTAAATATGTTGTACTGGGGTTGAACATATATTTAAAATGTCACTTATTGAAAATTGATGAGAGGAATTTTTTCTTAACATGGTCTTCTTTCCTCTCTTATTTTGAACATTTTTTTCAATTTACATTGCCCACTTATCTTTAACCCAAAAAAGAATTAAAGCATGCAACCATCTTTTTGGGGACACCCTGTATAGTATTAAAATGCAGTAAACAACTGCATGAGAGTAGTTGTTAAAGAATGCAGAAATCTGTAGGATCAATTATTAGGCAAGTAAAATGTGACTTAAAATTGTTCCCTTTTTTTTTAAGGTATGAGAATGCACAAAAAATCTTTCTGAATTTTTTTTTTTTTTTCTTTGCTTATGCCACACAATTAGGATTTCAAAACCGTTTTATTCTTGTTTCTATGATGACTATAAGCTAAGTTAAGCAATTAATAATGAACCAGAAGGATAGTACTTCGCATACAGCATTAAAATCTTTGAATGTGTTTTCTGAAAAGGTGTGTTTCTTGGTTAAATTTTCTTAACAATAAATGTCATACCTCATAACCTGTTTAAAATATTAACATGAAATTTTGATAGGGTATTTTGATCATTACTAGCTGTTTTATGCAGAATATAACATTTCTGTGTTCATTTGTTGATTTTATAACAATTTTTTTCCTTCAAAAAATGCCTTTTTTAAGACAAAATACTGAGTTTTCATGAAAAATTGGAATATTTTTTCATAAGTATCAGAACTTTGGCAAATCTAGGCTCATAACACATATAAATATGTTAATTATGTACTGTATAAATTCATTAAAAAATATCAGAATAAGTGACAGAAAATGCAGAGCACATGCAATTTTTTACCAAAATTTCACTTAAATTTGCCAACAGTTTGTTGAATTTCATTAAAACTGCACTTAAATTTTTAGTACCCCATTTTAATCAAAAACATGGATTTTTCATTACAAATTTCTAAAAATAAAGTGCCCTGAAGGTAAGCTCATACCATAAAATAAACTTTTGAACCCTTAAAAAAATAAACCATTTAAGGAATACAAAAAGTTTTTGTTTTCAAAACTTAAACTTTAAAAATTAATGTAAGGTATATTTATTACAGAATTAATCTGTAGTAAATAAGATATAATTTATGACAGAAATTTCTATTTTTTCTATATTGTAATGGTCGTGACACCGGTAATTTGCACCAAGAACAAAATTTTGGCTCTAGTGATTGACACTTCCTGCTTCCATAATTGTCACCTAAGAAATGAATAGAAAAACATGCTGTTTTAATTTTAAACTCAATGACTTAGAAATGACTCAAAAGGAAGTGAAATTTGGTGACATGACAGAAAGTCACTCAACTTAAACTATAGGAGAAGAATTTGAAAAAAAAAAAAAAAAAAAATATCAGATTTTGCGAAAATTGTTTCAAACTCTGTAAATTTTTCTTTGTGCAACTCGTAATAATGACTAAGGTGAATGAACTGAAATTAAGTGGCATAATAGTTGATCACTCTACTTAAACTATAATGTCAAAGTTTTTAAAAAATTTATTCGATTTTGTAGAAATTGTTTCAAACTGCATAGAACATTTATGTTCACGGATCACGTGACAAAAACAAAAGAAATGATATCTGGTGATATGATAGGTGGTCCCTCAACTTACACTATAGGCATCAATTTTTTTTTTAAGTTTTCATTAGATTTTGAGAAAATCCTTTCAAACAGTGTAAATATTTATTTGTGCATCATGTAATAATGACTAAAGCGAATGAAGTAAAAATTAGTGGTATGATATGTGGTCAATCAACTAAACTACAAGCAACTAATTTTTCAAAAAAATTCATCAGAGATTATTTTGAAAATCTTCTTAAAATGTGCAATTTTTTCCCACATCACGTAAAAATGACTAAACCAGAACGAAATAAAAACTGGTGACATAATAGGTGAACATGCAACTTAAATTATTCCTGTCCAATTTCTTGAAAATTTGGATTAGTTTTTGAGAAAATTTATTTAAAATGTGTAAATATTTGTCTGTGTATCATTATATAAACCTTTGAAGGGAATGAAATAAAATTTAGCTCAATCATAGGTGTGGTCAGAAACTATAGGTGTCAAAATATTTAATTTTTTAAAAATAGATTTCAAAATTTTGTGTAAATTTCAAAATTTTGTTGCATTTCTGAAAAATTGTAATGTATTAGAATGAAATTTGAAATTATGTAATGTGGCAAGTTAATGTGTATACTATAGATGCCAAAATTGTTTAAAATATTTCAAATATTTTGTAAATGTTTGTTCTCATATGCCTCAAAAACAGTCTTAGAGAGTACAATGAAATTTAGTAACACGATGATCAGTAATGAATAAAACAATAAATGTCTCATTTTATTTTATTTTATAATTTGAGCTTGATCCGATTTTTAAACTTTGCAAAATTGCAATTTTTAAATAATGGAATCGCTATAAGGTGTCCAAAGTTAATATATTAGGAAGCTAACTTTCTAAAATTTCTTCACTTTTTTTGTATGTTTATTTGCCGTTTTAGATTTTTTGAAATTTGAGCAAAGTGTTCTGGAGGCATAATATTAAAATATTTATAGTGAATCAAACAAAATTTAGTTACAGGAGAGAAAAGAGCGCTTGGCATTAAAAGCTTTCCTACTAAAATAAAACCTTAAATTTGAAAATAATATATATATATATAGAGAGAGAGAGAGTTTTATTCAGCACTTACTTACTATCTAACCTGGAATCATTTAACTATAGACAGAAGTTATAACTTTGCTTTCTATACTTTTGCCAATACGTTACTTCCATTCTTTGTGTACTCCTATAATGCTGACGAAAAGTCAGGCTTTTTCGAAATCTGAATTGCATATTAACCTGTCAACAATGGGTACTTCAGCTAATTATCTGATACATTTCAATTTAAAGTAATTCTAAAACGAAATATGCTTTAAATAGAAACAGGTTGATAATGCACTTATGTCAATTTCAGCATTAAGCCAGCTACTGAGAACCACAATATTTTTTGCACTGAGTTTAAAATCTCAAATTTTGTTACCTAGAACCCCTCTATGTAAAAAAAAAAAAAAAATGAAGATAAATGTTTAAATTGCTACTAGATAGCACCATTTGATAAAAGTTCTATTAGATAAAGAATTAAAGTGTGTTACCACCTTTTTGGGATACCCTGATATTAAAAATTATCAAAAGAGCTATTTACTACATTTACTAGAAATTGTAGGCAATTGTTACGAACTTAGCTAAAACACCAGTAACTAATATAAGTGTCAATTACTGGTGAAATCAACTTTTTGTTTCTGACCCAATTAATAATTGATACCCCATCTTAAATAAATAAATTTATTTATTATAAAAACCTCCACATATTTACTTTATGTACTATTATCTAATACAATTCAGTTTATATTGATATCTAAAACGAAATGTGCATCAAATAGAAACACATTGATAATGAACTAATCTTAATTTTAGGATCAAGCCAGCTTCTGAGAATCAGACTTGTTTTTTAGCACTGAATTTAAAATCTCAGTTTAAGATACCTAGAACCCTCTGGAGGTAAAAGAAAATTGCATAAAATTGAAGACTAATGTTTAAATGGGTACTAAATAGCACCGTTTGATAACAGTTCTGAAATAAAAGCTTACTATAATAAATTATCGGGCAAAATGTGAATTACTGATGCACCTACCCTATAATAAAAACAATCATAAGTAAATAGGAATCCTTTTCTACTGTTAATTTAGAAAATGAGGGTGATTCAGTTAATATGAAAATGCATGTATTATGTAAATATATCAAGAATTCATACATAACTATACTGAAATAACATTTATGCTTCCTCTAACATGTTTTTTCTGAAAAGAGTGTTTTGGAGAAGTGCAGAATGATGGAGTGTAGATACGAAAGACAAAAACTCAACAGGCTAAGGGTTAAGAAAAGATATAAATATATAATTAATTAAAATACCTCTAATCCCATACTCCAGGTCCCCTGGAGGGGATAATACCGTAAGCGGGTGTCCATCGCCAAGGAAGATGCGTCGCCAAAGCTTACTATATGTTGTAAACAGTCCTGACAGCGTTGCCAATCCAGATTAGCTAATCGGCAACCCTTCCGGCGGGGCTGTGTTGTTTTATGATGTCATGAGAAACTAGTGTGTTTGAAGGAATTATATGATTGGTTGAAGGAATTTTAAGGATTTTAACTGGAAAAATAACTGAACTTGAATTAGCCGGGAATCACGGGATGCCGGGGATGGAAGTTGTGTCGTCTGCTGCAGTTTTGTATTTTATAATGGTTATTTTTGAAAATTGGAATTTTTGCTTGTTTTTATATTAAATGTAGATAATTTGTGTAGAGCTATGATGAAAGTTGTTCCTTTATACGTTGAGTTGTTTCTTATTTTTTATCAAGTGAAATTCGACAAAAATTTGAAAATGTTTGTTGTGAGTTGTGAAGAATATGAATCGAGCGTATGTTAAGGTACAGTTATTATGCTTATTTCAATGCTTTTGATGGAATTATTTTGTGGTGAATGGACGTCGTTCATGAATAAAATTTGAGGTATGTGGTGCTTTTATTCATTTAAATGTTTATTCCTTGCTTTACGGTACACCGGTGTATAGTTGAGAATATTTATGGTCTTATGTTTTTATAATTATGTAAGGTTTTTAGTATGGTATGTTATTTTTTGTGAATTGGGATGAAAAAATAAAATTTCTTAAGGTTTTAAGAGGGATGGTTAATTTTTTTTTTGTTGTTGTTATCTGGGTTTGCTTCCGATTTACAGAATTCCCGTACAATTTTTAGGTTAAATATGAATACATATGTAAGGATTTTTGAGTTTGTGATCAGATTTGATTCTATTCTGATTAATAGTGTAAATGTTGTGTGTTTTGAAGGTATATTAAATTGCAAAAATCATGTGGGGGAGGAAGTAGTCGGTTTATTAGTTGTTTTCTGTTATTTATAAAGTCTTTTTAACATTTTATAAAAATATTTGCAGTGTATTTTTCTTGAAATCACGTGCACTATTCAGGTTAAATATGATACAGTAAATAAGTATTTTTGAGTTGTTTGTGTGTGTGTGTGTGTGGTGGTGGGGGGGAGGTAGTCGGTTTATTTGAGTGTTTTTCTATTAATTTAAAACTGTTATTTTAATGTTTTAAGGGAAATTTCACTGTATAATTAATTATGTGCAGAAACATATTTTAGCATTTTGCATAATTTGAAGGTTATGGTTTATTTATTTTTTAACGTGCCCAGAGCTAGTGCTTTGTTTATGTACATTTTGTTTATAGTTGCATTTGAAATATGTCTACTAATGTTTTAATGTGTTTAGATAAGTATATTGTAGTTTTGGGTTTATATTTTTTCGTATGTGTCTACTTATGTTTATGTTTTGTCTGGCGCGAAAAACAAGTCGCCAAGGTTACACGTTGGCGACAAAAAAAAAGTCGCCAACTCAACCGACACCCGCTTACGGTATTATTCCCTTGTTTGATTTCTAGTGCTTCTGCTGCATTCCCTTTGGCGCGATTTATTTTTGGCGCGATAACGGCGCCAATATGGTAACCTCTCCGGCGGATGCTCCGGAGCGGAGGAGCTGGACATGGCAACCCTAGGAGCGTGACGTCATTCATCCGTGACGTCGCGGTTTCGCTCCAGCGAATAGGGAGCGTTTGTTCCTTTATTAAACTTTTGGAGACCCCTTTGCCAGTATTTCCCTTCGCGCGGGAGCTTCGAGTTGTGGAACCGCCATTACGCTTTATGGTTTTATTTTAATGGCTTTATTTTAGATTAAATTTTATTATTTAATTATTACTGAAATTTAAAATGGATATTCAGGTTCATACTGACTGTTTATATGCAGTTTTGTATGAATAAACATTCTTTTGATAGTACGTTTCAGGTTAATATGTTCGTTCCCGATTGTTTATTTGTTAAGGGTAGAAGCAAGAAATAATTACGTTATTAATATTTGATACAGTGAAATAATTTTAGATATTTTGATTTTATTATTCCCATATTGTAATAACTTAGGGATTTTAATCAAGGTATGTGATAAGCATTGTTTGTTTTTATTTATTATTACCTTTGTTTATTTGTTAATGGTAGGAGCAACAAATAATTCCGTTATTAATATAATATTTGATATTTTGATTCTATTATTTCAATATTGAAACAATTTAGCGATTTTAATTATGGTATGAGATAAGCATTGTTCGTTATGATTTGAATTAGTTCTTTATTTTGCTTACGTAGTCTTTTGTCAGAATGCTAAAATGTATTTTAATTTTTTTGTCTTTTTTATTTATTATTTTGTGAGGTATTGCCTTTAGAATATTATTTGTTTGCATTGTTTAATTTAATCTACTCAAAAGAGAAAGGGGGGGCACAGCCCCCCTCACACAAAAAGAAAAGTTATTAAATTTTATTAAACCGAATCCATATGTACATGTAAGCTTGTTATCTGTTTAATTTTTTTTCATAAAAATATTTAAAAGCCATTAAAATAAATCATAGCAAAATTAACGGCGACGATCAACTATCTCGGAACCAGCGCCATCCGATCCGCCATATTGTTTACAATTGGCATCGGCAAGGCAAACTTGGGTTGGCGACAAGATTTTGTCGCCAAATCAAAAAATCGCCAAAAAGGGACCATACTAAAGCTGTTCCGAAAAGGGAATGGCTATGAGCTTGGAATAATTTAAAAATATGTGGTCATCAATAGCAGCCACCTGAAAAAGAACACATAATATGGATAAAGCTATACGGAATAGATAAAAACAAACTTAAATCAGATTTCTTTTAACTCTCCATATTTTTGAAAATTCTACACTCATGATATTCAACATTGCACATCCCCAAGCACTTAAGATTTTTTACATTTTTATTTTTTAATTTTTAAAGTAATTATGGAGCACCTTCGATATACCCCCTACCTTGATTTTTGGCGCCAAGGCCGTTTTCGACGGTGCCAAAAACGAAAGAGAAGTGGCCAAAAATGCCGTTTTCGACGGCGCGAAAAATAAAAAAATGGCCGTGAAACCACTTCCGAAAGCGGAAAAACTATAAGAATTAGAAAAATTCCACAAAAAAATTTAGGATTAAAATGTAAAAATGTCTAGAAATCTTGGCTAGTAGCAACGTTTTCAGAACCGAAAAAAACTATGAGAATTAGAAAAATTCTACAAAAAATTTAGGGTTAAGAATGTAAACAACAATAAAATCAAGAAAATTTAAGAATTCATGAACGTAGAATTCGCGTTTTCGAACAAGAAATTAGAAATAGAAAAATTGCAGAAATAATTAAGGGTTAGGAATCTAAACACGAATAAATTCAAGGAAATTTAACAATTGATGGACACAGAAATCGTGTTTTCTAGCAAGAATTTAGGGTTAAAAATTTGAAGAAAACCTAAATTTCACAAATAATGAGATTTTTATGTGAGGGGGGGCTCTGCCCCCCCTCAACCCCCCGTTTTTTTTTTTTTTTTTTTTTTTTTTACAAAAAAGGTAGTTGGGGAAACTGGAAAAATAAGAAATCGAGTAGAGCGTTTTAAGAAAAAAGCCAAAAACTGTGAAGCCATTCGCCTGTACAAATAGTGCAGTTACCACGATGTATAACGCGAAACAATATTATACGTTAGCAAAAATATCTCTGAAAGGTTAAGCTCACACTCCGAAAGGATGTCTCCCTCAAAAAATCCAAAAACTTCTCCTGGTCCACTAACAAATAGCTCATAACAAAAATTATATTAGCTACACCTTTCTTCCCACACGTGGGATTTTTATCAGACCACTTTAACGTTAAATTTTGTTCAAAAATACCCTGCTAATTTTCAATTAAATTAGCTACGGAGGTTCTTAAAAAATCATAAAATCCTAACCAAAAATATAAAAAAAAGTACAGTAAAATATCAAAAGATCACAGTACCTTTGCAGAAGTGCTTTCGGTCAACTTACTACCTCTCTCTAAAAATGTGAAAAAAAAGTTCTCACAAGCTTCCACGTGCAGGAGCTATTGCATCACGGCGCTCTGTCATTGGCCGGCCGGCCTAGGTTGCCATAAATAGCCTCCCCCCATTCTTGCCAACGAAATTCGTTTGAGAAACCAGAAAATCCCTTTTATCGCCAAGCTTGGCGCAAAAAACGCAATCCTTGGCGCGAAAAAAAGGTAGGGGCTATATCGAAGCTAAGCCCTCACCTTAATAACAGAGCTCTTTCCAATAGTAATAAACCATTGGTTTTGACTGCATGTTACTGGTATCCGGTTCAACTTTGATACATCTTTAAATTCAACAATATTCTCTCCAAATTTTGCCATTGTGATAACTCTGGCCAACACTGCACCAAAAGTTGAAAAATGTTTTTGTTTCGAAAACGGTATTTCGTCCAGATACGTTTCTCAGGTAAACACACAACACGGATACCAAACACACACGCAAAAGCAAAACATGGACAAAAACGTAAACAATCTTTTACATTTTTGACTGTTTAATGTAAGTTTAATGTAAAATGAAAGTTTTCAGGATTAAAATGTTTATGAAGACCTAAAATAGTGTAGACTCTGAATTTTGATATATTCTCGCACTTGGATTTCTTTGTTAAATCATTTTTAAATGTTAACAAGGATGATATTATTGAAAAATTAATTTTTTTCCTGCTGTGAAAATACTATGAGAATAAATTTAAAAGTATATTTTATTTATTTATTTGTTTTTACAATTCAAATCACGGAAATCCGTTTAAAATGTATGTGTCGAAGAGAGGACTTGTAACTTTGTATGATGGTTTGTATATTTGTTTGATTTGTTTTAATACGTGGAAAGGAGGTATTTATTACTTCTTTGTTTTTTTTTTTTAAATAATTTTAAATGTAATCTGTAAAAAGTTGTCAAAAAACGTAATTTAAATGTGATCAGTTTTTCTTTCTTAAAGTAGTGCGACATTTAATTAAAGTCGATTCAATTTGTGAGTATTTCATCATGTAGTAAAATAAAAAATACTATTTTATATTAGTAAAAATTATCTCTGATGAATGTTTGCAAGTAAATAAAATAATCCAGATTTTAGTATTTCGTCTCGTTTGTACTTCTAGGGTATTTTGAAATATTAGCTGGAGTAATGTTTTGCAGAACAGTTTTAACTGCATGCAACATTTGACTGCATGCATTTTCTTTCCTATGAAATTATCATTAAATACATTTCGAAAAAGATTTTACTTGTTTTGCTGTTATTAACTTAATTAAAATTCAGTTGTTCTTTCAGAAGGGAGATTTGCTTTCTCCATATGTGTACTGAAGACTGATTCGAGATCTTGAGTTCAAATACTTAATTTAAAAAATGAGTTCAAAAAATTTTTTAAAAATTTATTAAATGGAATTCCTTTTATTTTCATGAAAGTGTTATGTTAAAAAAGCACATTTTGAAATCTCAATTCTAAAATTTCTGAACCCCTTTATTATACTGACGGAGAGAAGGATTTTGTGTCCCCCCGTCCACCTCCGTAAGGATACGAGCCCCCCCAATAATTTTTACAAGTCGGTGCCCGTGGCGACACGTAATGCTGAAATTCCTTAAGCTAATTTGCTGATGGGCCCTTCATCTTCGGAGTTCCCTTCTGCTCCTTCCTTTTTTGTTGCTTCATCGCCCTTCTTGTCCTCTTTTGACGTGGACGGTTTACTTTCTGTTTCTGTATTTTCACGTGATGTTGAAGCACCAGCTTCTTCGGGGCTGTTGTCGGTTTTTAAGACAATTTTTCTTTCCTGCGTTTATGATCTTTGTTTTTTCCAATTTTCCTGCTTCTTTCTTGTGAGCCTTCGCTCGAAAATCCCTCTTCGGAAGATGTGATAAGTTGCTCGGAGAAGTGATGGGTTGTTTTGTTTTTCAGACATTTTTCCTTTCCTGCGTTTATGATCTTTCCTGTTTTTTCCAGAGTTTTCCTGCTTCTTGTGAGCCTTCGTCCGAAAATCCCTCTTCGGAAGATGTGATAAGTTGCTCGGAGAAGTGATGGGTTGTTTTGTTTTTCAGACATTTTTCCTTTCCTGCGTTTATGATCTTTCCTGTTTTTTCCAGAGTTTTCCTGCTTCTTGTGAGCCTTCGTCTGAAATTCCCTCTTCCGAAGATGTGATAAGTTACTCGGAGAAGTGATGGGTTGTTTTGGTTTTGGGACATTTTTTCTTTCCTGTGTTTATGATCTTGGGGTTGGGATAGGTTGCTCGGAGATGTTTAATAATATTGATTTTAAAAAAAGCTAGTCGCTAAGGGATAATTTTTGGTCATCCGTGCACCTGGCGCCCGGGTGTTTTCGGACCCTGAACATAGGGGGCGAAATAGTGAGCCAAGATGACACGATGCCCATCGCAAACTCGCGTATTGGAGATGCGCTACCCTCCCTTTAAAAATCAATTCGGTTAAAAATAGTTAAAAATAGTCGGGTACTGTCGCCTGTTGTGTAAAATATTTTTAAAAAACGTGAATAAGAATTGAAATTCTTATCTTTCTGGTGCGCAACACGTTTGGGGGGGGTGTGTGGTTAAATGGTCAGAGCCGAAAAAGTTCACCCCTCTACCTCTAGTCGATTGCCATGATAGACTCCCCCCGTCACACTTGCGGATTGTTTCCGCCATCTTCGAAGAAAGGTGCACGTCGATGAGACAGTCTTTCCGCCCTCCGAACACGTAACCGCACTGCGCGAAGGTGGAACTAGCCCCGGACAGAAAAAAAAAAGAACGCGGCACTTGCCTCCCCTTGCCTGGCGGCACGATCAAAGGAATTTCACGGAACACCGTGCTAACGCATTGACAAATTCCTTCGGCAATTCTAGCCTCGCTGCCCTTGCATGGGTGTCTTGTTAGAGGAGTTTCACCTTGGGCTCTCATTGTACACTTCGTCTCTTGGATGCTTTCTCATATCCGACAAATCCTTCGAAGTCGGACATGTCGTTCAAAC